>VZRN01005936.1:809368-958708 GCA_013397935.1 Dasyornis broadbenti | reverse complement strand
AAAAAAAAAAAAAAAAAAAAAATAGAATACTGTTGCACTTCTCAGTTTGCTGTATTGTGCCAGACTGAAGTCCAGAGAATCCACCATCTACTTCCACCAAGATTTACTGTTAATTGGGGAAAGCCAAAAAACCAGAGCATCTGAGGCTGTCATGGGTGCAAACAAGGATGCAAACAAGGAGACCACTGTTCTGACAGTCCTCAATTACTGACAAAACCAGTTTCTGACCACTGAAGGGATGGCCAGCATGAGAATTCCGATGTGCTTCATTTATTCCCTGTATGTACAGTGATAAAACATGAGTGCTTCATTTCTGACTAGGCTTTGACTCAATTAATTGTGGTAAGATTAAGGATGAGAAAAATTGAACAGAAACATGAAATCTGCCTGCCAGGTTGTTTATATTTCAGCAGGAAGTACTTAACAGTACCTCACTAATTCTCAGCTACCAAATGATCAACCCTCACTGCTCTCCATAGATATACAGCATGGCATCTCTTCCAATGTTACCTCTTTCAGCTGGGTAATATAAATCTATGCAGTACATCGCCAGCACTCTACCCCACCCTCACCCATTTCTAGTGGTCATCTGTTCCTGTCCTGTCTGCTATAAAATTAAAATCATTGCTTTCTCCTTGAAGAAATCTACATTGCATGCCTGCAAGAAAAAGATATAACCAATGTATGTACAAATCATCACTTGATCATAGTACTACAACACATTTTAGAACAGATTAGTGAAAGTTCCCCTGGATAAAAAAATAAGAGCAAAATCATCTAAAGGGCCTAGAAAATCATTTTGGAAGAACTTGTTTCTTAGATTCCCCCCAAGAAAAAAATAACAATTAAAAAACAAATTCCATACATGAGCAGAAACACTGCTAAGCTACACAGTTCCATCTTGAATATGCAAATATCAGACCTCAGTCCAACGTCAGCTCGAAAAGATAATGGCAGAAAATTAGGGTCATCTGATGAAATAATGTTATGAAAAGTAGTTTGAGAAGGCAACTTCTTGAATGTGAGTTTTATATATTTCCACACCAAAACACAAGTGTCCAGGCAAAAAAAAATACAAGACTTTAATATCTTGATCACATTTTGCTTTTCCTTCACAGAGAAGCAACTGGGAAATTGGAATATATAAAAGGATATTTTTAATTAAATCTTCAGAGATTGGTGTATTGAAAGGAATTAAATGTTTCATCACCTTATTAATTTAGTGATATGAAATTAATTTCACATTAATGTGGATAAATAAGGCTGCCTTTAATGTTAATTTCATAAAGCTAATGTCCCATTCAGAAATTAAAAAAAAGCAACCCAAACAGCAGTGTTTGCAAGCTATTCAGTCTTCAGTGTTGTACACAAGGGCCTTGAATAAGTTAGGATCCACTTCTGGCAGCCTGAGAGATGAAGCAGGTTTGTCTGGGATGAAAAAGTGGTTCTAAAAGGTAGCTGAATTTAAGTCTGTTCTCATTTTAACACCTAAAAGAGGAATTTGTGTCAGGACATTGAGTGTTGTAGATGTCAAATCTTTTGTTCCTCCCCTATTCTTCCCCCCATCTTCACTAAATCAAAAAACCTGATCAACATTTCCTCTTGCCTTCAGTTTCTATCCAGAAAACTGACTCTTAAAAATTGACAACAGCTTTAGCATAGTAAAATTACTGCACTTCAGAACCTCCCCATGCACATCACACAGTCTCTGTGGACCTAAGAGAAGCGTATCCATGGTAAGCAAATGCAACACATGTTATCTCTTTTTCTTTCCTCTTCAGGGGATGAGAAAAAGAGAGTTGCAATTCAGCAAATCCCTCTTCATACAGAATTTTTCAGAAGGGCTTCTTGTCCATTTAGAAAGCTAGAACTGCAGCTGTATAGGGAAAAGCATTTACTAATAAAAGGAGTTGAAGAATGGGGCTGAAACTCTGAATCTCCTGACCACTAAGGAGTCAATTCCTGCTGCCTTGCATGAAGGGAGAGCAGTGAAATCTTAGCAGTGGTGCTACGCCTGGTTAATGGGGTAGGGAGCTGACACGGGTCCTTTGCAAAGTGGATTACAACAGGATGAATGACTTGTGCTGGATGAATTATTATCAGATAGTTCCTTGAAATATTATGTAAGTTACAACCTTGTTAAACCACATTCCTGGAGTTTTGTCCTTCTTCGGTCGGGATCTGGGACAAAGAAAAGGTGAAACGCAGGAGAAACTACAAGTGCATTTCCTAAGTTGCTACAACAGTTGTTTTGATTTCTAAGATTGTTTCTCCAGAAGGAGAGAAAGCCTGACAGGCATTTATTGGAACACAAGTTCTTGTATTGGATTTATGGAAGGAATTCATTTTAGGAACATAGTTAGAGGAGAAAGAAAAACATACATACAACTAGCCCACACAATCAAATGAGTTCTACTGTCTTACTACCTTTACATGGCTTAAATCTGTTCTTTTGTTCTTCCTTCAACCCAAAAGCCAGGAGTGTTTGCAGTAGAGCAATAAAATAAAATACAAGTAAAGCACTAAATTAAAAATATTACGACTTCTAGATTGCCACGATTCAGCATTTTTCTCTTCCTTGTGGTTTTTTTTTTATTGTTTGCTTGTTTTATGAGGGGTTTTTTTTTGTGTGTGTGTGTGTGTACTTCAGAATGACACACTGACAAGGTCACAATAACAATACAGGCTCTGAGAATGAGTTTAACACTGGGAAAGGAAATTTAATGAATCAAAGAAACAGATTATTTCCCTAAGTTTATTTGGTCTGTCCTACTCCAGTGCTTACCTCTCCACCTTTTTCCATCTTCACTTCAAGTACTTTTAAGGATGCTTCTTTACATTCTGCATCTTTCTCTTGTCCAAGGCAAGGGAAGGAATAAGAGGATGAACTTGCCCTGTGAGGTCACTCAGCAATTACTTTTTTGAAAACCCTGCACTTTCTCTGATACCGCCAACATAAAACTGAAAGCTGAATGGGTTGGGTCAGAGAAGTTTTAGTCATCTTGGCAAATAATGACTTCTGCTGAGAAAGAGTCCACAGCTAATTCTACTGTACTGTGACATATGACAGCTCCTCATGCCCACCTGGCTGAAGAGCTGTACATGTACACTCCCAATCACACTAATGGATTTGGGAGGAATGTAGTGTAGATGACACTTACTTTACTAATTACACAACTTAATTCAGTTGTATGCTTTACAGAGCAAGAGAAAAAGTCCAGCTTGTAACTAATAGGCATACTCCAAGAAAATGTCATAATTTTAACCCTGGAATTTGCACCTTCTTCCCTTGCTTTGGAGAACAGGCCTAATCAATGTGAGGAGAGGAAATGAGGCAGTGCTGTAGCTCCCAGCAACTCTACTGGCCCCAAGAGCACTGTGAGAGTAGTCCCAATGGGTACAGATGTGGATAGCAAGCCAGAAGTAGTTACAACAAAGCTGCATATCTTGAACCCAGAGCTCTGCACCATTTGCACAACAGAAGTCCAGAGAAGCCCTCATTCATTGTTTTCCTACAATCAGTCACTTACAAGAAGAATCAGGCACCACAGCACTTTTATAAAAACAGACTTAGCGAGTTCACTGAAACCAACAAACCAAACTAAGAAAACTTCACTGTGTGGTATGAAGTATTTTGAAGAAAGTGTTAAAAGAAATAGACTTTCTTTCCTCAAATGTTCCTCTTTGCTACCAGACAGCACAGTTTCTTTTGGAGAATCCATGCCATCATTCAGTTGTTTCTTCTGACAAAGCCAGAATCCAGAACAGAATCTTCATGAAAGAGAAACCAATAAATTAGAGCTCTTTGTGAGGAATTTGCCATTAGTTCTGTTTCTCCCTGCCTGTTAAGATTCTTTATTTGCTTCACCCGAGATTTCTGCTGACAAGTCTATTCATTTACTACTAGCCTAGATAAAATGCTAATAAACAAAACGTCAAAAAATGTATTCATATGACTTTCCCCTTTACACTGGGCTGTTTTTTAAAGGGACCAGAGAACTAAACATTAACATCTGGTGAAATTAGGATTCTTGTTCCCCCTAAAGACTAAGTTCTATTTCAGGCTTAAAAACAACTTGTGGAAGAACTGGTTTCCTTATTCCTCTGTTCTGTCAGGCATGCACAGAAAACTCTGCCACCCTACTAATTTCAGCAACTATCCCACCTCCCATCCAAACCAAACAAGAATACCCATATGGATATATATTATACAATGCTACACTTTCTACAGACTTTCTGTGGCAACCCACAGATGTTTTATAGTGGGATTATAACATTTCATTAAGCTCCACAGATAGGTACAGAATCAAACAGAAAAACTCTTCAGAACTTTCTTTTGCTCCCATATCAGTTTATGTTTTGTTAACGCCTTACTCCCTCCCGTTAGACAGGTATGGAGCAATTATGTTGAAGTGTGTGCTCTTTGGTCGGGTATTCCCAAGGGAGTCCTCTCTTTGGCAGATTTGTGCCAGTGAAGCTCAAGTGTATGAATGGGTGGCATCCCAAAGTAACTACCCCTAAACAAAGACACACTAGAAAGTGCCACTATGAATTAAAGGGTCCAGGAGCGAAAGCTGCAGGCAGCTGGCCAGTGAGAACTGAGACAAGCTGCCATTAGCTGGGCATAAAACACCTAGGTAGAGAGCCAAACTAAAAGGACTCCGTAGGAGATTCTTGTGTGTTTTCTCATTAATCTTGACCATTCAGGACTTCTGGAGACTGTCATTTTCTTTGCATAAGATTACTTGTTCAGTCTCTTTAAATAGACATGCAGTCAAGATGCAAGACGGGAAGCAGTGGTGAGTCACAGGTAAGATATTCCTTCTTTCCTCACCCCCCAGTTCCTTTTAACCTGGATCATATGATCCCCCAGCAATAGCTAGATGTTCTGAGGGGTTGACAGGACACATCTCTCCAGCCAAAACTGTCACTTGTCCTAATCCAGTTTGCTAGACATCTTCAAAATGAGATGGATGGGAAACACAGCTTCACCTGCTTTTATACAGAAGTAGACTTCTGCATGAGAACGACTGATATTTTTATTTTTAGAGCCACGTTTTGTGAACCATTCAGGTGAGAGGAAGAAAAAGCAGCCCTGAACATTTCCATCTTGCTTGGACTCTAAATGAGACACCTACAATAGCAAACAAAAAGGTACCCTCAGGACACTTTTATACATTTATTATAAAACAAAGATTAAAACAATTATATGGAAATTAAGGATAATATGGGATAATATGGGTAATTTGTCTTCCTCTCAGTCAAACAGTAACATGGCCTACAATAGCTTCACAGCTTGACGCACATTGCATGCAAAATGATAAAATGGCTCAGGCTGAGAGGACAGCCTGGATGGCTCAGCTCTGGTCGGTGTGGCTCAGAGAGATCTATGAAAGGTCAGATTTCACTGCACTATTAACCTTTGGCAGAAAAACCCAGCAAGTTTTTTTCCATGACTTTTCACAACTACACAGATGAAAATACAGATACTGCCCTTATTCATCAGTTCAGAAACCTAAAGAACCAGCACGGTGAAACTAACAGAGATTTTCTCCCCCAACATTTTCCACTCTTTTCTTCTTCTCATTTCTACCAAAAAAGGGCAGCTCCTAAATGATTCTGCTCTTTACAGAGCTTTAGAATCTGTTGTGATTTTCCTCTAGTTACCAGCGCTACACATATACATGTCATTTTACTCCTAAAGGAAAGTATGCTCAATTAAGGAAACTCTTCTTTCTAAGACAGAAAACCTTTCACAGCAGTAGCGTTAGAAATATTCTGGTTCTGAAATATGGCACCTCTATTCTGCTGGCACCAAGTGACAGCCTATTATTATTTTAATCCAGAACATTTCTCACTACATAAAAGTTAAACTTGGAAGCAACTTCAAAAATTTTGGGCCCTGATTTCAGCTCAGATAGAGTTAATTTTCTTCTTAGTTGCTGGTACAGTGCTGTGATTTGAATTTAGCATGAAAATAATGTTGATAACACACTCATGTTTTAGTTTATGCTAAATCGTGCTTACTCTAAATCAAGAATTTTTCATTTCCCCATGCTCTGCACATGCACAAAAAACTTGATGAAAACACAGCCTGGCTAGGTGACCTGAACTGACAATATTCCACACCACAGAACGTCATGCCACTGGGCAGGAGCTGCTGATCACTGCTGGGGAACAGGCTGGGCATCAGTCAGCAAGTAGTGAGCAATTGTATTGTGTGTCCATCCATCCCTCTCCTTTCACTGTTCTTAACCTCCAGGATTACATGTTTTTTCCCCAAGTTCTTCTCCCCACCAAGGTGTGGGAGGAGTGGGGAGTGAGTGAGTGGCTGTGTGGTACTTAGTTGCCAGCTGGTATTAAATCATGACAATATGCTATTCTTGGTGGGACAGGCTCTCTCTCAGTAGATGAGGTTACAGGGAAGAAGAGAGCAATAATATAGAAGTGACAAATTTAGGGCAGCCTTGATGTTCCAAACAGACAACAACAGGGGTTGAGGGAGAGAGAAGAATGGTCAGTAGCTGGAAGAAATCACCAAAACTCATAATACTCTCAAATTTGATAAATATTCACCTAACCTGTTACTATCACTAGCTTTTCTTTTGGGAATGGTTTGGGATTTAATTTTCATACTTTTAGGAATGTAACTAGCTTTCTGCTTTTAGACACAAAAGCTTTGAGAACCCGTGAATTATTGAGTTACAACACCCTTTGAGGTACATTAAAACACAAGGTTTTCATTACTGCCAGAAACTACTTATCACAAAGAAACTTATTGCTTAATTACACTTTTTAAATGCTGAAACAATAATGATTTTTATGATTATAAATAAAATTTTAAAGTTTATCCAAACAATAGAGCAATTTGCCTTCACAAAAGCAACATCATGTTATCACCTTTTTTTTTTTTTTTGCTTTAAATAATTCTGTCACAAACAGTCTTCTTGGTGTTAATGAATACACTCAGATTATGGTGATATTACCCAAGTAAGACTGTAGCACAGTTTGTCCATTAATGAGTTTAAATGTGACCTACCCTATTAAAGAATCACAAAGTCCTTTTCCATCCATTTTTACAAATGTTTTGAATATAAGAATGCATCAGGATTTAGGGGATTAAGAAATCACTGTCCACAAAAAAAAGATCTGCAGAAATTTTCATTAGTTCTTTTATGAGTTGGCAGCAAATACTCTAGCAGTGAAATTTTATGAAGCTATAAATATAAAGGACCTTCTGATACTGCTATGATGATAATTCTAAATTTCCTTTTTGCAGCTGCAGTTGATCCCTTGTATTTGGTTTAAAAAAAAAAAAAAAATCTCTCTTTTTGTAACTTAACAGAGAAAGTTGGCTCAACTACTGTATTGCCTTTGAGCACTCTGAGTGGAAGTTCATGAATTAAACCCACATGGCAACACAACCCCCATCCCCACCTTTCCCTTAAGGTGGCTATAAAATGTCAGTAGAAAGCCAAGCTGTTTATTTTACTTAGCATTTGATTTTGTAAGTAAATGAGTTTCTAGTGGGGCGTATCTTTGTAACCAGCTCCCTTACATCACTAAACTTTTATTAAACTATGCAATAAATGCTAAATCAATCATTATATGTTTAAACTCAATACTAAGGGTGAAAAATAAGAATATGGAAGTAACAAAGTTGTAGGCAACCTATTCCATAAAAGACTAGGATGTTTGATCTTGGGGGAGAAAAAATATTCTTTGCTACTGACAGTATTCTACAAAACTTGATTTCCCAGGGGATTTATTTTTTGGGAATAAAATTTAAGAAGGGATTTTGTCTACATATTCCAGAATCTCTGTGGTGAACAGTATTCCTGCCTTGTTTTGAAAGACGTGTCTGCTGAGGAAGGTGGGAACCTCCCTACAATTCCTAAGTTACTCTGATAGATTTGTGCTACTCTAGATGTCTTGGTTTGGAAGACAGGTGTCTGCTAAGGAAGGTGGAAACCTGCCTTAGAGGATATGACCCCCCACCCTCCAAATTGTTATAAGGTCGAAATCAAAGGCTCTCAGGCAGAGATATGGGAAAAGGAATAACAGTTCTTTACTCGTATCTATAACGAGGAAAACAAGCAACAATAACAGTAGCAATAACAAATAAACAAACCAGATACCCGGTGGCAGCTTTCTCTCCGCCCCTCCCCTTTGGTGCAGTTACGGTCACGGCCGGCAGGGGGCGCTGTGGCGCGGGCTCAGCCCCTCGGTGATGGCGGACGGAGCAGAGGGCGAGGCGGCTGCACAGCGAGCGGAGCTGCAGCAAGGAAATCTCAGGGCAGCAAGCTGGGCAGCAGAGTTTGTCCACTTGGGCCGGCGAACAAAAGGGTAGCAGAGACTCCAGCAAGGAAGAAAAACCAGACAGTGCTGAGCTCCCGCGGCAGCAGTGAAGGGAAAGAAGAAACAGCAGCTGTCTCCTCCAACAAGTCCCGGGAACAAGTGTGTCTCTGCCCACGGCCAGCCACCTTTTTCTTCCCTTGCCACACCTATGTTTTCAGTCTCTTAAGTGCGTCTTTGTCCCTTAGGTACTCAGTCGTTATCTCTTAAGTACCCAGTCGTTAAGGCTCGTTAAGGTATCTCTAGCCACAGGATGGAAAAATTCCCAACCTCCAACACTAGATTTGCTGGAATACTGTCAATATGTTTGACTTAATTGCCCAATAAACAAGGAAGACGCATTTTCCTCACAGTGTCTTGGGAGAAGGACACAGTCTGAAACAGAAAGGAACTCCTTCTCTTAGCTTCTGAGTCCCTAAACAAATACTGGAGCAGCAAAGAAGCAGTCCAGAATAAAAGCCATCCAGCAAGAGAAACAGATATGCTGGCCTACAATAACTGCAGTAGCAGCACGATACTTATTTTATCTTGCATGGTTTCCTTGGCTTCTCAGGAGCTTGACTGGAAAGGAGGTAAAGTAACCAGGCTGCCCAGATATATACCAAAACTTCTTGTGAGATCAGTTGCATTTACTTATATCTGTCCCAAGGCAAACTGCATATCAGCTTAACTAGTGGAAAGTTATCCATCATGCAAAAGAAGAAAGCCATAATTAGACACCCACTCTTTGAATCTGTAAATCTAAGAACTGAGATGTCATAGAATTATTCACTGACTCTGCTTGGGATTATGAAATAAGGTCAGCAAGCAAACTCTGCAGAGCACATACTTACTGGACTGGACTAATGATGGCTTACGCTCCAAATCTGAAGAGCTTGGCTAGAGTACTGCACTCAACATAACATATTTCAGAGCTGAAATAGCTGCTGTGAGCACCTGTTATTCATGTCCACTGATGGAAAATATAGGGAGTCCTACATGTCCTTTGCCTCCATATGTGGTGCATTTTCCTATTATACAATTGAGTAATGCAGAGTGTTAGGTCATATAACTAAAAAGTAAACAGCTATTAGTCCTATTTTTCCCCAGCATTATTCTGCAGTGGTCTGGAAAGTTCAGCCTTGCAACTGAATATATAAAATAAGTTTTGAAAGAAGCTGTAAGTAGCGTCAGTGATGAGAACAGAGGGTCTCTGTCCCTCTTTCTATGGCTGTATTTTACAAAGCAGACTACAAAAATGAAACATTGGAGATTCTTATTTCCTATCATTTTAATAATTGAGAAATGAATCTCAGCTCATGTACACAATTTTTCACAGAACCAAAGAATCATTAAGGTTAGAAAGGCCTCTCAGATCATCAAGTCCAAACACTGATTAGTCACCACCTTGTCACCTTGGTCACACTAGACCATGGCAGTAAGCACTATGTCCAGTTGTTCCTTGAACACCTCCAGGGCTGGTGATGGCACCACCTCCCTGGGCAGTCCATCTGATGTTTAATAATCCTTTCCATGAAGAAATTCCTTCTGATGTCCAACCTGAAACTTCCCTGGTACAGTGTGAGGCCATTTCCTCTTATCCTATCACTTTCTATCTGGGAGAAGAGGCCAACATCCACGTGGTTACACCCTCCTTTCAGGGAGTTATAGACTGATAAGCTCTCCCCTGAGCCTCCTTTGCTCCAGGCTGAGCTCCCCCAGCTCCCTCAGCTGCTCCTCACTTGTGCTCCAGATGCTTCATCAGCTCCAATGCCCTACTCTGGACTTGCTCCAGCACCTCAATGTCTTTCTTGTCATGAGGGGCCCACAACTGGACACAGTACTCAAGGTGAGGCCTCACCAGTGCCATGTACAGAGGGACAAACACTGCCCCGGTCCTGTTGGCCACACTATTCTTGATACAAACCAGAATGCCATTGGCCTTCTTCAATTTCAAGTTTCCTTTGGAAAAAATACAGTTCTAAGGTGCCTAAAAGCAGATAATTACTGAACAGTGGTTTATTAGATGCTCCCAACAGGTGACTGTAATTAAAAATAGGGTCACATCTAAGGAAAGTAATCCAGGTTAACAAGGGCCTCCATTTGTCTCCTTTACAGGAGTTAGCCATGTGAAGTTCAAGAACTGCACAGATATAACTTAGAAACCTAATTAGGCTATTAGAAGTAAACTCCATTAAAAACCACCCTTCAGCTTTAACGATAAACTGCAGCCATTTCAAATTTAATACTGCACTAGCAAGTAATACTGCCATTGAATAATTCAGCATTCTGTAACATAAGGCAAGATGAGAGGAATGAGAAAGCACAATTGCTATTTTCATTATGATGTGCCTTTTTGGGAGGTATAGTATAAACCTCATATCACTGACACAAATTATTTTGGCATCTTATTGGCAGTCACAATTAGACAAAATGTAGAAATTTCTAAGAGCAAAACAAGTTCTTGGCTAGATTTCTTCAGCCCAATATACTTCAGACTTTTATTTATGGCTAAATTGAAGCTGGATGTCAAATCTGGGTCCCTTAGAACAAAATCTTAATAATTAACTGGCAAAACTGAACATGATCGTTTCTGACACACCTACACTGGTAATTATTGCTTTGAGGCCATTTACTAATGAAATTAATGTATTCATTGCCCTAACAAATTAGCATAACTCATACATAATGCCCCACATTTCAAGACCTTCCTAGGAAAACAACACTTAATACTGCAGAATGAAATGGCAAGGGCATTACATGGAGACAGTATTCACTGAATTACTACATGTTAAAACCACAATGGCTAAGTGTTAGTTATAAAGTAAAATGTAAACACAATGTGGGTATTGAAACCATTAATAGTGTAGTCAAGAGTATACAATCGATGATTATCTTTGCACTTCAAATAAGCACATATTACAATAGCAGTAACCATGGAATGTAATTAACTGGCTACTTTTAGAGATATGAAGTATGAAAAGGAGGCAGTGCTGAAGCAATTTCTTTTTCCTTCTCAAATTCATAATAAATACAGTGTGGCTACTGTGCTTTTTCACTCACATTTCCATTCAGATTAATTCAGTGCCTGGAAGTAGCTACAGCAGCCATAGGGTCAAGCAACAGCAAAAGGCAGGATTAAATGTATTACCTTTAGAAATGACTAAAACATTAGCACCAACCTACTGCCATTTATAATTGGTAAGATTCTCTCAGTTATTCCCCAAGTTTTGTATCTCACCATGCAGAACAGAGGTCAGGGAAGCAAACCACCATGTGGCTGGATGCAGTTCCATTTTGATGGAGGACAGGGTAGGAAGCACATCTGCTGTGCTGGTTCACCTGGCAGGCTGGGGACTAACATGCACTGCCACTGACAGACCACTTGCATGCTGTGATCTGCAGAGTGCTGGTATGAGGCAGATTTCATATGAGGAACCATTGCTTTTGAGTAGGAATAATCTCTGTCTATACTTCAAATGATAAACTTACCTTGAAAGAGAAGATGGGGGCAGAAAGACAATGGGTTTGCAGAAAGTCATCTCTACTCTGCATGGCTCAGAATCCACCCCAGCTCTATCAGCAGATGGAGGACCTGAGAGCTAAAGAAAATTTGACCACGTCTTTCTTCCACACAACTGAGGAGCCAGCCCTGAGGCCAGTTACAGCAATGCTACTTTGCTTGTGCTCTCTACAACTGTTTAAAAGTTATTTCCTTCTAAGGAGCACTTAATAGGTGCGTATTCTTGTGCCACCCTCTTCTCCCCTCCTACGCAAGCATAAATGCAAAAAAACAGAGAGTTTCTTAGCAGATCCTCAATTGCATCGGTACCTATTGCTACAAAAGGATTAAAAAAAAAAAAAAAATTTCCAAGGGAATATTACGTAATAATCACCTCCAGCAAGAAGTTTCCCTGGAACCCCATCCATATGTGTTTGACTCCTGCCCACAACCATAAAGTTTTACATCTTTATTAATGTTTTTATTCTAATCATTGTAATTTAGATTCTCTCATTATCCATACAAATGCCTGATCTTTTTCAACCCTCTTAAGTTCTCTGCTCCCATGATATCTTATGCCAATGAGTTCTATATGCTAATTAAAGGTTGTATGAAATTTCATTTGACCAGTTCTCTACTTCTTGCTTTTCAAGTTATTCTCTTTCCTCTCCATTTTAGACTTCCTCATTTTGCAACTTCCCCCACTTGAAATTAAAAATCCAAGTCTCTCCTACAGTAGTCTTTTTTTTACTGTATCTAGAGTTCTTCTGTCTTAATTTTATATTTTCTCATTGTTTCTTTTTAAAATAGAAAATAATCAGAAAACAAGATAGCATAAGAGATTTTTCTAGCCCGTTGAATTTGCTTTAGTCACTGCAAATGTCCCAAAAGCACATTTTAGAATGTTTAAAGAGTCCAGCAGTAGATTCCCAGTGTTGAATCACAAAAGTTATTGTGCTCTTTCTCATAAAGACATGGAACCTAATTATACTGGGACTATTACTAAGTAAAGATAGATACCTTCAGGCAATTAATGTATGACTGAAAACTCTCCATTTTTGCCTGTCTGAAGAAGTAGCTGATCTTTGGCCTAATCTTGTGAATTGTCAAGAAACTGCTTCTTTGAACTTTGGCCTGTTGACGCACAAAGCCATTTTATAAATGGGTAAACGCTACCTCATTAATACTCCTCACAACTGCACAGACAGGGAACAATTTTCACTGACATTACCCCTTCACACTCAAGCAGTTGGTCTCTATATATTTCTGTCTGTGTTATATAAAGCCAGAGTAAAGGCAAGCAACATTAGTGTGAACAAGAATCAGGTCTTCAACACCATTTCATTGAGCAGGCAACAAGTATTATAAGGCTACCTTTTTTCTTTTTGGTGAGTTTTCTTCTGCTTCAAAAATAACTCCACACCAAAAAACTTACACAAACTTTAGATATTCCTAAAATATTTTAAAATGATGCACTAGAAGAACAGCAGTTCCTAGCCAAGTTATTGTATATCTTTTCATTGAGGAAAAAGTAGCTGATTTGACCACAGAAATCTACACTTCATCCTCATCCTAGCTGGTCTGTTCTATGGCATTTATAGCCCTAGACTGAAATACTCCCACATCTGATCTATTCTGTCCAACCAATAATTATGTACTACAATACTGCATTAATATCAACTGTTTGAGTCACATTTATGTTGTGAAGGTCAGTCCTCTTTCATCCCCAGGCACCTAGTTCACCTGTTTTTCACTTTAGGTCTCTCATTGGTACATAGGTTTTATTTTTGGCAGCATGCCTACTTTTAGTTAATTCCTTTGTCTAACATGCTGTTACTTCCCTCAAGTACGCCTCTGTAACCTTTCTTCTTCCAGGTCAACTGTAATTTCTGTCCTGTCGTTTACTACTGGATACAGAGTTACCTTTGTATTGCTGACATTCCTAGCAGATGTCTTTGTCTGACCCAAGTGCTCCTCACCACCTGTCACCTTGTTTCCAGATTTGGCTATAAATAACCCTCCCCTTGCTGGTTTGACTATAAATAATCCCCTCCCCACCCTGTTGGGTTTTGGAGTCAGCTGGTTCCAATATAGGCAAGGTGGAGCTTCCCTTTCCTTTACAGAGTTAGAGTTCCCTCTCTTCATTGTGTTACCCACACAGAATTCCTATCACTGCACAAACTCACAAGTATAATAGAAATGTATTGGTAGGTCCCTAAATCAAGTCTTTGCCTGTTCATCGTCATTTTCATTCTATCACTTGTCACATCTCAAAGTTACAGTACCAGTATGTACAAGAGACACTGGGCTGTGCTTACGATCAACTTGACCTCTGCTTTCCTTGCTTCTCACAGGACACCCAACGTGTCTACTTTGGGGATAAGTCCTACAGGGCACACTCAGCTGCCTACCTTGCACATATGAATGTGATTGTGGACCTGGGCAGGTCACAGAGCTGTGTTTCTCACCAGCTTCCATCTGTTCTAGCCCACAGAGCCTCTGTATGTGCCACAGTCAGCATCTGGACATGAAGGCAGATGGAGTCCTTCTTAGAAAGGACCCCACTGTCACCTTCCAGAGACTGCCTGAAGCAAGTTATGTTGAGGATATCTGTCGCTGACCGCTTGACCGCCCAGCTGGCCAAGCAGGCGACTTGTTTCAGTGCCGTGGCTGTGAGACAGCCTGCAGCTTGGCAGTCTGATACAAGCCCCGATATTGCAGTCTGCATCTTGGCTCTCTGTGGAGCTGGCAGTAGTCAGGTGTTACGGTAGCGAGTTGCAGAGGCAAAGGAGAGAGAGAGGGACTCCTTGTTGCAGCAAATCCCAAGGCTTTATTACCCGCCCCGAGGGCCAGGAAACAGAAGTCAAGGAAGGGGAGCAACAAAGAGTGCAAAATGAGGGTTACAGTGTGGGTTATACAGAGGGAAAAATGGGGAGGAGAAAAGGGCTAAACCAATAGGGAAATTACATATGCTGACAGGGAACCAATAACAGGGGGTTTAAGGAGGGACTAATACAAACAAACCAATGAGGTTAACGGGGAAAGAGAACTTTCTAAGAGTGAGGGATGGCACTCCTAGTCCTGGGGGAGGACACTTAATGGGATTGACATCCCTGGGGTGTGTCTGGCTCCTCAGCACCGCCCTCAGCATTACCATCCTGGGCAGGAAAGTCCGCCCACTGGATCCCCTCACCAACTCGGAGGCCAAAGGTGGACTGAGCCACCGTCACAGGTATCTAAATAATGTGGACAGGTATCCATGATCTTGTGAGCTCTTGTGACTGCAGGTTTATCTCAGCACAGGTGCTTTACAGTTTTACTCGATGAGCTGCAAGTAGATCCTGACAAACACCTGTCTGAGGTGTCCAGAAATTTTTCCCCTGAAGCTCATGTATCTGGTGCTCAAGGAAACTGGTTTCTCTTCAGCACTTCTTACATAAGACTTGACATTTTAATACACATTTTGCATATTTCAGAAGTAAAGAAATGCATTAAATTTACCTCAGTAGTTTGGTTGTGAACTGTACTGAGGAACACAGTACCTTGGTGTACATTTACTTGTTAGTGTTTTTAAAGAGGATAAGATGGAGGAATGCTTTAGTCAGACTAGGGTGGCTAGTGTAATGTTAAGAGGGAGTCAGTCCATATACCAGCAGCCAGGATTTAAGAGGCTATCTACTAACAGTTCCTATAGAAAGAAGGAGAGGGGAAAACCAAACAAGAAACATATCCACCCCTGCCAAAAAAAAAAAAAAAAAAAAAAAAAAAAAAAAAAAAAAAACACCCCCCCCCCAAAAAAAAAAAAAAAAAAAAAAAAAAAAAACAACAAAACAAACCACAGTAGCCTAGGAGAAGTTAAATCCAATTGAAAGAGGCACATGATTTTTCTTAATGGACTGTCTTCCACAGTTTTGGCACACCATTTCGTGTGCTTCACATTCCTCTTCTCAGCAGGTAGCTAGACCAAGTAATAAATGCTGCTTCTCAAAGTTTTGGTTAAAGACTGTCCTACAGAGGATGAGATAGAAAACAGGCAGCACCAGAATTTGACTTGAGAAAGTATTTTGTGTTTATAGCATCCTCGGGAAAAGCAATGACAGCAGTAGTAGTAGGCCACCTGCAGCAAGATAAGCAGTAAGTGAGAATTAAAGAGGAAGGAAAATGCTGACTGATTCTCTAAATGACATTAAAGACTTGACTGGAGACAGAAAAAGTGATGGAGTTGCTGGGGTGTCTTTCACACATCTTCAGTAAAAATTTAGAGTAAAAGCAGAGATTAAGGAGTGACTGAAACTGTGGAAAAGAGCTGGTGAGAGAAAACACAGTAAAATCTTAAGAAGATACAGATGTCTGTATTCATTTAATGGCATTATGCCACTTTACATGTAGTGGAGACCTGTATTTAGTCCCATGTATTATCCAGCATTGTGTGATAGGGGTTAATGTGGAGAGTGCCAAACTGGGCAGTGATGTCCCTACATGTAACTGGAGGCACTAATGCAGCATAACTGGAGGAACTCTGTGTGACCTTAAAGGCTGTACATACAAGTCTTGCCTGCAAAACCCGTGAGAACTTTTCCTGCTATGATTATAAACTTTACTAAGTTAGACTCTCACAGAGTTATATAACCCTGTGTGGTAGTTAATGAAGTGCTGGATGTAAGAAAAATAACTGCAATGTTATTTTGCCCCTGGTATGCTTTGCCTTATAAGGATTAAACCTAGAGCTAATTCACTTGTGTTTTGTGATCTCTATCATGCTGCAATAATAATACTTAGCACTTTATAACACTTCTCACTTATAAAGAGTGCTTTATAAACATTATCTAATTATTAATCTTCACAACAGTCCTGTGATATAGGTATACAGGTCAATTTAATGTTCTCTTTTAATAAACTACTAGTACTTAAGTAAATTGAAAAGTATAGAACACATTAAAATCACTTAAGAGAAACCAAAGTTAGTGAATGAATCCCAATTCTACAACATTCTAGGTGGGCAATACACATGGCAAACTGTCAGTGATCACCATCTCTGCGGTCCACAGGCAACAGTCCATATAGCAAATACTTCAGTTACATAGTTGAGTCCCCTTGTTTTTCCAGTGATAACATAAATAACACAAATAACACAGAGAAACTCTACCAAAACAACATAAGTTCTTTGATGAAGACCACACGATACTAAGTTCTACACAAGTAGACCTACCCTACAATGCTGGACATTAGGTATAACACTGAGGGGTAAGAGAAGGGGAATGGGAGGAAATCAGTGCAGTTATGCAGCAATCATCACTGCTTGTACTATATCTGCCCACAAAAACATACACAAAGCCATTTTACACCAGTGTTCTTGTTACCTCATTAGTACTACCTTGTAGTTCTCTCTGGTGATACATCTCAAACTTTAGTCATTGTGATCAAAGACAGGACAGGAGTTTGGCATTTGGTTAAACACATCATGCGACTACTCCCATACTAGCTATTGTGATGAATATTAACTCTACCCCAGCTAAAACCAGTACATTTACTCAATCACAAACTGAGTTTTCCATGACGTCACTGTTTTACATAATGTGTTGCATGAACTTGTCTGTGGGATGATCAATGCAGGGCAGAAGGCTGCTGCCCAAGGATGAGATGGGCTGCCCCACGCATTGCTGACATTCAGAGTTATGTAATGAGTGAGGAATGTAGGGGGGAATAAAAAAAAGACAGTTTCCTACTTCAGACAGTTAAATAGTTGCCCCAAAGAGTTTGGAGTCTACATCTGCTTTTTTCATTAGACAGTCTATGAGATACAGGACAAGTTTCCTAAAGCCAAGCTTTTCACACAAGGTCATCTATCAACTGTATGTTCCTCATGTGCTCCATGCCCAACTGAAAACCTGGGGTCTGCCTTGCTCGAAGTGCTGATCACTCATGAATGCAGCTGAAATAAACGGAGCTATGCTTTCAGCTTACTGCCCAATGCTAAATATTCTGAAAAAAGATTGGAGCAGGATGTCTCAAACTGGATTCCCAAATTAGTAGGTGCTTTCAGCCTTAATTTACTCTGTCCCAGTCTCCATCTGTCAAATAGGGACAATCATTCCTCCTCAGTTCATGCGGGTGTTATGAAAATAACTTCATTAATGCTTTGTGAAGCACTATAGTGTTGAGTGCTACGCAGAAACCTAGGAGAAAATTAATAGTTCTGTCTCTGGAGCAAGTTTTGAAAAGCATGCAATAAAAAGGGCCTGAAGGCATACCCTTAACTGAAGAGAAAAAAAATAAAATATTGGATTTGATATACTTGAACAAAATATTCGAACTGCTCAGTGAGTGCTGTACTTGCATTATCCAGCAGATTTCATCCTGATTTTAAACTCTCAACTCATAATCTCAGCTTTAATTTGTAAATTACCATGTTTCTAAATATTCAGATCTATCCAGTTCTCTGCAAATACCATAGCATGGAATCCTACTGATAAACCCATGACTCAAGAGCATCACTAGGAATATTTAGAGTCACTGTACAGACCTCAATTATTTCAGCTCATGAAATAAAGCAACATTAGCATCTTTCTCAACAGGAACCAGTACTTCAAGAAAAGATCACACTTTGAAAGTACATTTTGATGGTATACTGAATAACAAAACAAAAACAAATGCAATTCAGTGGAGAAAAAGTGCTCAAAATTTGACACTAAACATGCACTTCCTTTCCAGAAACAACCAAACCATTTTTTTCATAGTCTTTCCAAATGTTTTGCCCCAGGAAGAAATGGAAATTGTCAACCCAAACAGTTAAAGTTTGTGAAGAAATTAATTTAAAAAATCTTGTTTCCAGTAAGTTATAAGTGAGAATTTTCAGCCAATCTTGATGACAGCTTATATTCTCTGCCTTACCTAGAATACACATGCTCACACTGTTCTACACAGTGTTTTGCTTGCTGTGCAACTTATTTTAATTTTCTTCTAGCACATCTTCTTCAGTGCTGAGGGGATTTTATTATTTATTTATTTTTATTATACACCCCCTAGCTGTTTCAAGAGAAGAATATTCTTCTAGGGAAGAATATTATTCCTTAGCTTCCCTTAAATAATATACAGATGACTAATCACTGTGGCACCCAGTAATGATATGTCAGGTAAAGTAAACATTCTGAAAAGAATGAACCCTTGAGCTATCCCTGCCAAATACTCTTACCTGGAACTGTCACAATGATTGTGGTGCAACCAAAGAAGAAGCCTTTGATGACTGAGGAGTTATCTGAATTAAATTGCTTGGTGAATAGGAAAAAACCTACTGCCAGTTAGTCTAAAGCAGTGCCATTTAATAGAAATGATAGAACCAGAGGGCTGCCATTCTTGACTATAACACTGAGGCTATCAAATGGATTTCTAAAAATGTGAGTGAGGGAAAGCTGCTTTTGTCAGCTTTACCTTCCACTTGTTCAATTTGCTTAAAAAGTACAAATGCAATGGCTGGGTTTTGGCTGAACAGCATTATGCTAGTATGGTTTATAAGGGGCTGAAGCTAAAACTAGAACTGCAGCTCCCCCAACACCAACATAGAAAAAAGGACATCCAGTGCCCCACATCCCTCCTAAATCCAGACTTTATAAAATCAAGTGTGCAGAACAGTGTTTTATGTTTAAGATTCCCAGGGGTAAAAAAGTCCTGAATATTACGATGTTACTCGCAATATGAAAGAGGATGCAACCCTTTTTAAGCGTGCTAAAACAATCTGGTTTAGGTGTGTTATGGCACAAACTACTTCTTCTTTTAAGAATTGCTCTTACATGCATATCAAGTCTATCTTTTTTAATCTTCCCACCCTAGTGCTGGCTACTCAGTCTAGAAAGCAATTTTCCCCTAATATTAAATTAAAGTTGTCAATGTCCTCTCCATACTTTCACTTTTTGTCCCTAGCTGTCTTACTTTATGTGTTTCATCTGTATTTTGATATCAAATCTAGTCATCTAAGTAACAATTCTGATGACCTGAAACCTGTCATGTAAATCAATGTGAGGATCCAAAGAGAATCTTGTCCAAATTAATGGAAGTGTGGAGCCTAACAGATCAGACATAGCTGGCGTGCAGCCTGTGACAGTATTTAGGAGGCCAACACCTCATCTTCCCCACATACCCCACAGATTTGGGGGACTCACACTGTGTATGCAGCCCAGAGGCAGAGTAGAGAACACACAGGCAATTTCAGGGACAGCAAATGCCCAGAGATCTCCTGACTGACAAACAGGCTCCCAACCTGAACTTCTTCTGTCAAAACTGACCTCCATCCTGTCACCAACGGATCAGTGGTTGAGAACAAAAGAACTCTAAGCAAAATATGTGGGATAGGAGAGAATTCACTCACATGGCTACAAAACTGAATTCACAGCATTGAGTCCCCTCACAACCTGTCCACAATTGTACTGCAGTACAATATTAAATACAACACCTCAGACAAGAAGTAACTGATGTCCCAGCAGCAGGCTTAAAACTCCTACTTTGTCCCGGCAAAGTAAAAAACCACAAACCAACAAACAATAAAAGGCAACACCAAATGGACTGATTCTTTCTCTTGCCACAATTCCTTAAAATAGTTCTTCATCCACAGTGGGTTCCTTGTTATCAGGCAGCTGATAGTTCCCTTTTCCAGATGTAGTCTCATTTACTTTGTGGTATAGACAGTAATGCTTTGTTTGGTCCTCACAGGCATCTGGAATATAGGCCTGTGGAACACAGCTGGGAGCTGCATATGCACAAATGCCTGTGCTGGAGCTGAAAAGAGCAAATCCACTTCAAAGAAGCAATGGAGAGAGTCAGAAATTGGTTGGACAAGAAAGATGATGTGAGGAAAGGGAAAAGATAATGCGAGCTGTGGTTTGAATTTGACACTTACAAGAGGATTAATACAAATAATTATGACCAGATAGCAACAGTGTCTTCCCAGGTGGGCTGCATCTGACCAATGTTAGTAAAAGCTCCTTGGAGCACAGAATCCAGTATGAATTTTCATAATTCACTCTGATATAAAAATATTCCTAATCTGATAATATGCTGCTGTCACGAATCAGTGAGAGGAAAATAACTCAGGCCGTATTTCTCTATCAACTCACTTTTGTTGTTTTATATAAACTCAAACTTATGATCAGCTACTTATTTCTTCACAGAGCCACCTCTGAAGTATACAATTCAGTAACATACTTCAGAAAAATAGCTTCTATTACACAGTAAAGAGAAAAGCAAGCTCTTTACTTTTCAAGCAATTTGTCTCATTACTGCCAAATTAGAGTGACAACCTTTTTAAAATAACAGAATAAATCCACCCCTTTATTTGTTCTAAAGGCAGAGGAAGAAAACATCTTTTACACTTCTCTATGGCAGGAGACAGCTGACTGGAGATTGTAGGGGTGTACATGTCCACAGAAGAGAGAAGGGAATTCACACACAAAACTGTAGCTGAGGAAACAACAGCTTGAACTCCATCTGGCACGTGAGAATGACTTACAGACCTGGGAGCTTCTGTTTCAATGAAGAGATTCAAGAGAGAGCTGATATGGAAAAAGGATTCATTTCTCTAATACACTTTTATGCCTTGGAAGTGGTCTGTCAACATTAGAATGACTTACAGCTGTGTGCCGTGTTCTCCAACTCTGTATTTGTCATTTTCCTAGTACTCCTAGAGCACTGCCTACACCTTGCTTTCCTGATCTGCAGACTTCCAATTTCACATCAATAAATACTGTGAAAAAATTGCATATAATCTGTTTTGCTACTTACCTATGCTCTAAATACAGTTTGTGTCTCTTGTTGAAGAACACTAGAAAAAAACCAACACAAACAAAACAGATAGTTAGTAATTAAACTTATTTAAATAATATCTTTTCCAGCCAAGTACACATAAAACCACCTAGTATCATCCCCCCGACAGGATTGTAGAATAGCAAGGACAGATCTGTAATGAAAAGTGAATATCTGAGCACCTTGAAATCTATTTCATATTTGATAATTGGCACCTTTCTTCCATTTAGAGGTTTTGTATTATGCAAATACTTATATACTGTGACTCAACGAAGTATAGAAAGATAAGCTTCAAGTACATTATGGACAATGAACATAAACTAGAGCTCAGGATCCCTGGGCCTCCCTGAGCCTTTGGAAACAATCGAGGTTCATGGTGTTCAGCCATTGCCTCGGGAAATAGACATAACTTCAGTGAGGTAACACACTCAAAGTGACATGAGTTGTTGTAGTAAAAGTATGACTTGCAAAGACCTGTCCTTCATAAACCAGCTTTCAGCAATATGGTTATCAAATCCAAATTACACACTTTACAGACCCCAAATGTGCCCACATTTCAGACCTTAAAATAGAAAACCTGATTCTTACACAATAGTATAAGAATTTGTTTATCAATCAAATTTAAATGAGGTTCATTAAAGCTCCAACTACAAAAGGCAGAACACTATTTCTTGAAAATTCTGAAGCTCTGCAAGACAGAGAAGGTTCAGCAAAAAACCAGTAACTTTAGTGGGTCTCAAATACAGTCTGAAGTAGGGGAGGCGGGGAGAGGGGAGAAAGCCAATCTCTTCTGAAGAGGTGCACCAGTGACAGGATGGGAAATAATGGATACCACGTTGCAGCAAGGAATATTGCAACTAAATATTATTAAAAGGGGGGACAAAATCATCATTAGCACAGTAAAACAGTAACATGTCGGGCAGAGACATTGTGCAGAGACATTGTGCAGTCCCTGCCACTGGAGATGCTCAAAACTTGACATGACCAGCCCTGAGGAACCTGATCCAAGCTAGCTTTGCTTTGACCTGAGAGCCTCAATTCTTGCTGACTCACCTGAGGGCTTGTGGACTTCACCTGACTCCAAGGTGGAATGGAGTAGGCCAGTCCTTGTGGTCAGAGGAGACTGAAATCTCCTCTACCATGAAGCAAGTGCAGATTTTAACCTGGAAGAACTTGGATCTTTTGTTTTGTATATTGTGTTAATGAGTAATCAAATAACTGATAATTTTTCTGAAAAAGAAAGCCTACACTTCTGGCAGGCAAACAGCCCCATCATAATGGCATCTTCCAACTGAGAAAGACTGTGAAAAAAGCATGTCACGTGCTATTTCATAGATGTATTACACTACTTACTGTAGTGGCTTCCTTAAAACCCAGTAAAAAGTAAGATATGGTATGGAAAAGAGACAAACATCCTGCTGGGCCTATCTGGTTTCTGAACAAAAGCCTACAGAGTGGAAAAGGAGAGAGGTAGTTTAAGTTCATAGTAAGTGTGGCTCCACTGCAGAAATTCTGGAAACATCACATCATCTCAAATCCATTAAATCAGTTTTCAGTTCCTAAATATTCATGACAGATTGGCATACAGGTGGCTTAGATTACCCATTCTTTGTAAGAAAGGGAAAGCTTAGCTAATATTTCCCCAGAAAATCTGAGGGCAGCCTTTGTGAAACACTTTGTATTACTCAAGAAGGAAATGAACACAACTTTTAAAGAAGTGTAACAATGAGGCACACACTGTTCACAGAAAGTGACTTGTCTGTGGTCTTACAGGCTGAAATGAGAGCCAGTTCATACTTCAACTGTGATATCAGAGGACTGGGTCCCAGTAGGAATCCAGTCAAAATAATAACACTGAAGAGAACATATCGTCTTATATGGCTTTTATATTTGCTTCTACAAACAGCTCCAGAGACTGTTAAACATAGAAATCAAACTAAAATGATCGGAATAGAGTGAGCTTAATAGCAGATTGAAATTCGTAAGAAAGTTTTGAATATAAGTTTACAGTGAATAAAACACTAGAGTGGATTGCTGGAGAGACAACATAGGAATGATATGAAATCACTAAAGGTTTATGAAGCATCTCTGTTTCTCATTGTTCATTTCTTTTGCTACCTGACCTTCATGTAGCACAGTTTCAGAAACCAGCATTTCACACTATCCATATTTAAAAGTAACCTCTACAGAATATTCTCAGTTTAAATAAGGGTTTGTGTTTCCTTGATTTGTTTTGGTTTTTTTTCAGTTGTGCCTTCTGTGAAGTGCCCACCAACGCACTAGACGAACCATGCCAGTCTTGGTTTTCAGTACCTCTCGTTCCTTCACCTTCAATGAGTCTTATATAAATTTTCCTGGCTGGAACTATGGGTAGCCTACATCATGGGAAATATTTTCCCCTTACATCTTAGAATCTTATAATTTATAACATGAAATCTGAACCAACATAAATTAGTAATTCAATCCCTATATTCCAATTTAATGAACTAGAGGTTTCATTACTTTATTGTTTTGTGCCAGTGGACCAATCATTTGGTTTACAGATGGAATGTAGTTCTTTGTTAATAAATAAATGCATAAAAAAATAAAGGTATCCTCAATGCAATTATGCTGATATCCCTCAGGAACCAGAATGCAATTATTTAAAATATTATTTTCTTCTATTACTCTCAAGAAAATAAGGAAAGAAATATGAAATTTGTGTCCTTTTAACTTAAACTCATTTTAGGAGCATCAACAGTCATGCAGATAGTCCCCAGTGGCAACTGAGAAGCACTTAGCCAGAAAATTGTTATTGGATTACAGTTCTGGCTTCATAAAATGTGGCTAAAGATCATTTTAGACATCCATGGAATGACCCATTGTCATAACTGGTATGACAAACAAGTGACAAAGTTATTCTATTCGGTCATTGTGAGGATTTTTCGGATCACAACAGTAACTTGGGGCTGTATCAGCCTACACAGTTTTGATTCAATTATAAAAATAACTCACAATAAGAATAATTGTAGCATAAATAATTGAATCTCTCCTGAGGAAAAGAAAAATCCCCACAAACATGTGCATATACTTTCAAGATTTCCAATGTATAAAAAATTTTGAAGTGATAGGGTGATCAGAAGTCAATTCCTATAGAGAACTACCTTTCAAACTAACTGGTCATCTTTATTAAAACAAACAAGATGAAAAGGGCACCAAAGGACACAGCATGATTTTTAACAATGTGCAAACTGAAACCACTTAGATACCACTAAGGTTCATACGATCCTTTTCATTTCTCTTTAGAGTCTTTTTCCAACAGATGATTTCATGGATGAGAACCCTGCCACCCATATTTTAATCTGCTGATAAAACCCCCCAACTAATGTGAATATATAGCAGATGCACATGTGCATACTTAAATAAATGCAAACAAGAAATAAAACTCTTCACCTTTACAGTTGAGGTCACCAGTGACCACTGGCAACACAGTAAAAATCAGAACCTTAATCAAAAACCTAACATGGGATTTAATTTCCTCATGTAAGGTCTTCGTCATTTTTCTTCTCTGCCCATTACACGGTATGTCTTTGCTCATATAATTACATAATTAACATCCTCAGCACCTATTTCATCCCTTGTTAATTTTGCTAAATATAAAAACAGCCATGCTCAAGGAAAAAAACATGGCAAGTGAAGAAGCATAAACAATTTAAAAGGAAAAAAAAATCTATTCACATTCTGATAATTGGTATGTATCACTGAGCACTACTAGATGCTTGTAATCCACACGATGGCTTCTGATTAGAAGTGTGCATGCAAGAACAGCTTTTGCTGGACTGACAGATCACCCCGAAGTGTGAGTACCAGGAGGTCTTGGTTTTGTTTATCTGTAAGCAGTGTTAAGGCTTGTAGCACCAAAGGGCAGGAGTGGCAGTTGATAAACCACACTGGTCTCACAGCACTGTTTGTTCCCAAATCTTTTTTCTGAAAATCAAAAGGATTGGAGATGGGGTGGGTAGGTGGAGAGACGGAGATAAACTTGGCAGCTAAAAGCCCTTACGATTTTTGAAATTTATCCCACAGGCCAAATTCACATTTAGCTCCCATCGCTGCATGACTATGATCATAATTCAATTGAAGATATGAGTTTGAAGATTAGGGGACAAGCAGAGGGTTCCTCCTTCACACCTCTGCCATGAAAGAAGAGAGGAAGTAGCAGAAAGTCTACAGTAAATAAAGAACTGGTAAATTTCCCAAAGTTTTAATCAATTCACCCTTGGCAAGCAAATTGGCAGTTTTATTTCTTCCTCCACAGTGTCCAAAAAGTAACTTTGTTCATCCTTGTGAAAAAAGAAAAATTTCAGATGGGTTCCATTTAGTGGGATCACAAAGACCAGATCTGTATTCATCCTAACATATGGATCTTCACATTTAAATCAGATTTGAAAACTGTTACAACAAAAATTACTTTGTTCCTTGAATGATACCACCAGTTCATGGAGGGTGGTGTTATTTAATGAAAGGAAAAGGATCACTAACTGTTGTTTGCCTCACAAACATACTTGTAAACTTACTGCTTCCACAAAGGATACTCTCTCTCTATGCCAATGCATAATGTCATTTGATACAGCAGCTTGCAAGTAGAACTGAAAAGTCCTTCTCATTAAGAGTTAGCATTGAACTTGTTTTGTTGCATTCACTAGCCAGTACAATCTTAAATTATACCAAGCTTTGTCGCCCTGTATACTCTGCTGACCTGCTTATCTCTAGAATTCTGTTTAATTATCCAAAAGAGCACAAGAAAGCAGAGAGTCCAGTTCGAACACCCCAGTGATGTCTCAGCAATTTCTGCTCCCAGCACATACTATTTCAACAGCCAGTGATCACTGGAGTTAAAATGCACACAAGCAGCTGAATAGGATGCAATTCTTATTCTTATGATGAATATCAGGGTCAGAGGTGAGTGCCAGATAACACATAGCAGATGTGGAGGGAGTAGAAGGAATTCTGTTTACTTTGGGTGACCACCTACATTTCAGGGGGGTGGGGGGAAGCTAAAACTGCAAGATAAAGACTCTTTAAAGGACTGCATTGTACAAAATTTTGCAGGACAAAGGTACGTACTTGTGTATCTGCACAAACCATCCTTGAAATATAAGACACAGTGTAGCCCAAATTAACCACTCATGGAATGTGACTCTTCATAATACAAATAAGATAAGTCTTTTAAAAACCTACCTCATACCCTATGATCGCTTCAGCTGATATTGAAAGGTTCCATTTCTTTTTGTGTTGCCTGTATTTCTTTCCATTTCAGAATTTTCTTCAGCTATTAGAAGCAATGCAGCCTTACAAAGAGGAAATGGAGAAAGTCTGATCTCAACCTGAGGGTAACTCTACATAGCCACTGAGAAGACTGCAATATGCAGACGGCAGCACATTTACAATCTCTTTTTATGGGACAAGAAAATACTGCAAATTATTACTAGCTGCTTGGGCTTAGATCATCAGTCCAGATTGTGCAGAAGGGACATGAAACTGCTCCAAACAGACAGGAGGTGATTCTTACAAAGATGATGCATGGAGCTGGAGAAAAGAATTCCTCGAGTTGGTAAAACTATCAGCAGCCATTTAGCTGCTCAGCTTTTCACAGCCCATGGCAAGGGATGATGAACCCTTCTCCACAGCACCATCAGCTGTTAACTCCCAAGCAGCAAAGAGGCAGCTACCGTGAGAGACAGGTGAGAACACCAATCACTTCAGTTATACCAATGAGTTTACTGTACGATGAATGACCTTTGCTTCCCCTGCTCCCTCTTCCTCTCCCAAAGAAATCATGGAAGTCATTAAAAATCTTGATGTTTTCCATATGGATGATTCGAGAAGTTATAAGGTCAAACTGGACCAGTTAGGACAACTTAAAATTGTCAGAGAAGACTGAAAAGGAGAAAGGGGGAGGGAAAGCAGCATTTTTAAAAAAAACCAAAAAACAATAAAACCCAACTAAAATGCCACCCTCAAACTAAACTATCCATGGACAAGTTGCTTTTTCCCACATTCTACAGACACCCATTTCCTAGACTACTGAAAGCCTTCATGAAGGCTTTCTCAATAAAGTCTCAGCAAACAAATGGATAGGTTTTGTTGAAAATTTTGCCCCAAATCATTATATATGATTTTTAAAATAGGCCTAGTAGTTATATTCACATAATACAATCCAGTCAGTTCTCAAAATGGAATTAGTGGGACTGTCATTGTAATTTTTAACTGGTACATATAGAAAAACTAATAGACTAGTCATCTGTGGACGAACAGATCCCAGAAACAAGTTCAGTCCAAGGAGGAAAAAACAAACCTAAGTAATCCCATCACACAGATGCCCACCAGTTAACCTGCTAACTTTCTAAATTAGTTGTTACATTTATTTCTTTATAAGCTTTGGTCTGGATGTTGAGTATTCAGTCTTTGTTTTATGGGTGAAGAACTCAGCAAGGAAGTAAGCTAGGCAAGTGGCCTCTGAACTACTCTGAACTCTGAAGATATAGTAGTACAATTTTTTTAAAGACACATGCTGCCTCATTTAGAAGATGGATTGAAGTGGAGGATGGAGGGCAATTTCAGTAGAAAATTCAATAGTTTTCAGTTTTAAGTCTTATATGCAATGTACATCTCTTCTCAGGTAACATTAAAGATAATTTAAAAAGATCCTAAGTCTTTAAAGCTGAAATGTATTTGCAGCATGAAGCAGTCATTCTTTTTCAAAATCAAAACAATCTGCAGAAACAATTGTGCTATTGCTAAATTTTGGATGAAACAAATGAAAAGAAAAGGTAATTATTTCTTAGAAAGTGCAAGGGAATGTATCCTCACCCCTCCACGTTAACTTTTGGTCTGCTGCCACACTTCCACTTGGACAACCAAAGGAATGCTGTGGGCACCATATAAAGGCATGTGTGGCAGCCTGAGGGTTAAAGTAGACATTCCTTATCTTGACAGATGGTTAATTCGTGGTCGTTGTTACTAAATTCAATTGCTCAATAATTCAGATATGGTAAACATGTGTAGGAATATATGCCAGGGCACCTTCTACGAATCCCACAATGCAATATTTCCTCCATGTTTTCACCATACATCCTCACGTGGAGTGTGACAGATTGAAACAAAGGTGGGCTTTCTGAGCAGTTCAACTCTCCCCTGCCACTCTTGTTACATTAGAGCGGGGTTCTAGAGAAGTTCTGTGACTCCAGACACAGAATGTATGAATGGGCTTGACTAAAACAACTGTTTTGTCAATATGTGTAAGGAAAGCCTAATATTTTTTTTTAGGCCTAACTTTTCCAGTTCTGTGATGCAAGTATCACCACTTAAGCAATCTCAGGGAACTAATTTGCAGACAAGGTCACAGTTTGAATGGCAGTGAGTGCTACTAGGTCTGCTTAAAAGATGTCTGGAATGGCTTTAAAGCAAACCATATCTAACTTAACATTTGTATAAATGGTGAGCTCCACACCCAGTTCTACCACACAAATAAAGATTTACAAAGTGAGGCCACTCAACAAACTGCCATTCTCTCTCCATTACCATTACCTCTTCCAAACCCAGTCCATTTTCTTATGTGGTGACAAGCACAAATGTATTTTAGCAAATATTTCTTTAAAAATAATAACAATGAATAAAAATTAAAAATTCCTTTTGCCTTCCTTGAGTTGATACAGGAAAATCAAACTTCTCCCCTTCTCTGTTCCCACTGACATTTCCAAATTGGCTGGCACAAGAAAGCACCTCAAAACACCTCCACAGCTCACTCACGGAAGTTGAAAGTCTTCCACAGATTTCAAAGGCGGTTGGATCAGGCTCAAACATGTGAGCACAGACTACCAAGCCACAACACTGGCTGCAATCCATGTTATTTGTATGCTATTGCTAAAGCAGTGCATGAAGCTTAGAGGACTCCAGGTCTGTAAGCATGTGCTGCTCTTTCCTTGCTAGTTTGCAGACATTTTGTGAAGTGCCACCAATTACTGTGCTGATATAGGCTAATTTACAGGTTTCTTATCTGAACCACAAAATACAGGTATCACAGACTGGCTTCGCCTTCGACATCCTATGTGCACAAGTTTTCCGTTCCCTCCCTGTCCAGAAATTTCATTGTCTTCATGCCTCTCTATAAAGCCCTAAGATGTCATATTTTTAGTTAGGATACAAACCTTCTACAGCAGAGACCTCGCCTTTACTTGTTAGTAACTCACTTGGTACACTATTGGCATTACAAAATATGAAAGAATTGGAACAGTAGTAAGTAGGAAAAGCCTCTGTGCTGTTTTTCCACCACAGCCATTAATCCTACTCAGAGTGCTTGGCAAAAAACTCTACGCAAACGTGTGCAACCTAAATCTTACCTGTAAGTTTGCAAAGTATCTCAAGCCAGAGAGGGAGCTGAATCTAGCCTTCTATAATACTCAAGGCAAGCAAATCCTTTAAACCAGTTCAGCTAAAATATTCACAGTGTCTCTTTCAAAGACCTACATTAGCACCTGAATCAACCTCATCCTGTCTTTCACACCACTCTAAACCACAACTGCTTCAAACCACAGCCACAGTGGACCTAAGAGATGCTAAGAAGTCTCATCTCCTAAAGCTAAGGAGAGTTAAAGAATAAGTCATCTCACAAGTCTTTCTCAACTTCTCATACAACCTACCCTTTGGCAATCAACTGCTCTGACATATGGTGGTGTTAAACTGTCTCTCATTTTCTTGCTTTGTAAAAGTGTTTGTAAACTCTGCTTATAAGAAGTTTGTAGAACTGAAGTAAAACTAACAGAAGAGTTCCATAATCTCAACAGTACCGTGCCATATGGGGCACCACACAGCACTGAAGGTAAGCAAACTGGAAGAGAAAATGTGCAAATACCTCTTGTCTTTTGCATCCAAGCAAAAAACTTCTGGTAAGCAATCAAATTACTTTAAGTCACAAACGTGCAACAGAACATCACATCTCTTCTTCTTAAAAGATAAAGCTTTCTTTTGACTCTAATTAAAAAGATTAATAAAGTAAGAGAACACATCAGGTTTGCATCAATCATTGCCCATGTGGTTCTTATTACTGTAATTAAAAGTTATCTGTTCAAAATTGTTGGATAAAAGTGCCATGATCTGCAATTGAAAACACATTGAAGGGAGTCATCCACCTTATTTGACTATTTTAAGACAGTCAAATCTAAGAACACTGTGAAGCTAATATATTCAAGACAGTCCTTAAAGACAATTTGTCAGTAAAAATGTCCTATGAACCCTTACTGAAGAATGTAAATAGTGCTAAGGCCTTCCTTCAAAAAAACAAAACAAAAAAAAAAGAATGAAGATTTTTCTAAAAGAAGTTATTTAAAACTTAGACACTGAAATTCAAGTTTTTGTCTTCAGGGCTCTTTAGGTCCTGTATATATTAGGAGCACTCATTTCACCTAGGGTTGAATCTTTTAATGTGTTTAGATTTTCACATTGAGAGGGCCAAATTTCAAATAATCCTGAAGAAACCTGATTCTTTTGCTGACATGTCACCCCATATTTCACATAAAGTAATGCTCAGTTTTGTCATCCAGCTTGCACAATATATGGGATTTGGAAAATAGATGATCTAAACAGAGATTATTTGCATATGCAGGAGTGTAAATTTACAAATATGTGAAATAAAAATGCACTGCAAATAGAATGTATAATTTAATTACAGTACCTTTCATTCAGACATTAGTGTACCATGGTTTTAACATCAAGCTAATTACATCAAAGCCAGCAGCATGCTTAAACTCAATGCTTTTTAAAGCTTTCTTTGTGCAATGTACTTAAAAGGGGTTTTTTCTCACTCTCTTCTTTATCTTCACTGAATGCAAGCTTTACATTTTGGCATAGCAGACAGTGACTTCATGGAGTTCTGTTCAAAACTGTTCAGGATGTAAAACCACACACTACCTTTGAGAAAGGTTTACTAGATACTGTTAACAAAACTATTTAATGGGCAGAAAGGTATTTCCTGTAACATAAAGAAGAAGCCTTTTATATAACAAATCACAAGAAAACACCAAAGGATGTGAAAGAAGGACTTGTTTGGGTTCTATTGTGAAAGACGAAAGAGCATTTTCCTGCCATCTTTATTTACATTTGAACTCTGCTACCAGTTTCCTTCTGTAGCTTGTGAAATCCAGTAGTCTCTTGCATCTTCTTTCTAGTTACCAACAGACACCTTGATCCATACACATTGGATTTATATCACAGTGCACTTCCACGACAAGAGCAGTCAGTCTCTAAAGGCTATTAAGAAAACTAAGAGAGACTGTGCAATTTGTCCAACAATTCTCAGCTATAAAAACTAACTTTAAATTTTTGCTCAGATGGAATTATCCAACTCTCAGGGAAAAAAATAACAAGGAATAGAAAAAGAGAAGTCCAGAATTCTTAAGCAAGACTATGAGAGGAAAGTGGCATAACACATTCACTGTGTGTCTCTAAAATTTCCTATAGAAAAATTACCCTGTATCAAAGAAAGTGTGGAGAAAAGAGAAACAGTGATGCTGAATATAACAAAAAGCTTGTTTATGTTTAATACATAGGAGAAATTGTTCAAGGACAGCTAAATGTGACCCATTTAATACACTAAGGTCTCACATACCCATGGTACTCTGCTGAGTAAGTGCTGATCATGCAAATTAAGGCTGCCTGGGGATACACAGTGCTTTTCAGTTGCAGTTTGAATTTTCCAACTTCTCAAAAAACTTTTACAGATGTGGATACATGTTACTGAGTCACTAGGGCTACTTCCATTTCTTCAGTTGTTGGCTCATTTTGAAAATTCATTTATCGGACATTCTTGAGTCTTCTGGCACACAGATCCATTTTCAGGAATGTAAAAATCTAATTATTGCTACTAGCGGTGTAATTTAAAGTGTGGATAGGCAAGTCAATATGAAAAGGTGTCCCAAGACAAATACTTGAGCTTCAAGAGAAAAGAGGAATAAAAATTTAGTGGTCAATGTGACTCTAATTAACTCAAAAGTTCAGCAGAGTCTAGGGGTCATCTAAGCTAGAGTGTGCCCTCAGTACTCACTGCATTCAAGGTGTGATACCTTCTGAACTGCCTTACACTTATTGGCTTAGATCCTTTCCCCGTTCGCAATATGCTTACAAATCCCACTAGCCATAATTTGGGTTCATTATGTCTGAGCAAACGCAAGGAAATCCAAACTACACATCACCTCTGAAACTGGCATCAAACACCCAATCAAAATTTTACAAGCTAGGTAAAGATTAGCGTATGAAATGGAAGGGCTAAGAAAAATATACAAGTTAGAAACAGCACTGTCCACTTTACAAGGGAACAATGTGCCCACTGTCTGAATACAAAAGAACACAAAGGCAGACAATCCTTTTTCATAATTTTACTATAATTATACAAATTCTATCCTTTAGGGAACTCATGCTCTAAAACAACTTGCCCTAACCCCCATTCCCCAAACATTTCTCTGAAAGATTGAACTGTGTTTTTCCTATGGCTATTTTTAGTAATGGCATCAGTAATTAAACATTCCATGGTCTGGGGCCCCAAAGAAAACATCACTCTGGGTTCTGGATGTGTTCCATGATATCTTGAAACAATCTTAAAAAATGTATGCAGCCAGTGTTGTGATCCCCACTGGATCTGCAGGGACCCATTAGGATCATCAAGGGAAGCATGTGGTTGTGACAATGCAAGCAATTTAGCATTACTCACTGGAACTGAAGCGCGACACAGTGTGAAGCCGCTATTGTTCTCCTTGGTTTTTCTGAAGACACTCAAGTTCAAACCTACTCACAGCCTAATTCACAGCTGAAATCAGAATCAGAGCCTGAAGCCTCTCAAGGGAAGAGATTAACAGGGGAATGAAGTTCGGGGTTCCCCCCCCCCCACCCCCAAAACTGACCATGAAATATTAAAGATTGCTAGAATCCATTTCATTACAAATCTCTTTTGAACTGTTTGTGTAACTGAAAAATGGATTCTCTTATATTATCTTCGTTTTTACAAAAATGTAAGCTGCCATATACTAACAGAAAAGCACACGGATGCCTGCTTCTATAGCTCACTTAGTATAATCTCCTTCCCCTCACAGAAACAAATCTACTTATAAGGTAATTGTTGCAAAACACTTTCAAATGATTGTCTGGAAAACCACCTTAGCTCTTAATGCCAAAACACTGGCACGGTCAATGAATGCAATGGAGCTAGACACTGGAACAGCTAACACAGTGAGACATAGCACTTTCTTGCAAATATGTCATTTCATTAGTTAACAAGTGGCAAAGGAATGTGAGTGCTTGAGGACACTTACTGTAGACTAATTGTGTGTGCATGTGTATATATACCTGGTACTTTAGTGCAAGTAAACACAGACATTGTCAGAGAAGGATACTCTACTACATAGGGCACTGAGATAGTCCCTGCTAGTGATATTCTCTTTATGTTTGTGTACTTATAAAAATGGTACAAGATACAAATAGTTCAGAATGACAAACTAAAAATAAAAAAAAGAAGATCAAACACAATAAGAGACAGTACACCTAAACCCTCACTTACTAGTATTAACAGTTATGGTGTGAGAACAACACAAAGTCAGCCTTGGTTAGTTAGTGTTTTTAAGACACAGAGACAAAATGGGTTTCCTATAGACACTATAAAAAACTGCACTGTGGAAGCATTTATGGGGTACAACTTTCAAAGTTCACAGTGAGGTTTTATTGCTATCTCAGACCTACTGGGCTGAATCCTGAGCTACTGAAATCAACACAGTTCCACTTAGTCTGGCAGCCACTACACCAATTTATATCATTCGAGGATCTTGCCCAAAAAAATGTAATGGGACTTCTGTGGCCTCAGCTTTCACAGAACAATCTGATACTATATAACATAATCTGACAAACTCAAGAAATTTTAAATTAAGACTTCTGCTCTCCCCATATTTCACCCACTTGTGTTTAAGAGCATTGCTGCAGAGGACTTGATATTACACAATCAGTGCACCGAAACAGAGCCACAAGAAAAATACCGTTGACTTCAGTGTGACTCATATTTATTTCAGTGAGATCTTATTTAAGCAAGAGTGAGTCTGAGCTAGGTTGAGTGACCACTGTGATATTAAAATGTAATAGGCTTTTCACAGTCTGGTTTCAGATAATACCTTCCTCTGCATTATGGCCCTGGAGTAGGTGCCAAGCTTTGTTTTGTTGGGATTTCAAATGTAAACGTTTAGATCTAGATACCAACTTCCTCTTACATTGTAAATGATGGCCCCAAAATTCAGAACCAGAGTGTTATTCATGGCTGACCAAAACCAAATAGAGGGATACTCTACAATTAGTAGTAATTTTGAAAGAATCTAACTATCCAAGCACATTTTATCAGCTGGCACAAAACTAACATTGCTGCATTTACTTCAGTGATCCTAAAAATCTCACCTGAGTTGAAGGATTGACCCTTACATATCTACAATCTCTGTTAAATTACTTGGTATCAGTGACATGAAGTACTACGTTCTGGCTGAAATTTCATGAAAGATGGATTAAAGGCCATCACTGGACAGGGACCATAGGGCAAAAACATATTTCAGAAAAGAAAATTTCATGTTTCAAGTTCTCTTCACAATGAAAGGTGACCTTTGATATCATTCTTGCCTTGCTCTTTGTATAAACTCCTTTTACTTTCAGCACAACTCAAATATAGACGAACACTGTCTTCATTCTTTCCTTAGCATCCCCATTTCAATATTCCAGACTCAACTGTCATTTACCCCAGCAGTCCCCTACTGTGCATCTGTCCCTCAAATCTTAAATACCTGTCCTCCCAATCTGCTCTGAGGCCAAGTCCAAACGAGTTTTGTGCATGTAAATTCTATTATGTACAAGCATAAATGACAGAATCTACTGCCTATGCATGCACATGTTAGCTATTTAGACCAACCAATGTGCCATTGTGTATAAAGGGGCAAAGGTTTTTAGTACAGAAAGAGAAGCCTATTAAGTGTACCTTTGAAACTGTGGCCCTAAAACTATGTGCAAGAAAAAGAAGCACCCCTGCCTGTAAAGAGTAGGTATTTCCAACAAGTATAATTTTCATGTAGCTTAAATCTCTGGATAACCTTCAGAGGTTGAGTTACCCTTGTTCACAGCTCTTCAGGATTCACCTGGCCTTTGGTAATACTGGAGTGTATGTGCAATCTGTCCAGTTAAAGCGTTCGGAGAAAGAAACACCCTCCCACTAATACAGATTATCTGCAGCAAACAAAAGATTTCAGGTCATAAAAACACAAAAGGAAGTTTAACAACTTGTTCACCAGGAAGACACTGTGATAGGTAAGAGAGAACTTAAAAAGCCAGATGATATTTCTGATTTGGGGTTGTTTTGATTTTTAAATAAGGCATGTTTTCTTTTAAATGCTGCAAACATCAAAATTTTTATCTCTATTCACCCGCAGACAGGTAAAATTAGATAGACCCTCTTTTTTTTTTTTCTTCTTTTTAAAATCCAGGAACATTAATTCCAGGACTGAGAACTTCTAGCACACTAAGTTTTGCCTTAGGCCAACTTGCCAACTATCACAATCCCCTCCTGAAGAGGTCTGAAAATGGAATATCTTATTTAACCTTCATTAAGGAAGCACATGGTTCATCCTCTACATTTTCTGTATCTGTATATGTAGTCAGAGTTTGGGCTCTATCAAGTCAGTTCTGTTGCCAAGCTGTAATGAAGAATTGAATTCAGTTCAGCCTTTGTCTGTGTTATCCACACATTTATATACACCATTATACAGACTCCAGTTATCACTCAGAGTATGAATCAATCCCTTAGCAATTTATGATTTATGCTGCTTGCTAGAAGAGAAGTAGGCCATGCCAGCCTTGAAAGCACTTTAGCTTAGTTGTTTTTACTCATGAAGGACATGTTGTCCTGTAATTATTCTGTCATTTCTTAAAAGGTGAAATCCTTAACAGGTTCATGCTTTCTGTGCTGCTATGTGTATGTGTGAGTTTATGTCTGAGCACGTCTCACCAAGTAGGAATCATCATTCCAAATTACTTTACAAGGAGCTACATAGAGCTGGACAGCTTAAAATGTGTTAAATATCCTTAGAGTTTAAATGGATAGTTTCAGGGGGAGCAGGGGTGGAGCAGGATAAGGGGGACTCAAGAAAATAGTTAATATGCTCCAATTATACACAACTGCATAAGAATGTCACTTTCTGTTTTGATCCTGTTGATAATACAATGTAATGCTGAGCTTTCTTGTATCATTTAGTATGGGCAGTATCAGCAGAATGTGCAACTTTAAACAATTATGCAAATTTCAAAGTAATGTGTTCAGAGAAAAACTGAAAGGAGATTCTGACATTAATCAAAGATTGCAAGCTCTACTTGCAAGAGTTCTGTAAAATACAGGCTAACTTTAATGTTAGTGGCTGAAAAGCAAAGGTTTTTGCTGCCTCAAACTAACTATATTTTTTGTTTATTCGGGAAAGAAGCACCAAGAATACTAACTTCGTTTTTCTATGCAAAAATCTGCCATTCAGCTTCAAGAAATAGCACTGAGACATATAACACCTCCCCTTCCTTAGATATGTCAGAATATTTGGAAAATTTTAATAAATTAGAATGATGTATAAATTACATGAATCATGGGAACTCTGCAATGGATTCTCCCTAAGAAGTCCTGCTTTGCCTAGCTAAATGCTTATCTGATATACTGGCAATACAAAGCTAATGAAGTGTGTAAACACAGCATACTGAACTATTTTCAGTGGAAAAAAGGTCAAACTGGACCTCAAACGAAAACAGAGTGAGAATTCAGGTTCTTCTGATACTTCTGGCTAGCTGGAATCTCTTTTAAGTAGTGATTGGAGAGAAAGCAAGCCTGCGATTAGGATCCTTCAGGCTTCAGATTAAAATTTCAGATCTCTATTTGTTGGAAACTGCTTGTGTGCTACTCAGCCCTTGCTGTTAACCAGGGAATGAAGCATAAACTGGCCAGAGAAAAGTCATGTTCAATGTGACCATGAAAAGGAAATGCCATATCTCTCATGAGAAAGAATGATCTTGAAAGACATCTATCCTGCTCTCCCAACTACTGGGGCTCAGGCAATATCCAGACTCTTAAGATTATTATCTGAACTGCTCTCTGAACCTCTGCTTCCGCACTGTCAGCTGCAATACATAAGGGCAGTTTACAACAGTGTTAGTTATTCACTTTGAATTTCCCAGCTTTAGCTGGTTTAAGTGAGACCCTTAAAGTCACTTAAACATAGTGTTTTTGTGCTATATTTTAATTTTGAAAGGATTATCAAGAAAATCTACCCTTTCCGTTAACTTTCTTTGAAAAACGATTAGGAGTTTTAGAAAGGATCTCCAAATATCCTCACCATGCCTGATAAGTTATCCAGAATGAAACATGTATTACAAATGAAAATTAAGAAAATGCAGATGCAAAATACAAAGTTCTCAGTCTGAAACTACAAATAGCAGTGTTTTACTTGGGAATGAAACAGGAGCAAACATTTTAAATAATACTGAAATTTTCTTTGTGTTGGTATTTGGCTCTGTACAGCTTCATTGATAAAACGAGCAATTTTCCTGGTATTACATGTGGAAGTCACTGTGAAAACTAAACAGAGATAGGATGTAATGAAAACCTCACTTGTAAATATGGTTCCTCAAAAATCTGGCAAAGCTCAAAGAGCAGAGCAGGAGGTAAGACAGCTTTCATATGCTGCTGTCTTTAGTGCTTTTAATGTACATTGGATAATTACGTACTTCATTTCTTCCAAACTAAGTGAGTTATTTTGGTTTAAATCTATTTGTGGAATATCTGGCTATGTGTTTCTCTTAATTTAGTATAGTATTCTCTAGTCTAAAGCAAGTGGTTCCAAATTAAATAAACTAGCATAGCTATTGCACAAAGCAACTGACTGCCTTCCAGTGAAGCCCCTTTGAAAGCTATGTCAAATCTCTGCTGACTCAGGGAGGAAAGTACCTCATTCCCTTCGCATTAGTCACCCTGCTAGAGATTAATCCTAATGAGCTTTTTTCTACAGGCTTGACTGGCACGCCCAGGATTTGCATAACATACCTGTGATTTCTCAATATTTAGCCCAAAATGTGTTCGTTGAAATGCAGATAGATATCAGCTTTTCCAGAAACCATTAACTACAGCATTACTGCAAGAGCTTATCGAGCCTAGAGTGAGGCCAGCCACAGGGTGCTTCTGCAGCTTTGGTAAGCAGCCATCATACAACTAAGTACTGTAAAGTCAGCGTGGGCCAACACTCACACAAACACCCGTGTAAACGACACATCTCACAAAAGGTCACAGCATTAAGGAACAGCAGTGTTCTCTTTTTCTTTATTTCATTATCCTCATTATCTCCCTCATTATCTCCCCATTTCACTGATTTTTGGCAAACAGTGGGCATCTATTTGATGTGACTAGATTGTTTGCAGACCCTGTGATGGAGTTTCAAGCTTCCTCCCAGCTGTATCCTGCCCTCATTAGGCAAACAACCATCCCTTGGCCTTTTCCACCCACCAGCAAGAGAAAAGGCTAACAAAATTTCAGTTCACAGAGAAAACAGGAGTTGCACACCTTTGATCACTCGAGGTTTTTTTTCTCTATAAATACAATGCCCAAGCAATTTTTACTGAGGGAACAATACTAAACTAGAAATCAATATCTACAATACCATCAAACCATCAGAAAAAAAGATCTGTAATGCAAAAAAATTGCTTGCATGCAACTTGACTTAGTTCTTTTGAAAATAAAATAGGCACTATTAAATTTCTGGACTAAAGCAAGAAGCCTGGTCTATTCTGGACCAAAGGGCTGGAAAATAATTTTCAGATCTGAAGAATTTTAAAAGAAGACACTAACAAGCTTTTTCCCAGTTAAATGAGAGTACTGCTAGCTTGGTTACTGCAGCCAACCTAAATCACTGCAGCATCCCATGGAGTGAAGCTGTATCTTTAAGGTAGCCAAGGACCAAACTGCTTCCAGTTTCAGAGTTAAAAACACCACTCAAGCTTTTTTTCAGAAGTAAAAGAAATAAAAAGAGGCAGCTCACAGTCTAATATACTCCACAAAGGACACAGTCTGAAACCAGTCAGTTTACTGAGCACTAGTTCATAGTCCCAAGCAGTCTCCATCTATAGTCTGGCAATGGCAGCATAAGAACACAATATATAGCTCAGTCTCTATTAACAGGAAATAAAGTAGCATGGCTGTGTTTCCTCATGACACACCACATTCACAATGATCGTTCACTGTCACTCCCTAAAGTACTGGCCTAAAGTACTAGTAGCCTGTATTCAGATTTCTAATGGCCTTACGGATTCCTGAGGTACATACCATCCTAAGCTAAGGGCTACATAAATGAAGTACTACAAGTTGTACATTGGTACACCTGACTTTTGGACATCCAGTCACTGAAGTGGTACACAACAGAACTTGTGTTAATGCCGAAGTTTCCTGAACAAAGAATGAGCACTTTAGGAAGTGCTGGCTGTAACAGCTTGGCATGGGACTCTCAGAAGGAGTCATCAGAACTGGCCAGGGAGAGGCATGAACACAGGCTGGATCTAAATCTCTGCCTCCCTGAATGAGAGATGTTCAGGTATCTGAATAGACCAAGAAAAAGGTGTCTCCAGCTATCCTGGAGCTACACCACAAAACTGACTGCACCACGGTATTTTAATGAAAACAGCAGGCCTACTATTTTATTTTAAATGGAGTTTTATAGCAGTGCCCTTTCTTTTTAAATTTAACAAGACTGGATTTGAAATGTTCCTACAAATGCCCAAATTAGTATCTCCTGTGCATGTTTCCTAACCACCAGGCCACCAGCCAGTCAGCACGGGGTGGGGGGGACTCACCATCTTTCCTGACAGTACATGTCATCAGCAGCTCTGTGTGATTCATGAAAGCTGTAAATAGGGCTCAAGGCCTGGTGACCAGGGCAGAAGTCTGCAGAAAAATGAAACCTAAAATCCTTTAGGACTTTTCCATTCTCTGGACTCCTAAGACACTGTCTGGAAAATGAAATGTGGTGTTGTTCTGTTGCTGCATACTTATGATTTTTTTCATGAAGGACAGCTAAACCAATTCTGCCGGCTCCATGAAGCAGGAATTCCCTTTCTCCTGCGTCCCGCAGGCAGGCTCTGACAGAGACATTGCCAGCTGTCTCTGTTCACACAGGCCTCACTGTGAAAAAGACAAACAACAACACGACTTTCATGCTGCACCATTTAGCTTTGGCTGAAAGTGTAATCGTGTGTCTGTGGTTTTCCTGTTTGGGTGCCTAATTTAATTGGCTCGGTCCACTCCTTCAAGTGTGGAATGGACTCTGAGGGTATGAGGAATTAGCATGTTTCTGCCAGAGACATTCCACCCAGATCCCATGTTTGTTTAACATGTACAAACAGCTAAAATAAAATACTTGTTGGCCTTGGTAATAAACAGAATATAAAATAGTGTGAAATTAAGCAAGACCAGCTGGGCTCCAGGAGAAAAGAAAGGAACAGTTAACTTACACTACACAATGATCTGGAATGCAGACACACTAAGATGGACTGCTATTGATGTCTGGTTTTGATGCATTTTATACACAAAGTGCTGATTAGATCTAGCTACCAAATTATACCCTTTCATATCCATATGTCAGCAATAAACAAAATTTAGAGGAACAAAACAATTGCTCTGCAAGCCAAGTTTACAGTGTTGCATCATTGGCTGTAGAAGTGTGAAGTCATCGCAGCAATGATAATGATTCCATTCTTCCAGAGGCAAAGAAAAGGAAAAAAAAAACAAAAAAAAAGAACATTAAGAACTCTTCTAATCTATGGCAGGATTTGTCCAGCCCTCAAGGACCACGAGAATTTCAGGATATGCGTCTGTAGAGAATTTGTGTAGGAGCATTTGGCCCTCCATATTGTCCTAGACTGCAACATAGATGCATTCTATTACCATCTCCACAAGCTGTTAAAGCAGGTGGGGCACTGTTTGTTATCTATGACTCACCCTGATAACTCCCTCCGAGGACTATCTCTGCTAATGGGCCATCAAGAGCCCACTGCATGACTCATGGAATTATCTCATCCCACTGTAAGATGCTCCGCCCAGAGGGGAGGAGCCAAGCATTCCCACCTGGATATAATATGGTTTCTGAAAACCCTGGAGGCACTGGCCTACTGGACTCTCAGAGGACCAGAGCTATTACTGGACTTTCAGGCAGAGACTAAATTTTTCTACAGGATCACTGCTTCAACAGAAGTATTTTACTTGGACTGCTACCACCACCACTCTGACTAACAGGGTGTCAGGAGAGAATTTGCTTCTTTTTGCTGCTGCAGCAGGGGCCCAGCTTGGGACTGTCTTGTTTTCTCCCCTGCCAGATGTGAGGGTAACTGCACCAAAGGTGGGGGTGGTGTCTGGTAGCTCAGAGAAGCTACCACTGGGTTTTTGGTTTGTCTGTTTATTATTATCACTGTTGTTGTTGCTTGTTTTCCTTGTTATAGATACTAGTAAAGAACTGTTACTCCTTTTCCCATATCTTTGCCTCAGAGCCCTTGATTCCAAAGTTATAACAATTTAGAGGAAACAGGGGGTTACATCCTCTATTCTAAGGTGGGCTTCCACCTTCCTTAGCAGACATCTGTCTTTCAAACCAAGACGCATATATACTGAAACTATAAACCAAGCAACTGCTTAAGCAGAGTTTTTTGGAGAACTTTAGAAAGTTGTTCCCTATAACACAGGACAGGATGGACATTCTCCCTCTGATGGGATTTCTCCTCCTCAACTGGGAAGCAGAATTAGGGACTCTATGATACAGAGGGCACAATTCTGTCGCATTGCATTTTGAACTTTTGAACAAAGAATTTGAGCAAAAAAGTGACTTAAGTTGCAATTCTTGTGAAGGATGCTCTGCTACCCTGCCCAGACCACCCTTGTGTCTTTCTCTGGCTAGTCACTGTATTACAAACTTTTCCCACTTACCTTCCCTTCGGATTATACATGCAGCATTGTGGCTAATTGCCCTTCCAGCGAACTTTTCCTGGCAGTGGGCCATTTTGGATCTTTCCAGTTTGTTACAAACAATATATCAAATGCATTTATGTTTCCAATATCTCTTTTAAGAAAAAGAGGCTAAATGACGAAATAAAGTCCAGCCCTTGGAAAAGCTGCATGGGAAGTAAAAGTTTGTCAGGGCTAAATCACTGACAAAATAAAATGTCTGGGGGAACAGATTTAGAAGTCTGTCAAGCAATTACTACTTTCATTTCATTGGCAGCTGGACTATTTTGATCTTTCATTTTCTTTTAAAAAAATAAACTGGGAATAGTAAACAGGATCTACTTCTTCCTCCCTAGTGTGAACTCACTGTTGAATTGCCAAGCCTACAGAATGGATTTTCTCTCAGTCACGGTGTAGGTACTTGCTTCTTACTACCTAAGGGCAAGATTCCTCAAATCATCCAGAGTAAAGCCTAAGCCCCAAGATGCAGTTTCCTGTGGAAGATCCTGTCTGTACAGTCCAGTGCTACTATGCCTCTGAAGGTACTAGAATGTCAGGTAGGTCACAGAAAACAGCAGCTTTAATTTTAGTCTGGTGATCATTTAAAAACACCCCTTCCATCCATTGCTTATTCTCCCATAGTTCTTCTGTTATAACAGAAAAGATCAAGATAACTCACTTGCCAGATAAGCCAACATCAGAAGAACTGACTCCAAAAGAGTAAAGAATTTCACAGCACCACCTGTTTCAATGGCAGAAGAACACACCACAGCATCACCAGTCTGAATACCTGAATCATTAGTTAGAATTTGGATGAGAAATGACTGACACTTGAATGTCTCTTCCCACCCTTTACTATTTTTCTTTATCTGGAAAGAGTTGAAGTAAAGCAAAACAAACTGAATTTTCATTCTCACCCCAGGAAAACAATTTTGGAACTTTATGGCCACCCTGGAAGCCCATTCTTCTGAGGATGCAGACCCAGACTGTTCTCTCCAGACTTGAGCTTGATGGACACATGAAGGCATGCTCCAGTGGCCAATAACACACATCCAATCAGGTCTTATTGCTGAAAGAGCAGGTAATGCTCTGGAATACAGAGCTTCATATATTGCCATTGTAAAGATTTGATTATGAACTACTACTGGAGATTGGTCACATAGTCATGATAGAGTGGATAAATCACTAAATCATACATTTATATGGTACAATATAGTTACAGTAATAATACTGTACATATGGTGAGGGGCCCAACAGGGGAAAAACACTCTTCAGCACTCCACACATTCAAGAGCTCTGTTTTAATTACTTCTATCACTTACAAAAGCTGCACAATATGTAAGTGCATCAGTTTTCCACCTTCAGGAACCTTCTTTTTACCCTGCTGCCTGGATCTTATGCTTTCAGCATCAGTTAGCATCATCCAGCAGGAGCTTTTAAGAAGTCTGCTTTTAAAAGGGCTCCAGAAATAAGCCTGGGGACTAAAATACTTCAGCGAGAGGCTGGAGCTAACTGGACTAAAGGTAGCAAAGACATGGGCTGCCTGTGAAGAAACCCAAAAAGGATTTTATGAGATAAATCATTGGGTGACAAATTGATCAATGAAATTCAATGTAAGTAAATGTAAAGGGAAACATGGAATCCACAATTTTGACTTTACATATAAAATGATGGTCTCCAAGCTCATTACCGCACTAAGAGGAAGGTCTGGATTGCACAGTGTAGGTAACAAAATAGCTGAGTAAGTATATAGATATATAACAGTTAATGAAAGCCTCAGCTCACAGAATAATTGTCAGAAGAAAACAGCAAATCAAATGTTAGAAATCACTGTGAAAGGAGAGAGCATGATGGCGTCACTGCATAAATCCACAGAGCCCTTATACCTGGTTCTGATCCCACTGCTCAAATGGATATACAAATAGAAGAGGCATGGAAAAGAGTGGCGAGGATAATGAAAGCTGAAGAATGACCACTGGACAGGAAACAATCAAATGTGCTGGGGTGGTCCAGTATGGAAGACATGCCACAGGGAGGATACGATAGAGACCTATCAAACTGGAAGTCGCATGGCAACAGTAACAGGGGATCCACTCACTGCTTCTTCCCATACAAGATCTCAGAAGCGTCAAATAACACTAACAGATCCCACACTCAAACCAGTGTAATGCATAGTCAAGCTGTGGAACACCTTGAAGAAGGATGCCACTGTGGATGCAAAGGTTTAACCAAGTTCTGTGACTGGATTCTTGAGGAAAAAATTGCGAAGGTCTACCAAGAAGGAAAACTCTCTTCTGGCTCAGAGTCTGTGTTCAGAATAGTATTTCGGAGGGGAATAGCTACATTCTTCAACTTCTGATGATACCTGAGACAAGGATGGGGCTAGATGAACTTTTAGGTCTAATATGGCTCATCTCATGTCCTTACTCAATCACCTGCCTTTCAATATGAACCAAGTAAATCATGTACACAGATCCTCTTCCCCTCCCATCTCTGCAGGCTGAAAAGGCTTCTGTCCTGAGCGCTTGTCATTGCCTCATTACTGGGGGTCATATCTAATCTGTTAACTAGGGCTGCTTCTTTATGCCCCCATGTGTTTTAGTGAAAATGAGCCCTACTTATAGCGACAGTATTATTTAAATTAATTAAAACAGTTCAGTCCACTTTTGAAGAATACAGTTTAAGGGTTCTCATCTGAACAGGTCAGTCACCATACTGGAGTAAGGAGACAACAAGCATCTGGAAAGGCAGAACAGACTACAGATCTGTCTTTCCTTTCCATATTCCTTCTCCCAGAAAGAAGGAGTATCAAATCTCTCTGGCTCAGGAACTCACTGTTTGTGAATGAAGATAGTTGACAATTTTTCAAAATGTTCTTTTTGTGTTCCTGTTGGTGTTTGAAGAAACATTTTCAATGTTTCTTTGTTAGATCCTTTTACTCCACAGGAAATTCAGGTTTGCAAAAGACCTAAACAAAATCTCCACAGTCAACATATCTGCCAGTCTGTGATTCATTTAAAAATTTTACTGAAAACATTATCAAAAGGGTTCTAATAATTGGTTATGTCTTAAAAGAGTGAAGTCTTTCCAATTATACTTTTAGGGTCTCAAATTTATTTCAGAGTGTGCACTATTACTCAAAAAGAGAAGGTGTTCTATATGCTTCAAAATGAACAATTTAAATTAAGAATGTTCACTGAAATCACATTCGCTCTTTGTCAACTCAATGGTTGTAAGGAAATACCCTGATCTGACTGCAAAATCGTTGTCTGTATATTTTATTTTTTTAATATGTGAATATTACTATCAGTAAAATATTAGAAGTAAATGATGATGCTTCCCAAATTTATTTTGACATTTTTTATTTGCAATCATCATATAGGGAAGATTTTTTCAGAAGTCTCCCTTGGTAGTTTCATGTCTAACTATCTGTATTAAATTGCAACAATCCTCACGCCATCTATCCAGAAAAGCATTTCTCCCCTTCAGAGTTCAACAAAGGAACTACCACCTTACAGCATCCGTCTGCCTCTGTGGAGGGAAGCAGCATGGCCCTCAACAAACACCCTTGGGGATAAATTTAAAAAAGAAAACTATGTGACTGCCTTTATACCCTTTTTAATCAATCCACACCCTTCTTCATCAATCCAGCTAGCATCAATAAGAAACTAAGGATGAAGATCAAGGCTGTGTGCTAATGGCCAAAGCTGAAAATGTATCCCAGTTCATTAAATATTTTTACTGTTTCTGTCTTCAGAGTTGATAATATGTTTTCATAAGCAGGCAGGTTATTAAAACCCAAACTTCCTGGTGAGAGCTGGGACATTATCCATTAACTTGTTTCCGAAGAGAACTATCCACAGACAGCAGGTGAAAAGGAGAATCTTTACCCCGCTAATAGCTCACAAAAAGAAGGTAAAAAGTGCTCCTCAAAAGACAGGCCTTCACAGAAACACTGAAGTTTTGATTTAAATCTTGATGAAAACACAAATAATTAAGAACAAGGCCAATAGGCCAATTACATGCAAAGGCAGCCTATACCATACATCTTTGTTGCTGACAATAGAAGAGAACAAGCACTTTAAAGAAACAGGGGGAAAGAACTGAAAATTGTATTCTACACTTTTATGAGAATGTTCTTTTGTCAGGGTCTGCCACTGTAAAATCAGGAAAACCTTCAAAAAAAAAAAAAAAAAAAGACTCTTTGACAGAAGTAGTGTTCTCAGTGATTCATTTGAAAGTGCTGAACTCATATTCAGAGCCTGAAATCTAAGAACCACCAGCTGGGCTGGGATTCAAAATTACATGGAAGGAGGGAATTTTTGAGTTGTGATGCATTAAATAGTGGTGGCAATTGCTTTTCTCACCTATTCCACAAGGAAACTAAGAAGAGAAACATACAAGAATTAAGAAAAGAAGACTTAGTATTGTTGGACTACAGCATCTTGCTGTAGAACCAGAGAGTGCTTTAAAAAGGAGCTTCAAAAATTTAAATAAACCTTTTACAGTGAATCACTTCAAGATGGAGCTGGAAGAAAGACAAAACAAATAAGATAAAATTGTGCATAGTAAATTAGTTAAAAAAGAATCTGTTTATGTACTGGGAGTTCACTCATAATAAGAGGTGCAAGAAAAGGTCCTGCCAAAGTATCAGCATTACTGCCAAGGGAAGGAGGAGGGAGTCCATGGAATAAGTATATGAGGGAATATCTATAGGTCATATATAAGAAGCATGGAGAAAGCCTGCAACCAAAGGAACTACACAGTCACATACCCCTGTACACTGCTTAAGGAATGTAGAGGGTCATAGACCTCTTCTACTTCAGTTTAGGAGTGATTAAAAAATGCTGTCAGCTATCCACACCCAGCTGGGGAGATGCCTGGTGGGCAATATTCTCTCCAAGTCCATGTAGTATCACTAGTCTATGCAATATACATTAACTTAATCCACACTGCAGAATGTGCTACCTAAAATGAGCCGAGCCAAACCAAACCAAGGGCTGACAAACCAGGTACCCTGGTTCCTAGGAGCCAGCCACTGCCAATGGCCAGCAGCTGCAGCCAGCATGCAGGGTGCCAAGGAACGTGGCTCTCATGGGTATAAGCGGCAAAAGAAATATGTGCAAGTTAGCAACCCAACAACACAAAAGAACTTCAGGATCAGGCAAAATTTTCAGCAAAACAGACAACAGGAGTGTGTAAAATAAAGCAGGCCTGATCTGCTTTAACTCAGTCCTCACCCTTCTGAGCACACACAGACACAAATGAGCATCCCTCCTGGCGCCAATGACAGCACAGGGCTACATTCATTCCAGAGTAAATTATTCCTTTTCTTTGCATAATTTACACTAGTCTACCTCTTACAGTCATAAATAATAGCAACTTGCATCTTACAGGTATTTACAACCATGAAGTACTGGAGTTGGGTGAGAGAATTGTGATGAAAAGAGGAAAAGCTACAGGAAGCTCAAACAAAAGATCAAAAGGGCTCTGTCAATGTAATAAGTGTAACAGTAAACACTCTAATTTCTTCACTGTATTACTGGAAGTGGCATTGCTATGGTAAACAAATTAATATTTTTAATTCAATTTACTTAGAACTACCTGTGACCTCCATTTATTTTTGCTGTTTCTCCCAGTTTGAACAATGAAAAGCAATAAAGCAAGTTTCACTTTTGCTTCCAGCCAGTTTCACTTTCAGAAAAGACTATTTATTTGTTAAAACAACCCCTATAGGTCAATTTCATTTGAATCAAAAGCTGCACGCATTACTGTTGACTTCTGATTCAATTAAAGCTTTTATGGAACGCTTAGGTCTAGGTTAAATTGAGTTGACAGAGTTTTGATAACAAATATTCAATTGATCAACAGAGAAATTAATTTAGTCCAAAGCGTTAGTACAGCTATTTGTTACAATTACAAACTATAGAATTGCACAGAATCACAAGATTATTGAGGCTGGAAGGCACCTTTGGAGACTGCTCAGTTCAAACCCCTGCTCAAAGTAGGGTCAACAAGAACAGGTTGCTCATGGCTGTGTCTAGTCCAGTTTTGAATGTCTCCAAGAACAGAGACTCCAGAAAATTTCATGGCAGTCTGTTTCAGTGTTCATTCACCCTTACAATTAAAAACTTTTTTTTTTTTTTTTTTAACATATAAGCGGAATTTTTTGTATTTGAGTTTTACCTTTTGTCACTTGTTTTTTTGCCTGGGTGCTTCTGAGAAGAGCCTGGCTCTGTATCCTTCATACTCTCCTGAGCAGCGGGCCTACATTTTCCTTTGCCTTCTTTGTGCTGACAGTGTACCTGCAGGAGCCTTTCTTGCCATCCTTTACCAGGTACAACTCCCCAGGGGCTTTAGCTTTCCTCAGTCCATCCTTGTACATTTACACAGTATCTCTGAAGTCCTCCTGGGTGACTCCTTTCACCTCTTGTATGCTCCTTTGCTTCTTTTTTGTTTAACAGAAATTTCATATACACAGAAAGCTATGCCAGCATCCAATTTTGTAATTTTGTGTGGACAGCAATAGCTTTTCTAGTACAGTGCAATGGGAATATCCTGTTTATATGCTTCAAAAACTTTTAAATAAAGAAAAAACCCAACCAACCAAAAAGAAAAATAACTGTCTCTACAAAGGCACAGTCCTGGGTCTTGTTCTTACAGTCTCTACCCTAGCACCCTGCCATATGCCACAAGCTCCAAGTACGGGAGGCAGGCCGTGCTGTTGTACTGCCATCAAGCCATGGCATGTAAACTCTGAACAAAGACTGATCAGTGAGGAACTGCACATGTAGTCCATATAATCTTCATAAAATCAATTGATGAACAAATAAATCTTCTCTGATGGATGAGCCAGACAGCAAATACCCCACAAGTTCCTCCTCAGCCCTATTCCCACAGGTAGGCTGAGGACTCTACCTGCACTCCCACAAACACTGCTGGAAGGACTTGGGCCTATTGCTCCTTTGCTCTGCTGCCTTTTGCAGCCATAAAGCGTAAATGAAATATGAAAATAAAAGCCAGTTCTCAGGTGGTTTAGACCACTGAACACCTCCAGAGACCAGGACACTGGCATTGCTTCTGCTCCCCTCACTGCCCTCAGTGCATGGCTTGTACAGCTCTAGTTCAGCAAAAATACCAGAAAGCACTTTAAATCCTTCCTCCAGAGAAACCAACACCTTCTTTGTTACCTGTAGCTTAGCTTTTCTCTCACAAGATCCTCTGTTTTCTCTCTGAAACACCTGGGGTCCGAGGCCTTGGGTGGCCAGCACAGCCACCGTGAGAGGACAAACTTTTACACTCATAGTTGGAGCATGGTACCCATCTCTGCCTGTCAAACTGTGCCTACAGGACAGGTGCTGCTTAAAAACTGCTGCTGACACATCACAGCTGAGAAAGACCCACCATCACTTGGTAGGGCAGTGCCACACTTCCCCCTCAGCAGGACAGTTCTGCCAGTGATGTCCTGCGGAGACAGGACACTCCTTTGGGAGCAGGGCACCCCTCTGGGACTGGAATAAAGCTCTAGGGCAAGAAAAGAGTAGCAGAATAAAAAGGAATCTAAGCAAAACCTCATTTTCAAAAAAAAATCAACACTGCTATTCTCTGCTGGTTCGAAGACACAAAGACTGGACACTGCAGCACCAGCTTTTCATTGTAGAACAGGATTAAGTAACGGCTGGCTAATTTAACAGAAGGTTCATCTGTAAAGAATTTTATCAGATTGTTTGAAATATGTGAATCCCTGGCTATGGTTGTTTTTACCTAGCTCCATTCTCTCCACCTTGTCAGTGCTGGTAACAGCAAGACTAGACATCAGGCTGTGATCACCAAGGTTGCTCTACCTCCCATGAAAATCCTCCTTAGCATTGTAATCCACTCACTCTCCATGTGGGAAGTATTTAGGAGGGAAGAGACCCAGCTTTATACTGACTTCACAGTAACTCTAGCACTAGAGGTATTACTAGCATCCAGCAAATAATAAACAAGTGCAGTCAAACATTTAATGCTATGTTTTCTAAAGACATGGCTCGTCTCACTTCACTGCTGTCTGTAAGGGTCTTCACTGCCACTGCTTCAGAAGAACAAGAGGTTTTCCTGCCTTAACATTAAAAAAATGAGTCAAATACCACAGAAACCTACTGCAGCAGATGAGACATTGTTAGGTAAGTGATGCCCTTCACCTCAGCCTAACTCAAGCCTAAACTTCCCTTGGTCTCAGTGACAGCTTTGCCTGAGCATGGACAACATCACTCATGGAGTGCAGGTAGCAGAGGAACACATGACAAGTGAACACTGGCAATGCCACCCAACTCTCACCAAGAAATAAATGGATCCATAATCCTTAAAGTACTCTAAGAATGAAGACCAATAGATTCTGGTATCTGAAAACATGGGATAATTCTGGGAGGTGAATTTTGGGGGGGTGGTGGCATTAGCATTTTATATCCCTTTCAAAATTTGGTCAAAGTTCTCAGCCATGGTTGCCACTGTAGTGAGGTCTGTAGTTTCCTCCTTCATCCTCATATTCTTCCACCATCCTTACACAGATAAGCTCCAAATCCCATGTAATTTACTTCCATGAGGCTTTAAAAAAATTCAGCTTGTTTATCACTGATTGTCATTTTCTAGTTTGATGGCAAGACCACTGTCAGTTACTGTTTCTAAGAGGCATAAAAGGGACATTTGTCTTAACATCTGTTTCTGAGCATTCTGTCTCCTCTCTGCTAAAACTGGGTCCAAATTCTATGCTGTGCTGCTTTTGCAATACAAATAGATTCAATAGCAAGGTGAAATATTTCCTTTTACTCTTTTAATGCAAAAAAAGCTTGGAGTTTGGCATGGTTGTTTATTGTTTGCAAATTTGGTTGATGAAATAGTACTCAAGGAATATTAGTGAGACCAGGCAAGAGCCTTGAGTGGTGCAAGCCAACAGAGCTCACTTTCACAATTCAGACAACATTTATGGCACCTGAGAATGTGGGATATCTACATTAACAGTAATTTGCTTTTATTACAAATCCTGCTGTGTTTAGACACTCTGGGGAAAAAAAGCCACCAAATATACAAACCTCTTGTTTGATTCCTTCCCTTCCCACCTCTGGTAGAGAACTGATTTTGACAGGCAAGAGGATCTAGTCCATTATGATGTTGTATGCTTTCCCGCTTTTACAGTTTCTACATCATATTTCTAGACCTAATGCCTCAAATTCCCCTCACAGTGCCACAGAATTCCCATCCCTGGCTAGAACCAAATGCACATGCTTACTCTTTTGTTTTGCTGTCTTTCAGGACATGGGCTGAAATTCCTGTTTCTCAGAGAGCGATCTTTTAGCAGGACAAATTTAAAGATACATGAAGGCCATTAAACCCGTGATCCAACAGACTAATAACTTTCATCAAATGTTTGTGAAGCTTTAAATTGCTTTCAGATCTTGATTATTTCTGAGAAAAGAAAGCCACCACATACATGCATACACACACAGCTTGAAAAATCACAGAAATGCCAAAGTTGGTTTCTATTTCCCATTACCCTTCCTACCTTAACTCCTCATACAAATACAGGCTTTGAGTAAGCACCTTCACCAGGTGTGTCATTAGGAGAGCAAACAGATGAATGAATACAAAGGGTAGATTCTGGAAAGATTTTTAAGAATTCAGAGCTGTTGTCACTCATCTAGTTCTTTGACCATGTCTTTTATGATTTAAACCTTCCCCCTTACCCTCATGTATGTCCTTGAAAATTGAATAAATCTTATTTTTAAAGTGTGTTATTCCAGATTCTACCACAGCAATGTGGGCACCTGCCCAAAATGTATAAATGAAAATGTCATGCGGCACAGCATAAGCAACACAAAGCAGCTAAAATATTTTCTCTTTGTCTCTGTCCTGAATCCAAACTTTGGCATACCCCCTGTCACACATCTGCTGCTTCCAAGCTGGTGCAGCAAAGGTGGTTGTGTTTGTGTAGGAAGTCAGAGCACTCGCACGAACGAGCACTCGCACAGCTGGCTTGGCCCCAGGAAGGGAACGCTCTCCCTTGGAAGAGGAACTGAAACTATGCCTAGAGAAGCCTGCTTTGCCTCTGATCAAACTCACTGTCTTAAGGAAATGCCAGACCTTACTGCACTGGGGTCAAACATAGAATTATGTGGCAGTTTGATAAGCTACAGTACACTAATTTATTGGCTATTTTTAAAAATGTAGAGGAAATTTTATTACGGATTACTTTGCTTTCCCTAAAATTTTTTATAATTAAAAACATCTGGAAGACATTTCAATATATCATAAACAAGAGGAAATCCAAAGCACATGACTTCTAAGAAAATGATGCAAATACCCTTCTGTGCCAAAATTTACAGTAATCTGTTTTTCTTATTTTGCTACAGGGGGGAGGGAGAATGAATAGAGGACGAGTCAATAAGGAGAAAACTACTAGCGTAAAGAAATATTAGGTATCATTGTTTCATGAAACATACTACTTTTTATAAAACCCAAAGTTGCTAAAATAAATTTGGCTTCTTGTTGCCACTCTCCTCCTCCCACCAATTAGTTTCCAGGGAATATAGCATTCTTGAGTGGATAAATGATGACATCAATCCTCACAATATTAGGACGCTATGAGTGAGAAAGAAGGAAAGGAATAAGAATATGTTTTGGATAATTGTAGGTAAAGGAAACTACTGGTTTGATCTGATGAGCACTATGTTTCTTAATTAATACCACTAAATATCTACAACTTTATGACAGTTCTTCAAGAAATAAAATAAAACAAAACGCCAACACAGTTCAACATATTACTAAATATCTTAGTTTGAGTAATCTGTTGTCTTATAAAACACAGTAGGATTTATGGGCTCTAAAAACAAACACAGCCAAAAAGCTTTACAAGAAACCTCCAACATATTTGCTAAAACCCCCAACAATTAATTACTAAATATACAGAAAATGAAATAATGCATAAGAAAAATAGTGAAAATGTTTATAACCAAATCTAAAATTCATGAGAAACTTAAAACTAGTGTTGGGTTCACTGGAAAGACACAGGAAAACCAAGCTTAACTGTCTCAGAGTTCAAGGGGATTTATATTTAGAATTTCAGTTGAATGTATGGGCAACTATTGTCAAGTTTATATGTCCCCTAGCTGCAACTTCACACAAAATCAGTATTTGAATCCGTAACTTTCACTCAGTCCTAGGTTTGGGTTTGTCCAGATCTGTTGATCTTGAGAATGAAGTTGGTGGGATATGGAAAATATTTTCCTTTCACTTTGTAGTGCAGAATGTGAGAGGAATGGGTTTGATGCCTCCTTCCTGCAAACTAACAGAAGAGTGGCCGTGGCAAACCTAGGCTGAGAACAATGACCAGTCCATGGTCAGCCATGACTTGGTGAGCTTGCTAGAGCTGTGCTGTGTGTGATCCAGCAGCTCTCTTTCCCAGAAGGGGCCGCAGAGCAGAATGGAATGGCGTGTAGTGATGGCTTTCCACCGGTCTTGCCCACCTTCCTTCTATGACAGCTCATGGCTGTTCAGTCAGAGGAGCACCACAACTTCCTTAACTGGCCCCTAACATGGGCCAGAGGGAGTGAACTCACATCCCTGGTGTATGTGGAGCGGAGATCCATGGCCAAATCCTAGAACTTGGGGTAAGCCACCTGCCCGCTTATTGAAATCAGATTTTATTATTAAAAATGCCTCGTGTGAACCACTGGTATTTTACTGTCCCTTTCTTTTCTAATCAGTTCTAGCAGTAATACTTACAAAATCTGCCATTTAAATTTTTCAGATTATTATCATGGGGCATCTAAACTAATCTTACATGTTAGAAGAAATTTTGTGAATCCTACCTTTCAATGGTACTGTTTCAGGCTCTTTACAGACTCAGGTATAACTTACTGCATTGGCGACACTCATATCACATTTTAGAAGTTTTCCCCCTAGTGCTTCCAGCTTCCTTTAAAAAACAAAGTAAAAATAGTTTTGAAAAATGTGATGAGAATTTTGAAAAAACAACAGCAATTCCTCCAGCCTAAATTAAGTACTAATTATGAAATTATAATATATAAAATTTTAATAGAGAAGGCAGCACTTGCTGGTGAACAGTATTATATAATTTAGTGAAGAGTTGATGAACTATATTCTCACAATTTCAAAGGCATTTATTTTGTTGAAATAGCTTTAGGTTATGTACTTTGTGAAATTAATATCTTTTACTAGCACTATGTACAAAGAAGGCCCAATTCTGATTGAGTACTCCTGTTACTACTGTAATGTTGCTGTTGCATCAAAATAGGATGAACACTCAGGTCTTTCTATTTCCTTGTATTTTGAAAATAAAACATTTTGGAGTGAGAAAAAAAAATATGCTCTTAAACAATGCATGGTGTTTAATTAATTGCAGGGAAGGAATTGTGATAACGGTCTGAATTTTTTTCCCTTTAATGAGTATTTGTGGACCAAGTCAGAGTTCTGGTAATATATTTAATAATTGCATTTATCAATGCAAACAGGCATTGATATTCTTTCTGCAGATGAATCATACCTAAATTATGCTTTGCATAATATCAAGGATGTTTGCATTTTTTATGAACAATTTTGATCTTAAAAATTGCTTGCAAATTAAAACATTATTAGCAATGAAGATTGTGGTAGGTCATTTAATGACCTAATACTGTATCTGTTCTTTGTTTTTGAATGAACTGATAATTTTTAGGGAACCAGCCAACCTTTACCTAAACACAAACAGTTCATGTAAACGTTGGCAAATAGTATCATGGGATATGAATTTTCTTGAAACAAGCACAATTCTGACAAATGTTCAAAAACATGATTTGGGCACTATTCAACCAGCTCTTGAACATGGTATTTTTAGTATAATGGAAAAGACTCATTAACATTTTCCTATGAGAAATCTGAGTTTGTAAGGAAATTATATTTCCATGGCATTATCACAAATTGAATCCCTTTATCCAAAATAAATTAAACATTTGTTTCCTGGAGTACAATACTGGAATGAAAGAACAAGTCAAATGGCTTAATCAATAACTTTTTAATTTTAGGACTTGTCAGCTTTCCCTCTCTATTTCAGATTTTTCCCTTCTAGCATCAATGATGACAGATTGAAGGGATATGTAAATGGATAAAATGCCTCAAACTTGCAATACAGTTGGAAAATACAATTTCATTTGGGAAATCTCACTTCTGCAGAAAAGTGGAGAAAAGTTCGAAGGTGTAATTGCAACAGGTGAAACAATCCCCTGTCCTACTAGCACCTGTCAAGGACATACTTGGTTGGCACTAGCATTTTGTTCATACTGGCACAGAAACCATCACTGAGGAAAGGAGGGGAGAGTTGATGCTGCAGTAGCAGCAAGCCCTGTCACTTCCAAACCCCATCTCAGATCCCTCTGACAGGAGAAGGCTGGCCATGGTGGGGTTTTTTACTGAAATGATTATTTACAATAACAGCCACTGCCTTTGGGCAACACCAACATGATTCTTCCCATAGAGAGCAATACTATCTATGTATTCCCATAGAGATTAATGAGAGGGACCTGCAACATTTTATACTACTCTGACTAGTTTTGGAAGAGGTCATTCCTGTCTGTGACCTCTTGTTGACATCCAGGTGGTTCTGAGGCAGCACACATAGTTTTTCGTACATGTTGCTGTTTTTAATGCACACTGGTTTTGTGGGGGGTGAAGTTGCACTAGAAGAGAGAACCTGAGCAAGTGCTTCCCTGAGCTGGATCTTGGGTGTCCAGACAGCACAATGAATTGACTGAGGTTTTGATCAGTAACAAGTGCATAAATGAAAAGACTCCATATGATTACAGAAAAAATAGCATGGTTGTTTCTAATACTGAAATGACAGATGATCTATAGGAGACATATTTAGAAATCGAGTGCTAAAAATAACAGTGTAGTGCTGTGCAGTAAGAAGAAAATAGTTACTCTTCTCCCTTTAATCACAGAGGAGCAACATTGCTACCCAGGGAGGTTGGACTAGAATGGAATCACCCCCCTCTTGTGTGGTTTCCTGACAGATGATCAGTTCATTTTTAACTCTTCAGGAGTGCAGTCAGGTTGTGGTACTTTAACGTCCTGTCTTCTGTTTATTTCTTTCACCCTGCTTTCCGTACTCCCACTGTGCTGTGTCTCATCTGCCCTCACCATACTGCCTCTTCATTTAATCACGCATCAGAAGTCTCCTTCTACCCTCCCATCTCACTACACTGAGTCTAATTTTCTCATTCACAGAGGAGGCTGTCCTCTCCTCCCTGCTTTAATTATGACTTTGCACTAAAAATAAAAATAATAAAGCTCATTTTCCTGAGACATAAGTTATTGATGCTCTGGCCCTGGAGAAATATACATGCTTTTATTTGAAGTAATTTTAAACATTTTGTTTTTACCAAAAATATGTATTTAGGTAAATGAGAGCTGGGAGTGTACCTTCTTTTTTGGCTGCCTGGCCCCCTTGGAGCATTGCCTTGGGTGTGTAACTGAGAGACGGCCACTCATGCATGAAGAATAGAGGCTTAATTAATTCGATCGGAATTGTAAAATGGTGTACTTGATGTGGGTAAGGCACATTCCACACTTTTCCCCCATAAAGATTGTGACATTTTTGTGGAAGTGTTGAAGAGTGGGTCCAGGAGCCATCAGCTGGATGAGACTTCATTAAATAGGTACAGCAGGGAACCCCTAGTCCTGTATCTCACACAGATTTTTCCCCACGCATTCATTTAATTAACTCTCAATCTGTATCTATGGTTCCAGAACAATTCTATTTAATTTTTATGTTACATGTTATATGTAATTTATAGTATATAATAAATAGTTTGTGAGAGGTGGAGCCATGAATCGTTTGAAACACATTTTCCATGTCCAAATGAAGCTGCCACAGAAATAATTTTTCATTTCTGCCAAAATTAAGGTTCCATTTTTTTTTCTTTTCAGCCTTAAAAAATGTTGTTAAAAAATCCCAAATCATCCAGCAAACTTTATCAGGTTTCAATAAAACAGTGACTTCATTGTTAGCAATCACTTATTTCAATCGTTCATGAAATGGCTCCTTTCTACAATATAAGGATTGCATACAAAATAAAAATATATGGCTTCAAAATTCTGTTTAATGATGTTTATTATAAAAATAAATTAAAAGGCATTCTGGGCCCTCTCTCATTTCCTCATAAAATGCACTTTGCCTCTTTTTAAAATATACTAGTGCTGTGGTGGTGAAATCAGTCTCAGAAATGTCTCTTGTACTCTGCTACGTTTTAAAATGGGAAGGAATAGGTTCTTAGAGGTATCTTCATCCACTAGGAATGAGAAATCACATTGTTTTGTGGTCAGCAAGTATTTTAGAAAACAAGGGTCATTGGTTTTTCTTTTAAAAATATGTCCTGTAAGCTCACTGATTGTTTTCTTTTGGTTTTCCAAGACCTGCATCTTTGAAAGTTTCATGAAGCACCGTGTCATGTGGCAGTCCCTAAGTTTGTTCCATCTTGTGGTATTTTAAGATTGGAATACATGTTGTTGCTCTTGGAATGTGCCACCCACAGTCAGTGAGTGTTTTTAAATGATGTTTCATGCAAGATCAAAGCATAAACAACATGCTTATCATACCTATCTCCTTGTGGACAGTGGTCCTGGCAAAATTTTTTTTTTTCCTCTCATTCAAGATATTTCAGTGTGGAGATCTTAAGCACTGATACCCTTTTTCTTTGAAGCCACTGAGCTTTACAAAGCTGTTCCTCATGTCCAGAACAGTTTGAATTAGAAAAATAAAAGGACATATGATAAGCCACACATGTTTAACAACAGAGGAACTTTCAGTAGCATTCATCAAGATCGCCTTCGTTTTCTGTCAGGGATACAGTTTATACACTAGTGGGACCAGAATTCCATCATTCCTTATGAAGGTGAGGGGTAGATTTTTATTCCTGCATCACAGCTATAGATGCCACATGAGTTACTCAAGCACTCTGATGTGAATACTTGAGTATTTCCTGAAGTTAACTATTGTGAGCTGTTTTGAAACCCTGAATTGCCATCACCCAGGAGTTAAGTTGTAATAATTATTATATGCAGTGACACTTGTGGTCTAAAATAAAGACTGGTTTGAACCCTGTAAAAGGCCAGTAAAAAAATAATTTTCCCCTTCTCACAATTATAATGGACTAAGGATTTTATCAACTTTCTGTAAGGGTCTGAAGCCCAAATGTGCTAAGCAACTTTGAAAATTTAGCTAGTATTGTTGCTAACCACCTGACATATATATGTAGCCCCACCTTACATAAATTATGTAAACATCTTCATTCTACAAGTTTGAGCTGGAATTCTGTAAGTCATGAGACTTTCAGTTGCTGATTGAGCTGGAAAAGTATTGTGATGCCTAGGCTTTCTTGTGGTAGTTTCGCATTTCATATTCAGGGCTGGGCAAAACTGGGATGTGCATACATTTGAAAAAAATAAGAAAAAAAGAATGAAAACCAATTTCTCTGTAAATCTTTCTCCGTAAATCTTATAAACATCAAGGAAGTGTTCAGGTATGAGGCACTGTACATGGTTTATTCTTTCATTATCTGCAAAACCTTACAAAGAAAACATCCAAGGTTTCCTTGCTTGCTTCTCAGAGATGCCTTGTACAAAAACAGACTTTCTCTTCCATGAGTTCTATGCATTCACATGTAAGTTGAATACAGCAAGTACAGCTACAATAATTAGTGCCAATGGATCCTTACTGCAAGGAGGCACTCTCATCTACCAATAGCCTTAAGTTAATAGTGTACTGCTTTCCATCAGAACAGACAACATGGAAAAAAAATGTACAATTTATTAATTTTTATTCTAAAGCCACTTTAATTCGAAGTTCCATGGCTCCAAAAGTGTCCTACCTTTTTATGGATTGGGAACAGGCCATATTCTCATTTCTTTTAACAGATGAATAGATCAATGTGAGGTAAGAAAAAGCCACCAAAGAAACAGTGTGTTTAACAAATTAGAGTAAAAGGAGATTGATATGCTTCCAAGATGGTGATACAGCAGTCCATGCTGAGTTTACAGTGCTTGTGGTTTATAGCATGTGCCATAATTACTTCAGCTTGGAGCTGAACTGACTTTGAAAATCCAGAAAGAGTTACTGAGGCTATAAAAAGTGATACTTTGACTTTAGTGATTTTTTTCCAAGAGGGAGAAGTTGAGTTTAAAAATGGAATTTCAACTTGTATGCTGCTTTCTGAGGCAGGTCCAGGAAAAATGTTGCTTTGGTTCAGCCACCTATTTTGAAGTTTCTTAACTCAGAAACCATGCAGAGAGAAAGTTATGGTACACAGAAAAGACAGACATGAGCAGCTTCCATAGTGAATTGAGAAGGCATTTTCTCTTGAAAAAGATTATTTATGCAATTACTTGAGTTACTGGGTCTTTACACAAGGACAGTGCTACAAGACAAAGAAGTCTGCTAAGCTCACTTGAAGTACAAATGTAGAGCCAATTATGGCAGCTGCATAGAAATGACGGGACAAATCTTCATTCAAAGGAGAGTTGAGAAAAGGGGAAGAGGGTATCCAAACATTTCCAAGCTCAATCCCTTTCAGCTGAAAAAAATAACACCAAAATCAAACAAAGAGTAGAATCACAAGATTCCCCAAACAAGGTTTGTTTGTTTTTTTTTTCCTAGAGCAAGATGATATCATCTGGATTCTAAGATTAAAAAAAAATGGCCATCTCCTGCCTTGTTTCCCCAACAAACCACAAATAGCTATTTGTATATCACAGTAATGCATCTGAAACCCTACCACTACATAAAGCTTTCTCAGCAAGTTTTCAGCTACAGACATGAATAGAAGCCATTAAAAAAACTGGTGAGCTCTGATTGTTACCAGTCCATTGGAAAAAAACGTAGAGCAAGAAATTTAATGCAAAAGGTAGGTTCCTGATGTACACAATACCACAAGAAGGGTACCTGAGCTCTCCAGTTTGAGTACAAGAATTCAGTGGTGAATATGCTACGCATGATATTTCATGGCTATTTCTGAAATACATTTGCAGTACATCTTACTAATGCCAAACTGGCCTACTGTTCTGAAGAGTTCTGCAGAATGTTATAGATTAGTTTTCTTGTTTCTCAGTGTGATTTGTATTTAACCAGTCTTCCCTAATCTCATGACATTTTTACCTGCTGTGCAGGTGAACATTTTTATTATCAGTAGTAGCTGTGATTGGCCTGCATGCTTCCCATGTAATAGGTAACCATAACGAATATTTTATTTGAGAACAAAGCTTATATAAATGGCACAAAAATTTGATGTACGTAAGTACAGAGGAGAAGTTATTGTGGCTTGATGGGCAAAGGAGCCTTTCTTTCATGCACTGGGACCAGTTCAGCTGTGTGTGTAAGAAATCTATTTCTGTAGACTGTTTTGGAGTCCTCAGTCCATATGAGGGCTGAAAGGATCTGAGTGTTTTACAGATCAACTGCTCATGAAGCAGTTTGGCCAAGAGCCCCATCTTTTGTACATTTCTGTTGCTAAACTGTTTTTGAGCAGCCATAGCACTGATGTAGGATGAATGTCTGGGCTCAGGCAGAACTGGTCACATCATGAGTTAGCAGTGCATGAAGAAACCAAGCTACCCAGCCCAACACATAGCACTAATCAATGCCACCCTTTCGCAGGTCTAGAGTCTCTTCGTTCAGGACTATACTTTCTCATCCTAGTTTTCTTTCCTTATACATAATTACAGCTTTTTGTGATCTCTCGAGACAGACACATCTCTTGCCTCCTTGGAGGAGCTGCCCAGCTCATTCACTACCCACTTGTTGTTCTTTTTCTTCCAGGTCCTCAGTTTAACAAGATAGGCAAATATCTCTATCAGGCAATTTACAGGCTCACTCATGACAGAGTAATAGTGACTTAGCTCAGTTTTCCTCAGAAGCATTAAACACTTGCTAGAGTTCATTAAAGGCTCTTAAGAAACCTGAGGGAAAATATCTGAGGGAACAGCACTTGGGAATAAAACCTAACTCTTAAATCTGCAATGCAGTTGAACAATTACACATATCACTCACCAAAGTAAATGTTAACAACATTAAATTTATTTTGGAACACTCAACTTTGTTGAGCAATATTGCTTTCCTTTTCCTGTTAAGGGCCACATATCCAAGAAGAAACTACATCTTTCACTCTCAAAGCTTGTCACATGAATAATGAGATTGCAGCATTGGAGATAATCTATATAAAATTAAAACAAAAAATATTTCCTATAAAAATTAAATTTTTAGTTTAGCAAAAAGTTCTAGACTTTATTAATCTACTTGTATCTGTATATTCTAACAAAAAAACTTTCATAGTACAGTGCATGCAGATTTGTGGAAATTCAGATTTTTTTACATGAAATCACAGGTGTATTATTCTTACTAACTTAAACTGAAAGAAAGCCTTCATTTAAGTGACTTAATCATACCCAGAAAGCATGTAATAAAATAATGACCTCTATTACAGATCATAAGTAGCAATCAAATCTCTACAAAATAATGATCAAACCAGATAATAGGTCTGATTACATTAAAAATCTTGTGCTTCTAGTCTGTTTTATTTCCAGAGTGTGAAACAGAAATTGACTTATGATAAGATGCTGGGCCAACAACCAAGGGAAGTCTAAGTAAATTGAAGAATGCCAATTAAGTCTGGAGGAAGTCTAAACTGGGGTAGCTTTCCTTGACCACTCACTGTGCATATTATACCACTTTAAACCCCCTTAAGACTCACTTAGACATGTTCACTGATATTTAGTTACTTAGGAAAACTAAGTAACCTGTAACTTCCATATTGCCTCTAAATATGATGCAATATCCAAATTAGTATAGCTCATAATCCAAGAGGTTGGAAGAGAATAGTAAATAAAGAGAAAGTAAAGTAAATAAAGAAAAGCAACTAACTGGAAAGAGAAAGAAACTACAGCAAAAAGCCACCTCTCCAGTGATCTTTTTCTGGTTTAGCAGCCTGTGAGGTATGCCAGTACTGCCCATGGTGTAAGCAGCCAGCAGAGCTTAACAGATTTGCTTCAAAAGCTGGTTACATCAGTGCCTCTTAACCCTGTGTCTCCCAAACCTTTGGGATGTGCTAAAACTCTTTGACCTGCAATCACATACCTGACAAATCGGCATGTTGGGATCTTTTTTTAGTTACTGTTTTGTTCCTTCTGCTTTTCTTTCTGACAGAAGCACGAAGTATTGAAATGCTAACCGCTCTCAGCCTTCCATAAGGGAAATACAAGACTAATTCCTCCATATTTCTGCAATTATCACTCAACAATGGTTTCATAATTTATATATCAACGTCTTTACATTTTCAGGACAACACTTACTATTCCAATTGTAAAAGTCTATTCTCCCTTGAAGTATTAAATTCTAGATACTAAAGATAAAAGGCATATCCATACAACAAAGGAGAGAGAGACGCAAGCCTCTCTTTTTGCTCCAATCTGGCTGAAACCAGCTAGCTCTGGGGCAGAAGATGTAATTTAAAACTACAGTAACTGCTACTTAAGCATTTTATTGGGGTATATGAAGATTCTTCTTTTCAGAGGATTCAAGATAAGATCCAAACACCTGACATTTGCAATTAGTATAGGATGTAACTTCTACCTTTCTTTTTTCATTTGGGACAACTAATAGATCCCTACCCAGGCTCTCTCCCAACTCCTTCAGGAGGTACTGAGATTGCCTTGTACTCATCTTTCCTGTAACCACCATGTCACAATTTATGCTGAATGGGAGGAAACTCTCTTGTTCACTTTGTCCTGGAATCCCTTCTAATGAAATCCACTCTACAAAGCCTGATCAGCAGGACAGGGAACAGAGCAAGCATGACTACAGCTTAGTTGACAAAAGACAGGGACTGTGTACACAATTTTGAGAGATACACTTCTAACCACAGAATTTGAGAGACCTCCCATACCACTCTAAAATACTGTGTCTGTGACTGGGAAGAGTCACCCACTGGCAGTATTATCAATGGCCTATGCAAACTTTTCATTTCACTATCTTCATTCAGTATAAAAAAGCCTGGGTTTGTTCATTGAGTAGCGGTACAGATCCTACAGTAATAACAACCGAAAAATGTCTTAGACACTGCATTGGTGATTCATGCTGATGTGAATAGGTTGCTCTAAATTCCTAACCTGTTAAAGGAAAATTAAGAGTTTCTAATATTGCTAACAGAACGTTTTGTTTGCTCATTAGCTTCACGCCAGTACTGTCTCAAAGAAAAGCCTGAAGCCATTCAAACAGCCCTCAACAAACCTGAATATCTGTTTTGACCCCTCTTCTGCAAACTAGAAATCTAACCGAAAGTCAAGGCTTTAAGAATATATTTCATCGGTAGAATGAGGTTTGTGTGGGCTAGACACCTAATTCCAATCCATTGTTATAATACATAAAGCTACAGAAATTACTAAGGTTTGCAGATTACAAAGAGCCAAGAAAGCCTGTACAGAAAGGCAGAGAGAGCACAGAAAGCCATCACATGCTAAGTTAATAGATGCAGTTTTAAGAACTTATTGACAGCATTGTTGAAAATTAAATAGGAGAGAATTTTCTTCATATATGTGTCAGGAAACTGCTCCATCTGCAATCCACCATCTAGGCAGAGAAGAAAACTTGGTGAGACTCAAACTCAGAGAGAGGAAGATGGTACAGCATCTTTTCTATCCACTTACCATCAGCTTAAATAGCATCTTAATTGCTGGACATATATATAAACATCACATATTACAGCATGTGCAGACCAAACCAGCTCAAATTCAACTCAGTTTTCTCCATAGGGAGAGACCTTCCCTGAGTTTGATGCAGGTTTGGTTGCATCTTGCTTCAACTTGGGGCAGCGACTCCTGTTACCCTCTGTCAGAAAGCAAACTGCTGTCCATAACAGTGTGCACAGGAGTAGTTTTCAAAGTCAAAATGGTGTTGTGACATGCTGTCACTCCACTAGGAGCACTGTGGGCATGTTCACATCAGTATGCCACTATGGTCATGTCTGCACCATAAACACAGCCCCTTTCTGGTTACAGTGCCAGAAAACAGAGCCAGAGCGAGCTTTGAAGATCCCTTGTTGGGAAAGCTCAAAATACCATAAGCAGGTCCCAAACATCATAATAATGCTTTGGGATGGTGTTATCAGTACCTAGAAAGGGGTCTGGGCAATGAGAGTTTGTGTGCTAGACACAATGGATCCACTGATACTCAGGTAGTCAGTAGCTTGTGGAGAGAGCTGGCGTGAGTTAATTCTCTGTAAAGAGCTTATGGGCAACTATGAGGAACTATAACTGTTCCTATCTAATGCAGCATTTTAGCACTAAAGTTCCAATTGCAAATGATAATTGAAAGTAGTTTAATAATTGAATAAATACTAAGTAATAATTTAATAGCATACTTTGTTTACAAGTATCTGTACACAATATGCTCTTGTAATACCACAAACAGCATCTATTTGCTCGTCAATACTGTTCTTTAGGAAAGTCATGTGGCACTGTAGTATCTGCTACAAAGCAGTTACAACCTTATGATCTCAGCCTGAAACATACTACTATACATATTGATTCTGAGTATAAACATTGTCACATAGCATAATTTTATCAATTTAATTTCTAAAACTTTGTCAAAATAGATTTGGTAATTGAATTTTAAAAAAAATTCATCTGGATGCCTTATTAATTACATTTGTTTTTATCTAAAATGAAAAAAAGATTGGATTCTTCACATTCCACAGTAATTGTTTCTGTATTACACTGCCAGTATCTCACGGCAGAGGTAGTCTTATGTTAGTTACATGCATGCAACACAATATACATACTTATCCTCCCACACTATTCATAATAAAATAGTAACAGAAACAGCAAACCTTATTATGAGCTCAGCAAAAAGGCCTAGAAAGAGAAAAAGGCAGATTAATCAGATGTCAGAGTTCTTTATGAGTCAACAACTGGGTTCAAGGCTGAGTTAGGTCTCCTCCCAAACCTGTAAGATATGGGGTTGAAGGCATTATCCTTCCCTCTGTGAATGAGATACAAATATTAGGCATTGTAGCAAAGACTCTGCAGAAATGGTTCACACTCCTGAACATTTTTTTCAAAACCTTTTTCATATATCGAGTGGATCTGTTTTTCCTCACACTTTGAGGCATGGGAAAGCATGGGGCATGCATATCCTCAGAGAGTTGGCCCTATCCCCAGCTACGCAGAGTTAACATGATGATCTTCTCTACAGAGCCATGAGGGTGAAAGGCTCTCTCTGCTTTCTCTCTAGTCTTTGTAAGTCAGCATAGTAAATTGAGGGTACCTTCTGAGATGGCTTCTATGTACCACATAGAAACTGAGCAATTAGGGAATCAGTCAATAAGCAGACACTACAAACAAACACGGTGGGGAAATTCAGCTTGATACACCTCCTAGCAACACACTTGAGCAAATCCTTGCAACTGGGGCAGTTATTAAACGCTACCACTGGGTGAGTTAATAGAGAAGGGCTAAAAATAAATGGCCAGACTGAAAAAATGCTGAATGCATACCCAGAGGGACTGCTGATAAAATTTATCTGCAAGTCTCTAGCCAGACAGTAGAGGGCTGCAAAATTTCTCCAGCATGGGAAAGGTTTAATGTGACAGAAGGCACAACTGAGCCTGTGCCTGATCCTGGGGAGGGGCGTGGCTTAGCCCCAGGCTAGAAACAGTGCACTTCAGATACCACAGGGCAGCAGTAGTCGAGCCAGGAGCCTTTTCATAGGAAATGAGTGATGTGGACAGGCCTTGCGCACATCAAGTGAGTTACTGAACCTTGGGTGCTTGGGAGGGCAGGTTTGGCTTGCCTAATGCCCCTTGCTTTGACCAAATAAGGGCAGTGGAAATGGATCCAACTTCACACCTGGGCTGATCATCTTTTCAGGCCTCTAGTAGGTTTAGATCTTGTTTATGACTGAGAATATGCCTGACTAAGATGACTACAACACATTTCTTGTTCCCTGTTTTGTACAGTGTCCCCTCATGACTGCTCTTGGCAGAAACTCTGTTTGCTTTGCTGCCTTCGTGGTGAGGGCTCACAGCTTTCCTGAGTGCTGGAAACATCAAACCCAAACCATAGGCTAGCATATGGTCACCTTTGGACCTTTCCTCAATGCATCAGTCACTGTTTTTTGCCATTTTGCTTTCAAGGAAGAGAAGGTCGGAGAAATGAGGGTTCTCAAGCCAATTCTCCCTCCCCAGAGTCACTCCAAAGCAGCTCCAGCCTGTTTGGGGCAGCCTCATTTTATATCTGCTCTACTCATGGGCTTTACTCCAAAAAATAGCAGTAATTAGTCCCTGCCTTACATCACCTTTTGCACTTGTCTGGGTTCTACATTTGTCATTTATCTGTCTCTGAATCTGACTGATTCAGCTCCTGCATTACACAGGGAGGCACAACGAGAGTGCTTGCTCTGTAGGTGTAGCACAGACCCTGCTCTATCAAATGCCTAAGCACTGATACACTACCAAGCTCACAGCAATCCCTGGCAGTGGGGTCATTCACTATAAATATTCAACAGATAAATGCTTGGAGAATGGTGATACTGAGATATTGAAGGGTGATAGTTCTGGAGAAACAAATTATCCCCCAAAGCCTCTATGATTTCCTGCCTCATAAAATGAAGCAACAAGACACAGAATAGCCTTACTAATTGTGAGCGAGATTTGGAGCTTTTGGGTTTATTTTGTTCACAGACACCAAGTGTCTTGAGAGAGATAATACACTTTATCAGGCCATACAAGAGAACTGGAAAAAGCAGATACATTTTCCAGAACACAGGATCTGTATGAGGTCATTTAGTGTTTTTATCCTTTGAACATCATCACTCGTGGCTCAGTTTGAGCACTACATCTTTCCAAAGGCACTAATTGATTTGGCTCTGTACAAGGTGAATAAGAATATGGCAACTGAAAATTTATTCTTGACTAGAATGCTTAGGAATGAGTAATATACCCCTTTTCCACTAATTTCTACAATAGGTTCTAATTAAATACAGCAAAGAAAAGGACAGGTAGGTTGCCTTATTCAGGAACAAGTGGATCATCCAAGCATCAAATTTGTGATATGGCTGTTTGGCATTTACCTCTAGCCTAGAAATTTGTACCGATTATCTTACAATTACTGGAACATGGTACATCACAGATTGCATACTTCAGGCATATAATTTCAAGGGCAGGAAAGGCATATCAAAAACATAATTTTCTAATTCTGTAGATGAGGGTTTGTTTACACAATCTTATACTATTTCAGATGATTGGAGGCAAGATCAGTAGAAAAAATTAGCTTTACTATAGATAATGTGAGCCTCGCCAGGCCTATTTCTTAAGGCTTATATTAATGTCAATACAAGTTTCAAGGGACTACCCATAAGATACTCTTGAAAATAAGATGTCACATTTCAATGAATTTAACCCAAGGCACAATTTTTTAAGTGCACACTGTAAATATTAAATAAATTTGTCTACTCCCTTGTAGCTGCTGCTTATTGTTTGAGAAATATTTCAACTTAAAAACTAAAAACTGTGAAAATTTTGGCATGTGCCAAAAGAATTTTAGAATTTTGACATAAACTGTGATCTAATTAAACAATAAGACCTGACAAAACAGTCACCACTGTCTGATAATGACCTCCTGGGGCAGTTAAACATACCAAAGCAAAGCAGAACAGACTGAGAAGGTCAGCAGCAGCACTAAGAAACCTTTTACAAGAAGTCTAATCATTCTTATAGCTCTCACTTTCTGTTTTATATTTCTTGTATTTAAAAAAATAAAACACACACATGGTTATATAGAAAAGACATTGTTCTGGTTTATTTGCATATACAAAAACTCTGAACTATAACTATGTGGTCTATGTAAATAATTCTAGTCTGATGGGCACATTATTTTGCAAACTTTATTAAAACATAATTATGAATACCAGCATACTGGGGCTAAAAAGAATGTGATGGAGACAGACTGTTCACAGTACTTACAATAATGCTGGCATATGTATCAATCTAAAATGGTGACTAGAATATGTACAGTTCTGCATCCTCTGTCACATATAAGAAAATGGTTCAAGTTCACAGTGTGGACAGAGTCTCTTTACATGGGCTGCCCTGAGCTAAGCTATTCACATACAGTATAGGATTTTCAGGCATCTTACTAATACAGAGTGAGAGTATTAGTAAATATACTCTCCTAATTTCAGTGAGCTAGGCTGTGCCCCTATAATAACTCAAAATGATGGATACATTCACGGGTTAGTTTAAGGTTCTTGTGTGCTATACCTAAGTTTACACTGCAAAACCTACTTCCATGGGCAGCTTCCTTTTCATCCATGACAAAAAAGAGCAGTGTTTAAGGCACAGAACTGATCTGTGGAGATGTTTATATAGCTTATTTTTCATAATGCAGTTCAGTAACTGGAAATACAGCATACGTGTCTTCTCATAGCTGAGAGAATACAGCATCTCTCTTTACAGACCAGCAGTAGGGACCATGCCTTTGTTACTTGCTGGTTCTTTGAAAGACCACTGATTGAGAAGTGCTACATACAACATACCTTAACAAATTACACTATACATTTGATTTCTGAAGCCAATTTAAAGTTTACACATAGTTCCAAAAGGTAATTGTTTGCAGAATTGTAGGGACCATGTCCTAGTATAAAGCCTCTTGCTAATTTGGAAGAAAAGTCTGCATAAATATATGTATGTGCGTATACTGAAACTGCATGTAGCTTGCTGCTCTGTAACATCCCAGCAGCATGGCAATTATTACAGTAACCTTACTACATTTACTCAAAGGATAGAATTTCATGGATTCCAGAAAATTAATCCCAATATGCTAATTTTTTTCTAATTAAGAATATCAGAGTACATGATATGCAAAACTTAATCCTATTTGCTTTTGTATACATAAAAAGGATTCAGTTACCCCCTTGTCTTCTAAAACATTTTGGTTTGTTTTCTAGTTTTTAAGAGCTGATGCTGTGCTTACCTGCCGACTTCCATTGGGATTTCTGCTTGGTTTAGTCTAAATAGTCTTGATGCTGGACCTCTCACGCTATGAGCTACTTCAAAGGAGAGAACTAGAAAAGGGATTGCTTTTCTAAAAAGCGCAATATCAAGGAGAAAAGAAAGCATTTTGAACTCATGATATCATGGACAAATCATAGAGAAAATCTTTTAGAATGATAGATGGCATAAATTTCAATATAAAACACCAGCAGAGGTGCACTTCTTTTCCTGAAGTAGCTTTGAAATTGAACAGTCTCTGTTTTGTCCAAATTCATTGCTAAAGCCTCTAATTGAAAAGTCGCCAATGAACAGAATCAAAGTGATCAGCTTTTTACATTACAAGAACTCGTAAAATCTTGGTTCACAGCTATGATTTCCTAACGAAGCACCAGTACCTATAAATGAATATCATTTCCTGCCTCAAGGCTCCGCAGTGTTTTAAGTACAGTGCCCATTTATCCATCAGCATTGACCAGATACTGTTGGATTATGATCTGCCCTTTGGAAGCAACATAAAGCAGGTCTATTTTTTTAAGGTTTAATGTAGCATGTAGTTTATTATAGTTTTTCTGGTCAAAAGAATTTTTCCATAAATATTCCAATACAACCCAATCAAAACACAATTTTGATTTCTAGAGCAAACTTTTTTCCTGATCTACAATTGGTTGATTATATTATTAATCTAAACAAATATATGTGTTCAAGCAGTGTTTTGATAAGGAGACTGACAGTCACTTAGTAGTACTGATCAGAGGTAACAAATTTAGCTTTAAGCTAAAATTCTGGAACAAATTCAAACCAAAATTATGTCAGCTTCTACCAATCTATGCCAAAGCCCAGTGCCCTGTTCAGTGGTGGCAGCAGAGGAATGAAAGTACCACAGCTGCCCAAAACGTGTGCTAAACACCCAAGCAGCAAATGGCCAGAGTAACAGAGGAATGCACTGATTCAGCAGCCACTAACAGCAAGGCTCATATGAAATCCCAACCACAAATTAAATTAATCTCCTTCCATCATCAGAAAACACCAAAGGAAGGCAGAGTGCAATGAGCCATGCTGAAACAAGAAAGTGTTATTTATATCTTCCAGACACAGCACTGGTGAATTTGGCCCTTCATCTATAAATTACCCATTTATATCTTTAATAGGTATTTCAGGGCCAATGATTTGTAAGACAAAAAAGAGGGTTGCGACTCATGCAATGGCTCAGTGCAGTTATGTGTTAACCAAAAGGTTCAGCCTTTGCCCTAAATTTTCTGGGCCAAATTAGAGCATTAATCAGAACGTAGTTCATCAAATTGCATGGAAATATTTGAAGGCTGAAGTTAGTTCTCTGTTTTGTGGGGTTTAGTATCTCCAATAGCACAATATGTTCCCAAGTAATATTTCCATGCATTCGCCAAGATTTGAGGATTTCTGGAAAGAAATGTTTGCTTGGAAAGAAATGTTTGCTTGGGGCCATTTTGTAGTTTATTATATCCCAGCATCTGAGGTGTTAACTTGTTTCATTGTTGGTCTGAGCAGGATTCTGGCAAACAATGGGCTTTTTAAGTGATCAAATGAAAATAATAAAAAGCTTTCTTACATTGTAAACCATTCTTAAGCATGCATTTTTGGTATTTTGTAAATATAAAAATACCTAGATTTAAAAAAAAATAAATAGTTTATAATTATATGGGTAAATTGATCTTAAAGAGCAGCTTCTCTGTCCAAGTTCTAATAAACACAGAATTATAATAAAACTAATGAAAAATGTTAACCACAGAGGTATCAGCAGGCACCACTGTAATTATTACTGTGATTTGCTTATTGACAGCGATAACAAATTCTAGGAGACAAAACCTGGAATCTTAAGAATAGCAATTGGACTACATTTAAGTACTATAACTAGCAAGAACTGTTAGGCTGCCCTTACTTCAAAACCTAGGGAAAACATCCCCAGAAGGAAGACTTTTTTTAGTCCATCCCTTTTTTTCTTGTAAGAGCTTAACAGGCTGCAAATATTTTCTGAGAAGCAGTCATTAGGGTGATGTAAAGGGCTGCAGCCTGCTCTCTGGTACTATGTTCAGAGAGAAGCAGCTTACAAACAAGTTACCACAGGGTAACACAGGGTGTGAACTTACAGTGCATCGGCTGCTCTCTCGTAATTGCCTGTGTGCATGCTTTAATCCTGTGGTTACTTCAATACTTGTTTATCCTTTTTTCATAGAAAGGTAAACTGCCTTGAATTATCTGATTAGCTGAGGGTAGAGAGGGTGCAGATGGGCTGATGCTCCGAAGCAGCTGATGTGCTGTGGGTCCACACTCTCCTTTGACTCCACAAGAATGGGCTCTAAGCTCTTCCAGCACAAGTGACCTAACTCCAGCTGAGTGCAGTGACTCAGGATTTACATCGCTGGAGCTGTGAGCAAACCTGAGCCCTTACTCTTCATCACGTAGGGTCATACTGTATCATCAATTTTTAAGTCTAAGTCCCAACTGGAATCAGTTAAGAGATCAGCCTAAAAATCAATGACACAATATGGCCCAGAGATAGCAGCAATCCTTCCTGTAGATCTCACATCTTTACTTTTAAATCTCCTCTCTTGGACAGACCTGGCTTGTTTTGTTCTGCTCCTGCTATATCTGAGTAAAATCAGAGATGGGTGCAGAGTAAAACATGGCATCTGAATTCCAGTTACCTGGATATATCTGAAATTTGTACTCAGGCCGTGACTCCAATTTTGACATGGTCCTAACATCACACAGATGTCCGGACCCTATGCTTGATGATCCTCCTGAGAGCAGGAGAATACAAGCTCTCTACTAATGATGGCAAAGAGCAATGGAAATAATTTTCTAGAGATTTCCACTACTTTGCAAGATCAAGTATTATCACTTGGTGATAAAGACACTATGGCAATTCTTAAGATAGGAAGTCTCACTCTGACCTTCTACCTTTAGCCCTCACAGAGCTTCAGAGCAACTGAAGAACCTTCTGGATGGGACTTTCACTTCGGTTTCACACACAAATTGCCAGGGTTCAGCTCTGCATGTCTCTGCAGCTGGAAAGAACATCTCATCAATAGCACTCTCTCTGAGTGTATCTTCCTGAATGAAAGACTCGTGGATATCTTTCAGCAGTGCAAAGCAGTTCTTCCTGTTCAGTTCCCCATGGTCATTTTCTGCTGCTCAGAGAAGCTGGTGTGAGGATATCTCATCTGAACAGTCAAGCTGGCTGACAGGTGGAAGCTCACAAATGCAATGAGAAGTACTAAAGCAATACAGCTTTATTCAACTAAGTGCATTTGAATACTTTTTAAAATAGCAATACATTTTGAAGACAAAAATACCACTGTCAAGGCCAGTTGTAAGTTCTGTGAGGTGGATAAGATGAAAAAGATTTTTAGCATTCCTGCAATGGGGACCCCACCCCACAAGCATACCACAGCAATCTCCACCTGCAGCGGTGCAAGGCAGATTGTGTGCGTCTGTGCATGGAGGTGTACACATGCCCACGTGTGGTTTCTCAGCCAAAGTGGATTTAGAATCCAGTGGTTAAATTCTGCACTCATTTACACCCCCTCTAATCCCAGCAAAATTAGTGGGATAGCAGGCATGTGAGGCAGCACAGTGCTGGCCTCCAGACTGTGTGATTCCATTCAATAAACACACTGAGGCACTTGTGCTGAATGAATGCTTTTACCTTCTCCCTTTAAACCTGATATTTTAGATATTAAGAGAAAATAATTACATCCTCCTCCTGGGAGGTTTATTTCAAATCCTTGCTAGGGCCCCACTGTGGCCAGTGCTTACATTTTTCAAAATTGATTTTAGGTAGTATAAATAGTCTGAAGCTACACGTGACATTTCCTCACCCGAACAATGACACACTATTGCGGAAACATTTCCCAATGCAACATGTGGGTTTGTTTTTTGGCATCACTTATTCATTAACCCTTTTGTCCTCTGCCAACAAGAGATACCTCTACCACATGAACAAACTTACTACTGTTGGCAATTAGAAGAGGGCCTCAGATTAATATCTTAGGCTCACACTTAGAAGGGATTGCACTCCTATAAGTTCACAAGTTACAACTTGTTAGCTGAACAATAGAAACAGATCATGTGTGTGCCTTCAGCTAGTCCTAAAGGTAGACTAAAATACATTAGCTTAAATACCTTCCTAGTACTGCCTGTTCCTCTTGAGTTGCATGCACAAACACTCTCCATTGAGAAGCAACTAAAATTATTTTAACCCCTATTTCAAATGAAAACTGTTTATTGCAATTCCTTGTTAAGGTGAGAGAAGAACATTTTTAATTTTAAATTTACTTAATGATTTCTGTTTCTGACTCTGTTCCTGGGTAGCTAATCTGGGGAAAAATAATAAAAGAAAAAGACAACTGGATTCTCATGAAATAGGCTTTGAATACTAGAGTTTATGTTCATCTCAAAAATGAATATAAGTCTTTATTTCTAGGTTGGCACTCTAAGCCCATAAATGCAGAGTAAAAGACCTGTATATGAAGAAAAACCTATTTAGTAACTTTAATGACTGAGGTGTGTGGATCAAAGGCATTCAGCACGTTGTTAACTTCTGGAGGTAAATGCTCCAAGTTATAATTTTTATGCTTGATATTTACACAGACTTTTTTTTGCTGCAGGTCACAGAGATTCTGTCCATCCTTTCAGCTTTCACCTTTTTTTCCTGTTTCTATAGATGTATTTTTAAATCCAGGATGTTATGAGGTGACAAAATGCTAATGGTGATTGATGTAAATACTTGAAATGTGAAAGCAAATAGCTGCTATCCCAGCTGAGCACCATGACCACTAACAGCTTGCTTAAAATCAACTTCTGAAGATGTGAGGCACTGATGAAACAGGACAAACTGTTTCATCATTCCACATCTTGAAGTCTAAGTCCAGTAGAAACATCTTAACTAATCTGGCAGAATCTGCAGGGCTCTTGAGGAGCTCTAATATTAGCAGCCCTCTTGCTTCCACCACATGCAGAACTGGCTCACTACTTCAATTAAAATGTAATCTTAAAGGTGAATCCCCAAAGGCCAATTTCAGTAGAAAAACACTTCCACAGATTTTTATTGGCTCTAGACATGGCCACTGATACTCCTAGCCATGTCGTGATATGATTTTGGCCTGAAGAAGTCTGAATGCTTTAAATCCCTGAGCTTAAAGCTCCTTCCTATAAGCTGAATGTAAAGCACATTGGCGTGACTGTTCTGTGCACGCAAACGCACATCAGTGAGAGCAGCAGCGACTGCCCTTTGCTAAAACATTTGTCTATTGATTTTGTTACAGTATTAGTTACAGCCATATCTTGAGTCTGTGCTGTAAATCTGTTCTGTTTAAATGTTTAAATGATAGTATAAAACTCAGATCATATTGATGTTGTGGGTAAAAGATGTTTTAGCTCAGTGAGTTTCTGGAACAATGCTTAGCCAACTCTCTGAATTACTGCACTTCCTAGACATTTTGTGCTTCTGGAACATGAGCAGAGTTTCAGCCTCTGGTTTTCTAACATTACAGTTTGAAGTGTTACAGTCGCAGCTTAAGAAGAGCTCCTTGCTTCCACAGAAAACATTTCCAATAAGTATTTCAATTTGTTGGCTATATTTCATTAACACTTGTGTGCACATACACACACATGTACGCACACATTTCATTGCTTATTTATAAAGCACAGGGTGAGAATCTGATCATACTGTATCAAAAAGAATCCAGGAAAAAGAGCAGTAAAGCATGTAGCCTGAACACCTTCCATCAAACATCTTGAAGTTGCTTTGTTTGTTACACTGACCTACATGAGTTGTTATTGCCATTTTGCTCTGAATTATTAACAATCAGTAGAAAGATTTAGCACCCTTTCAACTCCAGCTTTGTCTATATACTCTAAGATAAAAACAGTTTACACTCTATGCTAGTTAGAAAACATCTGTGAGCACCCCAGCATTCAGCTTCTAATGGTAACCTTGTTAGTGCTCCACATAACTGCATGTAACCACTCAGCATGACAACCTTTTGCATTTCTCTTTATGAATAATTTTGTTATACCACATCCATTTTCATGTGTTCTTCATTACAGCACGCGACTACATTTATTAGAGTCCCCACTGGAGAATTCTTCTTCTTGTTATCCTTAATGGTGCTATGTACTGCCCTCTGTGGACTGTAAGCTTGGCACTTTTCAAATCCCATTCACTAGGGTTTTTTTCCCTTTATTTTCTTTAAAATTCCAGCAAAGAATTTCACAGGTGGCAAAGTAAATATATGATACATATATCAGAAGTAAATATATCAGAACAAATGGTAGAATTTCAGGTGATTGAAGGATGAAAATGGAATGAAAGCTGAACTCTGTAACTTTGATATAACATTTTATATGGAAAGTTGTGATTTTTCAACCAAAATTTTAATTTTCTCTTGAATGACAAATGAGAACAAAAATGGGACCTAGCCACAAAATTTCATTTGGCCCAGCTGCCAATTTAATTAATTACCATGTAAATTGGAAAACTGAGAAAACAGTAGGAAAAAATACTCAACATACTGCTCTACTTTCACTAAACTGACAAAAAGGACCAGAATTTGAGGGGGAAAGTATTGCTACTTGTGGTGGTTTCTCATATCTCTAAATTTGGGTTTATTAGAAAATATCATGACCTTCGGGGCACACTTTAAAACCTAACGCTCTCAGGCACGTCATAGAGATTTGTAGGTGGGGACCATGATCCAAGCTCCTTCCTCTTTGCTAAGCTAATAAAGATGATATACTTTGGGAAATTGAGGTGTCAGGGAAAAGGTTCTTCAGCAAACTCATAATTATAAAAACAATGAGTCATCCAGCACAGATGATGACATTACATCAAAAGTTCAGAAGATCTTAAGAATAAATTGGCTGGGCTGCTGGCAGAAGACAAGCTCTTACTTGAGAAAGATACTGCTCCAGTGGAGTTGGGCCATGAGAATGTTTCCTTCAGTGCATAAGTGACATCTCAGAATGATCAAGGAATTAGAGTCTTGTGTCATCCACCACACATCTGACCAAGTGAATTTGGTAAACTGATTCAAACAGGAAACCAGGTCTCACTTAATTCCTTGAGATTCATCACCTCTCTATCAGTAGTATAGCAGGGTAAGGAGAGCTGCTTGACACAAGGTTGCTCCAGGCAGAAAGAGCCTGTGACAAGCTTCTTCATGAGAAGCTACTAAGAAGCCAAGTGGTTAGGAAGACATACTGCCAGGGTAAAAATTTGTGTAGCACAAAGCTGAGTATGGCATTCAGGTCAATTTTCTGTATAGCTAAAGGCTAACTATTGAAGGCTTCTTCTATTTCGTGGCCTGTTAATGCTCTGGGAGGTCCAGGAGCAGTGAGATAGCAGCATCTGCAGGGTATGGATGGGTATTTATCTCAGGACAAAGGAGGACAATGATGATGTGCTGAGACATCACAAGCAGCTATGCAAAGGGACACAAAATTAATTGTTGACAATGGTAATGTACATCAACACAGAAAATGTGAACCTTTTAAGTAAAAAGCAAGACCTAAAAAAAGCAAATGAAACCCCAGTAAAATCCACAACTGCCAGAAGAAAGGAAAAAAACAAAAAGTGTTGGGTGACTAATGAGATATAAATGAATAACAATCAGACTGTTTGAATGCTTTGAAAAGGCTACGATTATTTACTCTAGAAGGGAGATGCGCAAGACAAGGACATACTGGAAGCATGCTAATGATGGCACCAAGAAAGTAAATCATGTTTTTCTTGTCAGGATCAAGAGCCAAGAAATCCTTAATCAAGTTAAAGGTTGGAGAATCCAAAATATGTGGTACCACTTATAGCCACTAGAAATAAATGGCACAAAACACTTTCCACGAGTTAAAAGCCATGCAAATTCTGCAGAAACAAACAAAAAAAGCAAGTTATGAGAATTGAGTTTTAAAAGCACTGTTAAAGGAATAATAAAGTCCTTTCTTCCAAATTTAAACCGATCTCAGAACATTATATATTATCAAGGCATTGAATACCTTAAGGGAGAAAAATCATCCCATACCTTCCTAATGTAGGAGAAATGAAGACACTTGTTATCTCAAGTGTCTGCCATGGATCACTGTCAGAGACAAATCCCAAGTCCTTTGCACAATGCAGACAGCTCCATTTCTTTGTTTTGATTGTATTTTTTTCAATTTGCCAAGCAGGCAGGTCAACACAGCAGAATCAGTAACCAGCTAATAGCAGGTGAATGTTAAACTATCTGCTGTCACTAAATAATTATATATTCACAACATTCGCAACGGAGAAGGTGGTTATTTTGCCACCCTTGATGGTTATTCAGACCCACCCTTGTACTCTTCTGGCTGTGAGAAACAGTCCACTCCTCCAAATGCTGATACTTCAGCCCTTCACGGACACTGTTTCTCACACGCATGAAGACTTGCTTAGTTATATCTCACAGAAGAACTCAGTGCTTGCACTGCACTACAGACTTGGTTTGATCTGGTATGAAAGCTATCACCTTAGGACCTCAGCTTCAAGAATATAAAAGTGAGTGCTACAATATTTTGAAATACACTTTTCACTCTAAATTCCCAAATAATATGCTTTGATATTCATAAAAGAAACATAGTTGCCAAAATAGTAATATTTTCTATAAAATTACTATAGAAATTCTATATGGTTTAATGGCAGGTTTTGTGTAGCAGAATCCAAAATCTGCTGCAGTCCATGTAGAGGGGATGTCTGGGCCTTTCATTCACACTCTGGAGTCACACATTTATTAAAACTAAGTCTATAGTTTGTAGAATTTCAAAGGGAAAAAACATCATAATACAAAACAAGTTAAACAAATGCAGATAGAGTTGCTGGAGTTTGAAAGGAGCACGAAAAAAATTACTCAAAATGTAAACTATCCTGGTCATCTCAAAATGGACAAACTTTGAAACCAAAAGTGTTATATTCAATGTTAGCATCTGTAACTAATTCACTAGAATATACAGCAAAGGTGAGCCCCATTATTAACTAAAACCTACAGAGGATTTCCCAGACTACAACATGCCTCCCTGGGAAAATGTGTGAAAGCCTGGCTATACAGGATACAGAAGGTTAAGACAAGTACATCATAATCAACACACTGGGGCTGGGTTGTGGGTACCCAAACTTTGAGCAGTTCATGCAATGCAATTCTAAGAGCAACTCAGAGTACGTTTCCACAGCAGCTTGCAGTTAGACAAAGTATGCACTGTTCAGCTCTACAGACAAATTTAAATAATACCAGCAAGTTTCATGACCCAAAGGCAGTGGCAGTCACCAGGTATTCTACAGAGGCATCATTTTTGTGAACAAGTAAGAAAAGATTATAATGAATTTTGGAAAATTAATGATTGGGATGCTTAAATAATTGCTTCCCTAGTAGAGCAGAATTCAACTTCTCAATAAAAGTTTAAACAAAGCTTAAAGCTGGTCATCCCTAAGGCAAAAAGCTGGTCTATTGCTCTCAGTAAAAGAACGAAAAATTTGAAGTCCTTCAAGAACATCACACTGCCTCTGGAAGATTATCTGTGGAAGGTTTACAGATTATTTGCACAGGACCTTGTTACATAACAGGCTACAAGGAAAATCAGATGGCTCAGCTCCTACTTTAGTCTTTATCCAGACTGATAAAATTAAGTTTTAAACTATTTTGCTGAGAAAACTTCCATAAGAAGGGCATAGGACTTAAGTGTCCTATGGTGAGAATTCTTACTAACTTATTGTGATATGTTTTTCTAAAGATACTGAGAGGTCCTTGGATCAAAAGCTCTGTGCATATTGTATAACTGTATATTAACAGTAATTAAAACCTGTTTGGGTAAAAGAATTTTTCTTGTTTGCATCTTTAATTGTGAGAACCGCAGGGCTAAGCCATATTAACGCCTTCAAAATTCCAAGAGACAGAATACAGTTTTGCCCTACAGTGTCATCCAAGTGGTGCACAGTAATATAGGAAAACACACGATTGTAAGTTTTAAATATAGAAGTCAAGGTACAAATTGAAGTATTTTCCTTCTTTCAAATGTACAGGAATATATCCCATTCATAAATAAACTGTTCAAAGATTGCACTGGGGCTCAGATGGCACACCAGCCACCATCTCTGCAAGACAACTGGCCTACTTGGCATCCCCAGTGCTCTGTGAATGGCTCAGATACCTCTGGAAAAATAAAAGAGAAGCATCTGAGAACACTGGGGAATAATGAGCAGTGATCTGCTTGTTATGAGATGTATTAATCATATGGCTTGGAGGAGAGGTAACAGATGACTTCATTTAACAACATGGTTACAGTGACTCACTGCCAGGAATGGAAAGAGGTGACCAAGCTGATCGGCTGACTTTCCACTCCAACATTCCCTACCCTATCAGAGTGCCATGGCATTTCTGCCACCCTGGGGCATGTGCAACAGCTGCACCCCAAACACATTTTGCTCACCTTTTTCCCAGTGTACAAAGAGCAAAAAGGTCCGTATTTCCTCTTGACCACAATCCTTGACCTAAACCATGATAGGACAGAAGACACTAGAACGTGGTGATGACCTTCATCTTTTAAAATGAAAAAGTTCATTTTAAAGCTTTGATTTGCTTTGTCCATTATGCTTCACATTGCTGACACAAGCAAGAGTTGACAAGAGATGAAGAAAACCGTATTCCAAAGCAAACGGATCTATCTGTTGGCCTCTCAGGAGGAGCTGGCTATATATTCTGGAATGCCTGATGTTCAGAAAATTTATCTTGGTAAAGGCTCAGGAAAATGTATGTTTTTATTTTACCCAAAGTAAAAATATTGGTCAATGTGAAATTAAAAAGTGAAAATAATACTCCCCCTTGTAAAAAAATTCCAGCCTCCTACACTGGCTGTATCTTGTAGACATCTAAAACAAATAACATGCATTTTATGTGGGTTTTTTTCTACTAACATTTTATTGGTATTTATAATGTAGTACAGAGAGACTTTTAAGAGGGGAAAAAGGCAAGTTACAATAACACACCAAAGCATTTTAAAAAGGCTGTGGTTGCAGAGGACACAGACCATGCTACCTTACTCTTTCTTCCAAGGTGAGTAACAGAAAAGAGCAGGCAAGTAATCCAAATCCTTTCTGTTGCCATTGAGGCACACAGTGGCATAGAAATAACATATTTTAGATGGTCACCTTTTCACACCTCATATTTTGATTCCAGCAAAAGAACTTGGTCTACAGACCCACAGAAGTAGTATGTGTAGATCATCATTCATACAACAGTGGCAAATAATCAAAAAAGCCCCGAAACATAGTAGGCTGTGTTCAGCTCAAAAGGTAGGAATATGTAGGAGAAGGGTGAGCAGCCTGTGTGATAGTCCTGTAACTTAACAGAGCACTTTTTTCTCCCAAGTGCTTGAGCCAAGTATCAGTAACTACACTGCCTGGAAAGGTGAAGCTTGTAATCATGTTTTTTTAAATCTCTGACCAGATACCCAAGATATGTTAGAGATGTACAAATGCAATTGTTCATGGCTGTGCTGGTTTTGCTTGGCCCAGTTTTTTTGTGTGTGTGGGTGTGTTAATTTGGGGGTACCTGGCATTTGGCCAGGGTCAAACCACCACATTGGCATTTGTTGAATGTAGCAGATTTTATACCTGAGTGCATGATTGATATTTAGCCAGTTAATCCTTTAGAGTTCCCATAAATTAGCTCTTGAGACTTTTCTTCAGGAAAGTATTGGGTAGTTTGTTACTTGGATTTTACAGTTATTGACACCTGACAACCTTTTCAGCTACCAGTGTCATCTACTACTGTCTTAATTGGGAAAATTTAGGCAAGACCTCTTCCTCCCATCCTTGAGGACCATGATCTTGAAATGAAAAGCTCTGGTGTCTTATTTCAAATCCAGTGGTTGTCCCTATGATCTCTCAAGGAATATCTGGACTTAGATTAGTCATGGAGCTAAGTATATAGCTGGCTTTGTAATACTGGATACAGAAAGTGATGGGCCTACATCAAGCTAGCTAAAGATTCAGCTAACTATCTAACACCTCAGGTTGGGGTGTGAGGAGCTTCTGTTGTTCCACTGGGTGATTGGGCTGAATTCTAAATCATATTTCCATCCTATTTGAGAAGTTGTGGCAGTCCAGTAAAGATTCCACTAAATGAAAAAGGGAAAAGATCACCTCCATTTTTAGAATGGGAAATAAGGAAGACCTGGGGAGCTACAGGTTAGTCAAGTCTCACCTCTGTGCCCATCAAAAGAACAGAGTAGGTCCTCCAGAAAACTATGCTAAGGCACATGGAAAATAAGGAGGTGATTGATGACAGCCAATATAGTTTCATTAAAGGCAAATTTGCCTGACAATTTTGGTGGCTTTCAATGACAGGGTTACAGCTTCAGTGGATAGGGACCTATCGGAAAGAGTCCAGTTGAGGGCAATGAACATGATCAGAGGGCTGGAGCACTTCTGTGAAAACAGGCTGAGAACTGGAGATTTTCAGCCTGGAGAAGAGAAGACTCTGGGGAGAGCTTAAAGCCCCTTCCAGTATCTGAAGGTGCTCCAAGAGAGCTAGACAGGGACTTTTTACAAGGACATGTAGTGATAGAATAAGGTGAAAAGGTTTTAAACTGGAAGAGGGCAGGTTAAGATTGGATATTAGGAATAAATTCTTCACTGGAAGTATGGTGAGGCACTGGAATCAGCTATCCAGAGCAGTTGTGGATGCCCCATCCTTATAAGGGCGCCAGACCAGGTTGGATGGGGCTTTGAGCAACCTAGTCTAGTGGGAGGTGTCCCTGCCCTTAGCAGTGGCACTGGAACAGGACGATTTTTAAGGTCACTTACAACCCAAACCATTCTATGATTCTGTGCTATACAATGAACAATTGTTTTCCTTCCAGTACAAGACAATATAACCATTGCTTAGCACAAGTTGTTTCAGTAAATACAGTGTACTGAAGCAAGTTTAGATTGAATTAGTTATATTAATGCCCACAGCTCTCAATCAAGCATGTTTCCACCATACTGCCCTTAAAAGTTTTATGTTTGTGTATTAAGCCAGAAGTTCTTTCACAGATCTGCTTTTTTCAGAACCGTAGTCAAAATAAAGACATTAAAGTAATAGAGGCCTGGAATCCAATAATAATATGTTAATTCCAATACCAGAATGGTAAAATTCCTTCACATTTCAGCAAACAGTCTTTCTTACTTTCTTAGGCTATGATGACTAAGGCAGTCTCTGAGGGGGTGGAAAGGCATGTAGAAATTTTCAGGTTTGCAGCTTGTTAACCATTCCAATGGAAGCAGCCCACTGCCTCTAATGAGCTCACTATTTTAAAACAAAGATATTGTACCAACTGTAGAGCTCACTGGTGCCGCCAATTAGTGAAAATATAGGCTTTATTATTGTTCTTTCTAACGTAAAACTGTCATTTGAGAGCATCAAAGCCACTCTCATCGTTGCTGAAGCACACTTCACTGTACCATCTCTGTGAAAAATTATCCAGAGGATGGAAAAATAAAAATATGTAATATATTAAAAATAATGCTATGATGGCTGCTATCCACATGCAGTTGTTAGCTCTTATTCTTCTATAAAGGGTCTTTTGCAACAAATTACTCTATTTCCAATAAATGATTCTATGATTCTATGATTTAATTTTCTTAAGCTTGAAAACTCGTAACTGTATGACTTTTATATTGGACTGCCTGTCTGCAAGGCATAATGTTTGATTTAGTGCATTAGTTTTACATTAGATACCAGGACGTGGAAAAAGATGGGAGGTTCTGATACAGTGTCAGACACATCAACACCACCTTTCTCATGCAACAGTGAAAGTCAGTCTGAGATTAAGAAAAAAACTGTTACTGGAACCAGTAGGAACATGATGACCATGTTACATCACTGCATAACTTGGTGAGACACACAGAAAATGGGGAAGCCCTTGGAGAACCAGCTCAAGGGTTTAGGATAAAAAGCACCTTGAGAGCAGAACCTGAGTAACAGGAAAGGAACAGAGGAGACACTGAAATATCACTAGGTACATGTCCAAAGAGCAAGCCAAGTAAAACAACTAGGGCAAAAATGAGTGGCAGGCACTGTCAGAGCCATTTTTGTCCCAAAACTAAAGAGAATGAGAAGATGAATTAGAAACACATTGGGTTCTGTTTATATGACAATCTGAAATCTCCACAAGAAAAACACATATGGGCTGTGTAGCTTGTTTAGATCCTAAGGGTGCAAGAGACGCAGTCCTGACTGAGAACCTATAACTGACCATGAAATTCTTAGCTCTGTCCCCAAGGAAGAAGTAGAAATCACAACATTAAACACCAAGGCCACTTCTCCTCTTTGAGGCCGTAGCTATTTATTTACCCTCCACTCCACACATAAATCTTCCTTTATTGTCTGATAGCCAGGTGACTCCATCTAGGAAGCAAAAAGGAAGCAAAATCCTAGAACTCTTGGCCTTCTGCACAGAAAATATGTAGTACTTAGGAATTAGCTTTCTGTAAGTAACCTATGCCCCCAAAGAGATAACTTCTACATCATAGTTTTGCACATAGTAATTGACATTTGCTTGCATTTTTTAAGACCTGGTTTAAACCAAACAACATCTGAACCATCTCAAACTTCTGGAAACTACAGTTCACTGGGAATTCTCCAGTGAATTTGCTTGTCAAAAATGCTGGTTCATCAAAACCTATAAATTGTCCCCAGACTATTTCAGCCAACAGCTTGGTGACACCCCTGAAATTCTCAGTACTGGTACTTATCTGGAAGCCTTCCCAACCTCAGTCAAACCAGAGCTTTTGGGATCAAGGACTCTTGCCTCATACCTGAAAATGGCTTTCACTGTAGCTTGTAGGTGTCTGCAGGATGACATCTGTCATCATACTGAATCCCAAAGCTTTCAGATTCCCACTTCTGAAATCTATTCAGGCTGCCTGGCTTCAATGCTGCTCCAAAAGTTGAGAACCAAGTGGACAAGAAGTCTTGCATCCTTGCTCTCAGGACAGATATTACAATGGGAGCCCCACAACCAACAAAATTACCCCCAGTTTGATTCTTCTCTTCAACCCGCAGCACTAAAGCTGACTAGAATTATGGCAGGCACCATCAGTCAGTCCAGCCTTCCCTGCAGCAGAGTTAATTTCAGATATATTGTATTTCCTGTGGTTTCGGCTTTTGTCAAAAATGGGGGGTAATTCTCCCCTCTTCCTTCCTCCAACCTCAAAGAAAACATTAAAATCTGTAGAAGAATGAAAATTTTTTTCCCAGTGAGCTCTACCTGCAGAAGCGATATATTTGGCTATTTGATGACAGTATCCAGAGATCTCTGTAATGCAGACATTGGTATTTCCAGTTCTCTTTTCTACAGCTCTTCTCTATTAGGAATAGACTTATTTTCCTTTCACCAGGCAGAGGAGAATGCACCTTGCCCTGTAGAGGCATTTTTAAGTTTCAAAATAGCCCCTTCTGTTTCCAGCATTTTCTTTGAGATTGCTTCAGTCGGTGCTTGATAAAGTAACCTGCACTCTGTCAAAGGGTTGGTGTAGCAGCCCCAGGAAATCATAATTTTCCAAAACCTTTATGCTAAGTCTCTCAACTCATGCTACAGAAGCTAATACAGTATGAACAATACTCATCCTATTAAACCTTTGGGTTCTTGTGTCTAAAAATTAATTCCTTCAGGGTTTGTTTGTTTCTAGATATCATGTGCTTGGTCCAGGATACATAACATTTTGTCAAGAATATGAAGAAAAAAGCAAAAGTATCTTTGAAAAGTATAACTGAAAGACTGCCAGAGAGCTCACAGAATGTCAAAATGGTCTGCAATATGCCCAGACTTGTTTTCCTTTCCAGTTAACTGAATGTTAGGCATAATTTAGAGCCTGATTCAGTACAAAATACACTGTCAGTTACTCTACAGTAAAAGCAAGAATTCTGTAACACTGAGCCCGAATGGGTTCTTTGCTAAATCATGCCCTCAAAATTCCCAGTATGCATACGTAAGCATGGCTGGAGATGGGTAAAGGAAAGGGGACAGACTCCTTACCACTGATAAGTGTAGCAGACCAGAAGGTCACAGTGGAGGGTGGGAGGAAGCACTGTTCTGCTCCATTTGGGCAGAAGAATTTTGTGTTTGTTCAGAAGCATAAGAAACTTTGAAACACCATATAAGGGCTGGGACTCAGGCCCTGCTGGAAAAACCTGCTGGAGCTGAGCTCTGTGCATAACTCATATGAACATTAATGAGAGTTAAATGCATGCATTGAAAGAAGAATAGACCCCTTAGTGATTTGTCAAGATAAAATTCAAAATAACTTTGAATGCTCAGAGGTAAATATTAGGTTTAGGAATTAAAAACAGCAGAAGTAGTGGAACAATTGCCTATAATGAGATCCAGGAACAGTCTACCCACTGTACCAGGTTTTCATTAGAGTTATGGCCTGCAGCCATACCACCTTGGGCTGTGATCTTAAAAGCTAAGACCGGTTGGGCTGCTTAGCATTTGGAAGAGAGACCTCCAAGAAAGCTTACCACCGCAGGAACAGCTTAGTGATGCAATAGATAATGTTTTTCCTTCTGATTCAGTATTGGATTCAGGTGTTAGGAGATCTGAAGGTCTTTTGTATGAGATCTAAATCTGAGGATCTGATGATCTGTGATCAGTAAAGCATGCCTGTTATTTCCCATGAGTGTGCAATTTCACTTTGAAAAGGCTACTGCATTTCACTGTAGAGGTGGTTGCATGTCAGTAATAGATAAGAGCTGCCATTATAATGTAATGATCAACTTCACAGTGAAGTTGAAAAGCTAAATTTTACAATATGGGGTAAGTAGTTTAAGTCCCAAAAGATCCAGAGAGGTGCTAGGAAGTATTTGGTCTATTTTTAAGGGTTCATGTACACCCTGAAAACATCATTACATCTCAGAGCTCTGCAAAGGAAGGGCACTTTTAATTCTGGCTTTACTGGGTTGATGCTATAGCATTCATAATTATGTAACCTCAGCATGCACAACTGAGCTGCCTGTGCAGCAGCACCTGAACCATTGGAGTTCACAAAATGGGCTTCATGACCAGCTCCTGAGGAAGCTCAATTGTCCAGCTGACTGAGAAAACAGCAGACCTGTCCTGTCCCTGCTCTTAAATCTGATGGGATTTAATCCCTCAGGCATTAGCTCTGTAAGGAATTAGGTGCATTGTGTTGTGGACATTAAATAGTTCCCCATATCTGAATCCATGAATCCAATCTGAATTCACAGTGCAGAAAGTTAAAGATGCATCTGTGTCCAAAAAATGAAGGCATAAATGAGCAGTACAGCTACATAAATTCTAATTGTTATTCTTGACTTATTAACCTCCCTGGTTGTCATACAGAACACTGTACTAACATTGTTTTGTTTGTCCATGTAGGACATGATCCTGCATACTTCTGAGAGCCCTTGAGTCTGTAGTGCACAAAGGGTTGACTTCATCAGGAATTCACTGAAATACATCAGTTGGGGTTCATTGAATTCAATGGGGTTTGAGAGCATTTGGCATCCCTTAGGAGGCAATTAGCACCTTCCAAAAAATGGGCCTTGGACAATCAGGTCCAGGAAGTTTAGACAGGTTTTCCTCTGGGTTTTGGGGCAGTTACTATTTGTATATAGCAAATACCTGCTTTAATTTTTTGCTTCAATTTTAAAATGTAATTTTGAACAGAGCCTGAGCTGTCCATGAATATTTGGTATCATGCTATAACTGGACACAGCAAGTCTCTGACGCTTGTGAGTAACCTACTGGTGATTTGCCAGAAGTGAGCTGCTAAATTGATTTAATATGGAATTTCATCATAATATGACCCAAACCAAACATCTCTCCCCTTAAGCATGATGCTTTCATTTGCAGCATGTAGCCGAATAAAGTGGTCTGTTTGAGATATCCATACAATTTACAGTAGTTGCTCATCTCTGACTTCTTGCAGAGAAGAAAGCCATGAGTTTGTTGGCTTTTAGATTCCAGGCTATGTCATGACTTGTGCTTTTATGCAGGCCATATTTGCTTAGTATTCCAGTTTTACCATTGACTTCCTGGGAACAAGCAGGGTCACATAAACCAGCTGGTAATACATGTTTATGAGGAGGAGGGAAAGTGTCAGTACACACTACTTGCTGTCTTATATCAAAAACTCTTCTAAACTTACTGTAAATGAGGTTGGAAGCTGGAGCTGTAAGTGCTTCCTTAATTTTTGTATTTTTCTTTACACTAAATAGACAGCCCTAGGACTTCACTCCTTTTGCCACAGGCATTGCTCTTGAATGAGTATGCTTGATATCTGTGTCTCCTGTCATAATGCTGAGAAAATACTGTGTCTGTTCAGCACAATGAAGGCTTTACTGCACAAAATGCTGGTTAGGCTCCTGTGAACTGAAGAATTACATATGAAATCAGTTATTCAGGAACATCTTGGTGATCTGCTTAAGTGTTAAGGACCTCAGAAGATTTTCTACAGACAAAATGGTGAGCGGGGAAGAGACATTAACAATTACTAATATCCATTTTGACCACTGATAAGGCAAGCTCCTTGTGCCCATTCAGAGGCCTCTCATATATGGAAATGTACTACTTTTTCTCCAAAATTTGCAGTAGCTCCAACTTCATTTGGTTAAGTGAGACTTCCTTTCTTCCTTCCTTGATGCATCATCCGAAGACCACTGCTGTCCACAGAAGTTATTAAACCAAACCAAATCAGATTATGGATCAGCCCTTTAAAGAAAGACAATTTTGCAGGAAAATGAAGCATTGTAGTTAGTACACACTGACAACAAAGTATATCATAGTCATAAATAACAGAATGCTTTAACACTTGCACACTGCTCCTCCTTTCCTTTGCTGTTTATAGGTTTGTAACTACAATTATTACTAATAGCAAATTTTAACACAAAGAATTAAGTAAAAGTCCAGCACGTAATATAATCAGAAGAACTGAAGGAAGCATGTTCCTATTTAGTTCCCAAATGCTGCTCTAATCCCTCCTAAAATCCTAGCAGCTTCTACAGCACTTCGTGGGAATCCTTATGCTTCAGAAATAGATCTTATTTATTTATGCAATACGCAGCTCAAGGCAATAGAAAAATCCACATTAGAAAGAAACAGAGTGTAATGCTTTTATAGCATCCTATATCAGCCTTCACACTAGAAAGATGTAAACCACCAAATGTTGAAAGAGCGTATTATCCAGGATAAACTGAACACTGCTGCCACTGTCAACTGCTTTAAGAGATGCACACTTGAAGCACTGACAGCAATAAGTGAAACTCCTGTTTACATTTTTTTCCCAGATAATGCTGTAAAGTTTTACCAAGAGGTTACTCAAAACAACTGCAAATAAAGTGCATGTACATAAATAACTTTGTTTGACTTTTTGTTTAATGTCCAAGATGATTGGAACAGACTGTATCATGAACTACTTTCCCTTTGGCTAATTAAATAGCCGTCTCCACTTACCATAAAGCATATTCTTATTAAAACAAGTATCTATATTCACTCTGTTGGATAAATTACTTTCAAGTAAGTGCCATAAAGCCCATTACATTCCTGCTTTAGAAATGGATCAGGTCCAAACAGACAATCAAAGGATTTCACTGGGATTATTTTAGATTAGAAAAACTATGGTAGACATGAAGCACTGACAAGATATAAAGACATAAAGGATAAATTAGCAGTTGCATACCAAAATACTCCAGCAGTTTCTAGCATATTCAAGGGGGGGGGGGGGGGAAAAAAAAAAAAAAGGAAAAAAAAATTATTTTATTAACCNNGGGAGGGGGACAAAAAAAAAAAAGGGTAAAAAACTTTATTGTACTAATCTAAACATAAATGGAAATCTGTTTATGCAGAAATCAAATGTCATGACTAAATGTTATCTCCCATACAAATCAAATAGGTATTTCAAAGCTTAAACCTCAACAATATAAAAGAGATAACCATATTCTGAGTAGGAACTTATTTCTTTCCACAAGTTCCTTTTAAAATTGAATTGAAAATACCATGTTATGATCGACCATATTAATGAGTCATTATTGCATAACTGTATTTTTATTGCAGATATATTACCTGCTAAATGATGCTGTTTTTCCAGAAAAAGTTCACAGTACAGATTCTATGGGAATGTTTCCTGCTGACAGTTCCTAAATCTTTCAGAAGTTGTCAGCAACCTCAGAAATCAAGTCTGCAGTACCCTAGCAAGCAAAAGCATATGCACAGGCTTTCTATTTTTAAGCTGCAATCCAAACCATTAAAGAAACACCTTAAACATAAAAGATTATTGAAAATAAGATTACCCTATCTCACTTGTCAATCTAAAGGACACTCTCAATTACATATAATCTAAGGTGCAATTTCTATAAATATAATTTGATATTTAAAATATACTTTTTTTCCCTCCACAAACTTTTGCCCAAACTGATTATCCTCAGACCCACATTAACAAATCCTCAAAACTAAAATAAGTAACATCAAGTAAAATAAACATTTTCACAGAGAACACTGATCTGTGGGGAACACCCTGTATCCAGCCTGCTTATAACACATTCCTCACCCATGCAGCTCATTAAAGTCTGGCAAGTCAGCCAGAAGCTTACAAGAAATTAAGCAAAAAGGGCTATAATTGCAATCAATTACTAAAGATGACCAGCCAGAATTTTGAAGAGTCCTCATGCTTCACTGTAGTGTTCTTGTTCTGCTTTCTACATTTTTTTAAATAAAGACACAGAGGAACCAGATCCAACTGAGAATAACTCTTCTCTAGAAATACGATTGTATGAATACCACAATGTCCTATTATTGGACTGAACATGAGCACACTGAACATGAGCACAAGCATTCCTTACCAAAGCTTACTAGAGAAAAGTGATTACCGTTGCTTCCATCAAACCAAGATTACTTTCTTTTCATTATAGTGGCCTTTTTCAAAGTGGTGCTCAAGAATTTACAGGCACAAACTCTTTTATTGGTCAACTGGATTTTTATGACTAATTTCCTCGTTTGCTGCTATGAAGATTTGTCCACATAAACCTGGTACACAATATCATTACTATATTTAAACACATTCCTTGTTTTGGATTTTAACTAGAAGATAACTTTCTCAAGAGCATAATGTACTCTAACATACAATATTTCCACATTGCTTTTCAGCTGGCCTGAGCAATACAGAGTAGCTAGGAAACTGCCACAGCAGGAAAGGGAAATTTCCTCACCCCAGCCAAGAATTTGAAGGTTTTATTACCTCTAAACCAACCTCTCCTACATTCTTTAGAGCTGTGAATCAGGACAAGGGTCATAGTCCAGAAATCACTGGCTGGCAAAACATCTTCTGTGAAGATCATGTTGGTCTTTGCTTAATAAGTAACAACTCAAATAGATGCGGACCATCTGTTTGATAAGCAGTCATTTCCACCAGTCTTGCAGATGCTGCTTTGCAACCTAGTTTAGTAGTCCAGCGCATCATCTGTGAAAGCCACTGGCTACTCACAAACAAGACTAAACCCACTCATAACTCCTGGATGGAATCTCATCAGAACAAACTGCAACTGTTTGGAAGGGCAAACAAAATCTGCAGGTTTTTAATCTTATCACCACTGATGCTGCAAGTTCAACAGCTCCATACTTATCACATTAAATAATAGATGATAGCAAGAATTATTTCTGGAGAATATTTAGGCTTCTTTCTTGGCTAATCTCAAGCTTTCCAAATAAACTCTTAACTGCAGTTGGCACTATAGAAAACGCTGTAAACACAAAACCCATGGTCATATAAACGTTGCTTTAAAATTGATACCCAAGAAAAGTAGGTGAAAATGTGGATTATGATTTCCCTTAAAGAGAGGAAGGAAAGGATGGATCATAAAATAGAAAGCAGGTGCATGGAGGTACATGGGTATATTTTGTACACACACTTGCATCTATATGTATGCATGTGTACCCTGCTGGTCTATATGTATATTGGGCATTAGAGATATCTTTCAGCAAGTATTGAACCCTGCACTGGATTTCCCATTTTGCATAAGGTTTACAGTAAGTCCAAAATCTAAAAATACTTACAGTTTTTATTTTCTCATTGCCAATTGCCTCTTCTCTGCTATGGATTGACATAAACATTTTCACATGAAGAATGGGATTTTGCCTTCCACCCTAACTTCAGGTGCAAAACCTTCAGCTGAACTTTTAACAAGCTAGTGCTCACAGATCTGTTCCTATATTTTCTGGGGCAATAGCATACTTTTAAGAAAGTTTTGGAGAGACCAAAACACAAATGCTCAGCAGAATACAGTTTGTCATATGCTGTCAAAAGCTTTTTAGAAAACCACGACTGAGTTTTGAGAATTACTTTTAGGCCTTCAGCAAGTATACAAAGCCTTCCTTACTTGAAGTTCCCTACCTGCAAAGTTGAAACACTCATCATACTTAACTTCCTTCATAAAACCTTTGATACCTATTGAAGAAATTAACCTAAGGAACTGGCACAAATACATATACATTTGTATTTCTATATATATTTATATATTTTATATCTATATATATTTATATATTTTATATCTATATAATATTATATAGATATGCAATCAACTCTATAAGTGAATTAAAGCTATGGGTACAGATCCATGTATAGAACAGATTTGCAAGTTAATGTTCCTACAAAAATAGAACTATAAAACTATCATAATATTTATGGTCAGACTTTGTTTTCTAAATCCTATGGAACCTTAAGTCTAGCTTGAGCATTATGCTAGATACTCTGTATTTTGAATAGATAGAATTTCTATAGAATTATCTATTAAAGACTTAACACAGAGTTTTGTCTTCAGTCTCAAATGAGCACTCTAAAGAAACCTACTTATGAAAAACTACTGGCATTGTTCAAGCCAAGTTTCTCTGATATACCATACATCACTCACATAATTGCAATACTTATGACTGGAATGGGTTGACTGAATTTTTTTTTTTAATTTTCCAAATTGTTTTCCTTTGCATATATGGAAATTCAACTACTTTCTGCCCTAAATTTTGTCCTTGTTTTCCGAATGGATATACTAAAGGAGCTCTCAGAACCATTATTCAGATACTTTTATAAACATACACCAAGTTTGAACAAAGCAGGATTACATTTTGTTCTAAGTACATTAAGTCTTCTGAAAAGGATTGATTGTATATGATACACACGAGCTCACTTACTAGAATTGTTCATTTTTCTGAGGTGAATGTTCAGCTATATGCCTCAGGGCAAAATTATTGGTCTGAATCACTTTTTGAGGTAGTATATTTTGGTGAGTGTGTGCTGGTTGCACACAGGCAAACACAGACTAGTGGGAGCCAAAGGAGAAGCAGAAGATGAATGCTATCAGAATCCAGCTGCAATTTAGTGGGTGCAAATGCAAACTTCTAATAATCATGTAAAAAATTACAAAATCCAGTAAGAACCAGCTCAGTTTAAAGTCTGCCTGTGGTTTAAAAAGCAGGCATAACACCTGCTAACTTTTACACAGCAGATTTTATGCTTTTTATCTGATTTTCTCCATATTTTTTATCTCAGCAGGCATCTCCTATCAGCTCTGCTGACTGTGCCCTCTAGCCAGTCCTTGCAGGCACCAGCTTGTCCTTCAGACTTTCACCCTTCCAGCATACCTTGTTTTTAGCTGTCACAGAATCTCTCTTTTTGTCTCACCATGATCCTTCTTGACTAAGACTGGGTATCTGTAACACCTTGAGATTCTGGTCTCCAAGGAGCTTTAATTCCCATCTTCATCTCACTGTTGTTTCTTTCAGCTCACAATATGCTGTGCTAGAGGCCAACTTCTTTTTTCTGTCAAGGTCTAACAAGCCTTGTAAGATGTGTTACCTCAAATCTCCTCATTTTTATCATGAAGTGAATGAACTACAACTAAACACTTGGGAATTGCTAAAATGGGAAGAAAGGAGTTCCCTTCTGCTGCAGCCTCTAAGTCACATTCAATGGTATATTTCAGCACCCCCTCCACTGACCTTAAGGTGATATCTGCCCACCAGACTAGGAGTAGAACCTGTACATGCGTGTGATTTCACACAGTGGAGGCACATATGCATACACGGATACATTCACAGAAATGCAGAAGACGAATGCTAAGCTGTAATGTGGCAATATTTTCTCTCTAGAAGTGTAAAAATATTGGTTTATTTTTAAAGTCTATAGCTGATTTCAACTGTGGGTCATACCAGCTTCATCTAATAGCACACTCATTTATCAAATATGTTGTACTACATCACCAAGAAAAAGTGTGAGCTGCTTTCTAAATCAGCTGTATTTGCCAAGAGTATTCTGGACAATGCCACCTGCCCAAGGAGTTATTTCTACTAAAATGTGTCTTAAAGTCCCCTTGGCTGTGGGGCTGCTTCCACTTTTCAGTAAAATCAATGGATACCCTTGACTTCAGTGACAACAGAGTAAAGTTTCATGCCATAAGAATATAATGCCCACAATATTTGTCAAAGCAACTTCATTCTGAGATGAATGAAGATTCATCTCACTGATTCTGAGATCCTCTGTCACTGTGAGGAAAACCCAATTACTGGCTCACTTAAACTGAATTGTGGTTTAAGACCAAGTGCTAAATCAAATTCCGTCATACACGACCTAGAACTTAAATATGTATTTTAAAAGGACAGTTAAATAGCAGTTTAGGCACCACATGCACTAGCTAATTCATGTTTAAAATAAGTCTGATGCAATCTGAAATATGTAGTATGTTTATACTTCAGAATGAAATGTTTGTTGGAATATCTGAGGCATTTCATTGTCAGAAATATATAGCCCACAATTGTTCAGCACTTGGTGAGTCCACTTGCTCAGAGAAGCTTGTTTAAAGCTCAATTTTATAGCATGGGACTGGGTGGTATAGAAATACACTTGGTATTAAGGTCAGCTAGTTAAAATACGTTAGTTCATATCTGCTGGGATGGAGTTGAAAGTCCTAAATCACACAATGCCTTAGAACTGATGTATGATGGACAGCTAGACTAAAATGAGAGAAAGCCAGTCCAGCATGGTGAAGAGATGGAACATGCCAAAGGAGAGAAGATAATCACTCGGAAATTGCATTAGTCTAGACTCTCTTTATATTCCCTTAAAATGCTCCTGGAACTGCCCTGTGCCAATAAGCTGTTTCCTGAAATGCCAGCTGCTCATTTCAGACTTTAGATGCATATTTTTTTTAACCTCTAGAATTATTAAATAATTAGAAAATAAAATGAAAATAAGTAAAACAACAGTACAAAATTGTTTTTAACAAGAACATTATTTTATGCAAATTTAGGCACAAGGAATAATATTACATTCATGACTGCTAAGATTGCTAAAGGATATTTGAATGCCAGATTTTAAAGATGAGGATTTTTATTAAATTCATACTTAGAATATTTCAGTGGCAGACAACTTGATATACTTCTATATCAGCACAGTAAAATGTAATGAGAAAGAGTTGATACCTTGTGAAGTCAACATCATAATCTGTTCTGGTACAGGTGAAATTTAAGTGATTCCTACTATTTCTACCACTTACCTCAGCCATTCCCTTTTATCACACCTTTTATTTATGTTGATTCCCAAGTAAGCCACTGAAAGCTTTTTTGCTGACAAGAAAACCAGTACTGGGGTCAGCCTTTCAACACTGATATGTACAACTGGCAGGTAGGATTAATCTAAAACTATCCCATAGTTCTCCTAACTTTTATAGCAATTCCTTAGTTCCCACTAACGGCTCTGTTTTACCCAAGTACAGTAAGTGTTAAGCCTCACAAACCATGAAAACTTAAGATAACAGTAGCTGTACATCAAGGTCCATCAGGTGGTGGATATCAAACTGCTGTTCTCAGTGCTGTGGCCTCCATATATTAGCAGTCAGAATAGTTGAATCAGCACACAAGTCCATTTCTTGAAAGGTATTAATCTTTTTAAAGGTGAAGAATTAATAACAGTGAGAGAGAGAGAAAGCGTGAGAGTAATGCAATCTGTTACAGGACTGGGAAAGTGCAAATGAAGATTAGAGCCATAGTTAGCTGGCGCAAGAGATTGCAGCGTCTGGTGAACAAACCCTCTCAATTCACTGGCATTTGTCACTCTACTACTTTCTAGCCTAAATTACATTTAAAATAATTTTGAGACAGTGGAATTGTTCATAACCTGTGTGTATAAGAGAATATGAGTATAGCAGGAGACTAGAAGTAATGAAAAGGGGGAGATAGATTCTTTATTGATCAACATGTACACCTCGCAGAAGAAATAGGCAGAAGGGAGCAAAGCAGTATGGATTTTCTAGCTTGTATTAAACTACAAGATGGAAATAACTGCAAATACAGGACTGTCTGCAAAATTTCAGAGACTCAGCAGGGCTTTTGAAATAATTTGTATTTCTCTAATCCCAGTCTTCTATTTGAAGTGTTTCAGAAAAGACAAATGAGGATCCGGAATAGATCTACAGAGATGCAAGCAAGGTCAGGTGTCCTGACACAGTCAGCAGCTGTGCTAAACCCTCGTCGTAGGACTGGAGCTGAAGGACAACAACCGGAACTTCCAGTTTAGAAGTCATTTCCTGTTACTTCCCTCTACTGCTGAAACCAACCCATCAAGGAGGCTAGAGCCTTTCTGGGTTTGGGAGTGTGCCAGGCTGAGGGCTCAAGGCTTTTGCCAGCACCAACATGTCCACCAACAGAGGGGATGGCAGTCCTGCAGCTCAACACACAGTGCCACACAGTGCAGTAAAAGTTTGCTTAAGGTTTCTGCTGCCAGTAGAGCTGCAGGAAAAAGTTGTACAGAACTTCCTTTTCACAGCAAGTACCCAACCCAGTGAAATGATGGATGACTCAAAAGAAACATCTTCAGCCAGGTTAGTTCATGCCAAATCCCATAAGAATAAATTTGGGATTGATTTTGCTTGTGCTGTGAGGACTCACAGCTGTTATATATTTTTATCTTTGCTAATACATTCTACTGACACATATATATATATGGATATTAACCCTTTTTCTTCATTTGTGTTACCTAATCTGGTTTACAACTTCAAGGATAACCTGTGCTAAGAGAGCCCATACACTTATTCTATTATGAGGAAAAACTATTAGTTATGTCCTGCCTTTTGTCATAATTTTGTATCCCTTTATTCTTGCCATAGGTAGGAAGCTTCACAGCTTCACAGGTGCACCTTAGAGAGCTGCTCTAAACCCCTGTTTTCATTTACCTATTTTGCCAGTTGCTGAAGTGTCCCATGAACAGGCCTAAATCTTTTCAATCTCCTTCAAGCTTATGTGGAAGAGTTTGCAAGACTGAAGTCTACATATTTCATTTTAGTCTTGCAAATTAATTTATGAGCAATGACATAACATAGTGTAATAGAAGATTTTTTGTTATTGTTTCAGAGAAAAAACATGCAAAAAACACTGTAACTGTTGTATAGTAAGTAGCCTTCATACAAACTGTGGCCCAAAATACTGTACAAAGATACATAAAATAATGGTTTGAGTTACATAATGCAGTGACAAAGACATTGTATGATTAATAAAGTACTTGATCATAAATCCAACGAGAGAGAAATTAACAAGCATAAGCAAGGCTGAAAAATACATTTGACGATGGATGTGAGAGGAGATGGAGAATCAGTGAAGCAGACACAAAAAAAAGCTTGGTCCATGCTGGTGAAGCACAGAAGTGGAGTCTTGTGATGAGGAGCTGTGGTTAAGGACAGAAAAGCTCTTGGCGAAAAGGGTAGAAACAGTAACAAAGAAGCTGGTGTTCCACTGTCTTGTTGCACATCCTGTCAATTTACCCCTAGGGAATGGGATGAAGTACAGTCAGATCAGACTGGTAGTACTTAGAGCAATTGATTTTGCTCAGATAGAAAAAGAGCTGGAAAGAGATGGAAATAGAAGCAGAACAGGTCGATTGGATCTGAGAGGATCACTGTGGCACCAGCTGCAGGAGTTGCAAAGGCAAATGATGATGAGACAATTCAGTGAGCCAGTATAGAAGAGCAACCTGTTTTGCACCAGGCACATTTATATCCAGCAGGAACAAAATCAGATTTCCTGGAGGATGTGTTGCTATAGAGGTGACATTCAGAGGCAATGTGAAAGGTGATATAAACCAGGTCCTCTACATCAAGGTGAATTAGCTGCAGTCAATTGCTTGTCTCAAACTCAGTCTAGGCATGTCCGGATAACTAAAGTGTGAATCCTATACTAGGGATTCTGAATGGACTTTTGAAAGAAAAAATTAAAGTCTTTTCAAAGAAAAAATTAATTAGCCTAAATATACAATGTTTCTGAACCCAAGTACAGCTCTCTGCAGCTTTCCCAATTAGCGTATTGCTAAGAGGCAAACTAAGAAAGGCTCTAGAGAAAGTCTGAGGCATAAGCAAAGTGATCTCTAAACTAGGTGCTTCACAAAATCCACAGGCACCTTTCAGCTTCCTCCTTAGGCAACAATAAGGAATCAGATAACAAAAGTTTGTGGTGAGTTCCAGGTATAGAGACACCAGTAGCTTTCTGGAAGTCAGTTGTAGTCCGGGCAGTACTATATTGACGTAAGTTCTACTGATACAGAGGCCATTGTGACACTAATGACCAACGATTTTAAGAACTCAGATTCTCTTTTTTTTTTTTTTTTTTTTTCAATTTTGTGAAGTATCTTTGGTCTGGGGCAAAGCTGGCTGGGATCAGTACCATTTTCCCACACCTTCTGCAAAAAGGAATCCCTGCTCTGCCACCGAGTAAATATCCTTTTTAATGGTAAAGACCTCCTTTCCTTTTTACATGCTCAGGAAGAATATCACCTATCACCTTTCTCACCCTGTGCCAACTGCCTCTGACCAGGGGTGATTAATTTACAAGGTATTTTCATTAGAATGCAAACTCACCATGATTTTGCACAAAACAATATCTGAATAGGACATCATGTTAATAGATGCAGACTAAAAGAGTGCAAACAGAATTCCTAACTGTGCTGCACAAATCCTTGTGACAAGATACCATCAGTTAACTCTCTGTAGTAAGCAGCAGTGACCTTCCACTCAGTGTAACAATGAGAGTCTGCCACTAAAGTATTGGACCAGTCTTTGCCCCACTTTACCTCATTCAACATCATATGCTGAAAACATTTTCCAGACATAGTGCCTTGTCTTTAAAGCTTCAATACAACCAGAAAGAGAAAACGGGAAGCAGAAAGATAGGAATTTAACCCAGTTCGGTCTAGTTTTTAAATGAAGTCAGTGGGGGTTTTTTTGTTTTTTTTTTTTTTACTCTAGATGCCTGCTTACTTATTCAACTCAAGTTCACTCTTAGGGGGATCTTGTCAATAAAGTCAAATCAGGCTCTCTGTGAGCAGGGAGGTTTTTGAGGGTCTTTTTTGAGGGCTTCATTAAAAGCAGACAGTTTCTCTAACCTTTTAGCAGAACCTGTTATCTGATGACGTGAATTAAAGTCTCTCAAATGACTAATAATCATATCAAGGCTGCCATGTCAGCTTGTAGATTTGAATAAGAGGGTCTGAAAACATTTGCATGCCTCGATGTGCCAGTGCTAAGAAGCTAATGTGATAGTGCTGTCATAAAGCACTGGAAAGACATGACTTAATGTAATCTGTCATGTCATATGCTAATCTTCAGCCATTACTTGAGTGCTGTAAGTAAGTAGAAAGCATTTGGGAGAAATCCTTTTCAATTTCTCTGAGTACCACTTCTGCTGCTGGTCAGCTCAAATGGGTTTTGTGCATTTAATGCAGAGCTCAAGTCAAGTTGGTTTAGGTCACACTTAATTAACCAGCACATTGATGGGTTAGGCTGGTACAACACTATGGAAAATGGGTATTCCTGATACTGCCTAACAAGTAAATATTTCATATGCTGATGGAAAAACTAGAAACAAATAAAAATAAGACTTCCTCAGTCCTTGATAAGAATATGTCCATTTCACAAAACCACTGACTTTTAAAAAAGATCTTGTTTTCTATGCTTTTCTGTGCCTCACTTACCTTGCTTCTATGTGTAAAGACAATTTAAACAAAGATGATTATAAATACTTTTAAAGACATTTCCATTTGTAACTGCAAACTTTTAAAGCACCTAATCAGGACTTGTCATTTAAACTACAATAGACAAGAAGCAGCTTTAAATGTAATGTACTTTTTAATAAGAACAGAGAAAATGATCAAAGGGAAAATTTCACTTTACTTATTTGTTTTAGGAAAATGGCACCAACATTTTTATAATATACAGAAGGTAGAAGAGGGAGAAATTCTCACAGTGCTAAGTACAGCATGTGGAAAAGAAAATGAAACATATTAGTGAGAATGACAGAAATTTCAGGACAATTTTAGCAAAGTGTGAAGGGATTTTGAGTCAATACTTGAAGGTTATTTTAATAATAGCTACAGCCTATTCAAATAAAAGCTTAAGAATCCTGCGCCTTTTGAAGCTATGAGGATGTTTAGCAGGGCTTAGCACTTTGCAGCCTGCCCCAAGCTAAACCTGAAGTCTTTGTGCTCAAGGATTGCAGATCATTTAGATTAGGACTGCCATAAAGAAACGTGGGAATATTATACTCACACCAAGAACAAGAAAGCTTTCCTTATTCTGTTTTCTTGGTGGTCACATTGGAATCAAATCCTACAAAAATCAGACATTTCACAGATCTGCAGGAAACAGAGATAGACAGTCTTTACCTTATTAGGTCATTACGTTCATTCTCTTGCCAATGCTAAATTGTTCCCCATAGTAAATTCTGAAGTGCTTCATTCAGTCTAAATTTGAAACAACTCATTTTAATAGGACTTCCACCATTTCCAAAGGGAAAGCGTAAAATATTCTTACCCTCCAGCATCAAGTGTGGCCTTTTCAGATCTAAGCCCGCACTCCGCCTTGCTACAGCATAGGGAAACCTATGTTACAAATTCAAGCCTCAGTTTCCCTTGCTGCTAAAACACTTAAGCATTTCTGATCAAGAAACTGATCAATTATTCTCCTTCTGGAGGAATGAAAAGATACAAAATATGCTTTTAGCTCTGTATGGGAAGAGTAATCCTTCGGTTCTTTAATACTGGGATGTTCATTTATGCTCTCCATCCTTACCATTGAATGGGTTTAATCCTTTAAAGCCTAGTCTTTCAGAGACCTTTTTTTCTGAAGGTCCTTATCTGCTGATGACAGCACTACAATGAAATAAAGCCCTCTGACTTTCTGCATCATAGAGTGTGATGGCAGGTCTCCCTCCTATTCTCCTTAGAAGTACCAATTGGAAAGGCAAGGCCTTAGTACAGATGCAACCCCAGGAGCTCAAGCCTTTGCCAATTTATCAGTGCAGTAAAATGAAAGCTCAGCTCTTGGTGATCTGTCTGGCTTTAAGACACCTGACTACTTCTGCTGTGGAGTAATGCAGGACCAAAGCTAGCCCAACCTTATAGACAAGAGTTTTAAGGAGTGTGTTTTCCTGATTATTGAAGATGTCGCTGCCATGAGACTTCCTCAGATAAATAGCCAGAATACATCAGCCAGCCAACTTATTTGTATTTCTTTTTACTCTTTTCTCATATAGAGCATTCATCATTCCAACTTCTTCATAATTTTTGTTAGTGTTCTTCCAAACTGTTGACTGACTAGCTTTGTAAATAATGGTGTCCAGAAGCACTGCTAAGATGAAGCTCCTCCTGTGTATCGGGAAAGTGAGGCTGATGCATTTCATTGTCCTCTACTGTATTTAAGGGGAAGCATTCACTATTTCACTCACCAACAGATAGAAAGGGCTATTTTCACAGATGAACAGACAAGTAAGCTAGACTTCAGCTATATTGACTTGGTTGTCTGATACTGATCATTGCCAGGAAACATGTTTTTCAGAGTATATTCCTTTTACTAGAGAAAAATATATATTCAAACTCACACTGGGCTTTGTCTTTTGTTGTATCAGCTTAAGCTGTAACTTCACTTTTGTGCATAACTTGAGTTTCATCTACACAGTTTTGATGGAGGACCTAATACTTACTAATTGAACTCACCCTTGCAGTGAGATGACTTAGGAGGCATTTTAAAGGATAGGTGATGCATTGGAAATAGACTAAGAGTATCATTGGCTTCAGAAGGCCATTCAAATTCTGCAGGTCAATATTTGGTTCACTTGCCAACCAGGAGGAGTGCGATAAAACTACTGATTTCCCTTATAGCTAGCCATTGGGAAGAAGTATTTTCAGCTATTGTCATCTGAGTTGGCAGGTGATGACTTAAAGTCTGTGTGCATAATTACACACACAGAGTTATCTAAACAAAGCAATCAAGGTCCAAGCTAGTTCAAAATTACTATTTATTGGTCTACAGAGTGGTATTTATCAAGTGCCACAAAAATATGGAGCACCAAAGAAGTGTGTACAGGTATCCATTATTGTAAAACACAATTGATTTCTAAAGTTTGTGAGAAACTTCTAAAAGAAGGTGGAATATATCCTAAATTTTTCATAGTTTATGCTCAATAGACTATAGGAAATCATCTCAAAATGACAGTATTAAACTATGAATTTTGTGTGCAACACTGCAGATAACTACCTGAAAGATGTAAATCAATAATATAACAGATGGGGAAAAGAGAAATTATTTTCATATGCAAATGGAATGACTTAAACTAGTACAAATCAGAAATCAAGACTGTTCAGCAAAAGGTTTTCTGAAATTTATCAAATTTATATTTATTAGTGATTTTTTTTGTATCATTGAAGAGAACATTAAGACTGGAAAAATACAAAAGTGACATCCTCCATATTGCTTCCTCACATAGCAATATGATCTCATCCTTCAGCAATATGATGCAGCAATATCAAAAAGAGACAGTTTATATACAGGCTAAGTGAACTTAGCCTGTATGTAGGATTCAGAAATAATAAACAACACAAATCGATTATTAACAGACTGACTGCAAAAAGAAGCAATTAAAAGCAGAGAAAAGAATGCAAAAAAACCCACAAAAACCAATTAAAAGCAGAGAGAAGAATGAAGCTGTTAAAGCCTCCTTAGTTCATTCTAAACTGTTTTCCCCCACCTGACTTTTTCTAAGTCATTTACAGTTTGATATCTTTGTGTGAGAGTGATCACAGTAGTGATACCAAAAAAGATTTAGTGACACTGGAAGATACCTTACAGGCTAGTTTTATAGGACTCTTACATCCAGGTGAGAAAAATGCATTTGAGGATCCCTTTGTATCTATTTGCATATTTTAAGGTAATTTGCTGATGAGATTTCTTACATTCTGTTATATGGATTAATAAAATTCATATGAACTAATGAAAGAACAGTGTTTAACATTTTCACTGAAATATGAAATATCACATTTGTTGATATAACACATGAAATCGATACTCAGTATTCTCCAGGTCTCACAGGATAAAATCTTTCAAATTAGAAATGAAGAGAGCTGTTTCCTTGTTTGGAAAACCTACCATATCAGATTAATCAGAAATACCTAGACATAAGAAAGTCTTCCCACCAGTACCACCATTTTCCACAGCCTGGATATTTGTAGAACTTCATAGATACAGTTTTCTGTTCTCTAGATACATCTGGTAATGTCATCAGGCACAGTCACTGGGGTGGGTCCCCCCATTTTCTTTGGCCAAAGTTTTGACCTCCCCTAAAAAGAGGTAGTAAAAGCCAGCAGGCACCAGTTTAGTTCCTTGCTTTTCCATAAGCAACAGGGCCAAAGGCAAATAGTCAAAATATTCCCTTAGAAGCTTGATGTTGCATTAATATGAGCTTGGGTCTTTACCAGGTCTTTGAATACAGAATTTAGACTTTTCTACTGTAACACTACACATATGAATGTTCTGAAGCTTTCATTACCTGCAGGCTTTTTTTAAAAACAGAAGAATGTTTGATTTGGATGGTTGCATTAAATTAGGGGATATTAATGGATTATACCCACATCCTCAATATTAATTGCCAGTTGTCTACAAGTGACTAGTTTTGAATGAAGGCCAAAATTATCAAAGTAAACCACAAACAATAATTCACAAGCACAAAACATGTGGTCTCTGTTTATCTTTCTAAGTTAGTGCCTGCAGTCTAGGCAGAAACTTCATTGCCTCTCAGATAAACTAGACAGCAGTTAGAATTCAGAAACTCAGCTTTATTTACCAATGAATGTACAGTTTTGGGGCAATTGGTGTGGCATGGCCATCTTAGAGACACATACATATTCAAACCCAGACCTAAAAGGAGTATATTTGAAAGACAGCAAGAGAAAAACTATACTGTAACTTCCTTCGTCCTATTGTACAGGCAAAGAGAGGGCTTCAGATTTTCCTTCACGAGCACATCACCCCCAAACCCAAACTATAGTATACATGTATAAATACATGTATATGTGCGTGTATGTAGAACACAAAACTTGTTATGCTAAAAAAATAGACTGCATCATGAAAGGGAAGCTAAATATTAAAACTAAAAATTTAAATGTAAGAAAAAATTTCATCTGAACTCTTTATGGTCTGAAGCATCATAATGCAAATTGCTGTTCATGGGTGCCAACCTAATAATCAACAACATGATAGTTAACCAACAACATAATAGCAACAAAAGATTGAGTATCTGGAAAGAGCTACTAGAAGAGTAGAAATGCAGTAAAAATGCCTCCTTCAAGAAAAGAGGGGCATAATAGTCACTCCCACGAAGTTTATGCTTTCATAAGGCAAGACTCCTGTCAGGATCTTGTTTTCAGATAGGATGATAGAACAGAAATCAAGTTCTAAGTATGCAGTGGTATCAATTTGGAAGAAATAACAAATTACGAAGAACAACATAATGAGATGTGGAAGCCATTTGATCTTTTAAAAATCCAAGTTAATAGATACTAAATGCAATTTGATGAAGTATTCACCCATGAAGGAAACAAAGCCTACAAAATGATAAAATGCTGTAGTCTGCTGATCAAGGAAAGATTACTTTGAAAATATATTATATTGAAATCTTTGCTGGTAGAAAGAAAGAATTATTTGTCAGAAGGAAAGCAGACAGGCATTCTTACTTGAATTCTGCAGTATCCAACCACGTGGCTATGGCTAGGGTGTAACAATCTAAACCCCATGTTATTTTAGATATGAAATGGGATCACTATGTTTCTGAGGTGTCAAAGTTTCTACTATCTAAGCCAAACTCGACTTCATGGATGGAGAAACAATTTTTTTGAAGGATTTTAGACTTCAAAATAGCTGTTAAATAAAGGGCTGTTCAGATGAGCTTTGAGTCCAATTTAATCTGCACGGAAGGCTTCAAAAAGGATTAGTCCACACACAGGGAATAGACACCAACAAACATACTGGGAGGATCACACACTCAGTACTTTCTCCATCCCTAAGGGTGTCATTGGAATTCACAGCTATTACCATCATTATAGCAAGTTTCCACACTATATTTTTTTGTTTTGAGTGCCATGTAATCATCTGCAGAGTAGGCAGGGTTTGTTTATTCTAGACAATAATTAAAAAAAAAGGAGCACAAAAATGCAACACGAAACTCAAACCTTACAAAAATAATATAGAGAGGAGAAAAAGCAAATACTCAACTAAAATATTAAACAAATTAGGTCAAAATGAGTCATCAGCAATGTCTTCAGATGTGTCATAACATCATTTAGCTAGAAAAAAGGGTAAAAATGGCTCTCTGAAGTCTTTCCATACTTTTTGTTTAGTCCAGCCTAGGATATCTATGGTCAAGAATTCAAATTCTCATCTAGAAGGACAAGTATCTTCCAATACGCTAGAGTGTTGCCTCTAGGGAAAGCAATGTTTCAAGCAGGCAACATTCTTTTCTACAATACTCTTCTAAACTATCCTGAAACTTTGTGAAGGTAAGCTGAAGGAAAATGACTTTATTTATCAACATGGAATCTCCCCTTTCTTTTCCACTCCACCCTCCTTGGCATGCTTTTGCCATTGTGGTAGATTACCTCAGGATTGCTGTTTACACCCAAAGATTCTTCCTGAGGCAGTAACTGAGAATAAAAAGGGGAAGAAAAGAGAGGAGGGAAAAATCTCAGGTTCATGGCTTTGTCTGTGTGCTTATGTCCATATGCCTTTTTATCCCCCTTCCTACTGCCTTCTGCCAAATAAAAATATATTCTATGTCTCCTATTGTATTGAAATGTCTCAGGCAGTTCATCAGTCTATCACAGCTAATACGAGTTTTAGTCATTAAACAAAAAGTGAACACTTTTTCTCTGGCTCTTGTTATATATACAAATCACTCCTTAAAATTGCCTCAAAATTCACTTGCAAGTACTTCAACGGACATTAACGCAATCTAGAGAACTCAGTTCCTGTAGTATACATAGGTGCTACTACTCTTCTTTTGAAAAGCAAAGGTTGTTTATATTGTGTGTCATTCATTCACTTTTATCTTCACCCCCACAGAAGAAAGTGCCAATATTCCACTTTCAAAAGGATCAGACCTTTGACCAGTCTGGTTTACCTCACAAGCTGAGGAAGGTTCAAAAGAGCAATAGAGGAAGTCTGACTTACTCTTGTTCTGTGAAACAGACTGGAAATGCAAACTATTAAGAAGAAGCATGGCTTTACTATTCAGCACACAAAGGACAATATTAAAGAATGCAACAAAGTGTTTCTCAGACCCTCAATTCTTAAACCTTCAATGTAGCAAATTATGATGACCTACAGACTTTTCTCAATTTTCAATTCATGATGATGTCTTAGTTTGGGGTGCAAATATTCTAGACAGAAAGTGTAAAATCATGGAGCAGAAAAAAAAAAACATTGTATTGAATAGTAAACAGAAGAAAAGTAATGTAATCAGGATGAAGTTGGAAGCCTGTGAACTGTGGTCATTGGAAGTGAGGTGGTTGGGATTGAGAAGGATTGCTGATGAGAGTAGCATAAGTGGGGTATTGAATGACTTAACCACTTATTCCCTTGCTCTTTGTTTTTGTTGGCATACAGGAAGTCTAGCAATCTTAACCAGAAGCTGATAGAATCTGAGTGTGTGTCTAGGTAGACAGAGAAGTAGATGAGTAAAAGTGTAATATGTATCAGCACAGAGCATAAATAACATTGGCTAAGAAACTAGAACAGCTTTGTTTCATATGTCACAATGCAGGGACAGAAGTACTATGTAGCATAATAAAACAGAGCTAAATAAAAGTGAAAAAAATAAACTGAAAACTTCTGTGACTTAAGCTAAATAGGAGACAGTAAGCAAAATTGCTTAAATGAGGTTCAAGATACCTCGTGTATCTCTGTATCTGAATCATTGTGCTAGTAAGTAAAGACACACTACATAACTATTTCAGATATAGAGTCTGGCCCACCCAGTCCAGCTCTCCCAAAAGGAGAGCTTGAATACATTCATTACTTTAGGAATGACTGATGCCAGGTCTTTTGAGCGCTAAAGGAACCCAAGAAAATATGTCATGTTGAAAATGAGTAAACGACAATATGGAAAACAGGTAAGCAGACTATGTTTTATAGTAATTCATCTACAACAAACCATCCAAGCACATAGGAATTGCAACAGTGAATAGTACCCATTTAGAAAGGCCCCAAGAGTACCTACTCTTTTTTTTGTTGGTTTTTTTTTAAGTGGTAAGGTACCTTGTGTTTCCTCATGACAAGTTCTTTCTCACAAAATCCTAAACTGGTATAAGGTAAATAATTAGTGATCTTCATCTAAAATTGCAAAGCATATTCCAGTGAACCATATACAGCATTTTGCATGGTTAAAGAATTACTGAAAAGAACTACTATGCAATGCTTAGGAAATCAGACTTAGACTGTGCTGCAGTATCTTTGTTTTTCTGGTCGGTGCTGTCTCATTGCTACGCTCAGAACACATATTGCTCTGAATGCTCTAATTTGATACTCTGCTGGTCTAAAGTGATCAACATCTCAGTGATCTTTGCTCAGTTGTCTGACAAGGAAAAAAAAATAGGAAAGGCAAGTGTGGCAATGGGTAAGTCCAGTCTTTATTGACAGGAGATGTTTGCAAAAGCAGAGAGAAAAAGAGTCAAGGTATTCACACTCTCCGTGTCTAACAAAGGAGGACAAGAAAATGCCCTATGTCATCAGTAAATAGACAGGCTCTTCTTGAGGTTCACTTAAGGGAATAAAATTTTCCTCTGTGAACAATTTGAAAATGTTTTTCTTTGTATGTCTCGCCCCCAGTTTTTTGTATTTTGGTTCATTCGTTTTTGTTGGGGTTTTTCAAGTTTCCCAACCTGACCTTGCAATTGCAGACCTAAAGAAAAACTACTGTTAGTTCTTTCTTCCTGTGAATTGGACCACACAGCTAGATCTATTTCTTTAAAAGCAAGGGTCTAAGTTTTGGAAGATGCTGCATGCCATCAGCTTGTTAATTTCATATATCAGAAAATCATTTGACAGCGGTACAGATGCAATTATTTTTTGATTACTTGATCTGATGTCTCTCTGTCTCTCTCATGCAGACTTTTCCCCTCCTGGACTGTTTTACCCACCTCACTATCTCTGTACAACCTCTTCTTGCTTTTCTCTCATGCATACATATAACAGCCCCCAGGTTCCTTCCTTCCCAAGATAGTTGGGAAATAACTTAACCCCTACAAATTGCCCGTTTTGCTTCACACAAATTCCACAGTCTTTATAACCAACAAGGATGAGAGGTAGCAAGACAGTGGGGAAGAGTGGTCAAGAGACACTTCTAGTCAGTGTAGAAGCCAGGGCATGGGCAGAAACTAGATACTTCACTGTATCACTTCGGTTTTGTCCTGTAGCACATCAGCAGAACTTCCTCACAAACTGCATGCATTTTGAAAAAGCACTTTTTTTGAAGGCTGGACTCATATTTCCAAAGAATCATAAATTTCCGTACCACATTTAAAACTGTAAAATAATATAATAATTTTTAAAACCTGCATTCAAGAATTTACTAATTAAAATTTACCATTAGACAAGTGACATATTAAGAGCTTAATGAAAAAGTGTTAGGGGTAAGAATTTGGTTAAAGACAGGATTTCAACAGGTACATTTCAAAGATATAATGCAATTAGAATTGACCTACCTTTAGATTTGTATAGCTGAACACAAATTTTAAAAAGAACTGTGCCGTCTGCTACAGTAGCTTGTCCCAGACTTCCCTATCTCTGCGATATAGTGTGTATGAATTATATATAACATTAGCCAAAATCTGAAGGTATAATAGCAATAAAATCAACCCCTCCATACAAGTTGAGAACCGTCTTTCAGCCAGTATGCATGATTGTCTACATAAATTAATTCAATGAATAGAATACAGAATACCATTAACATTTTTTCTTCATCTATCTTCATTTTCTAAGCAGCTCAGCTAAATAAAAAAAAAGTGCTGTTTCTTTTTCACTGCTGCTAGTTTCACATGTTAAACAAAGACAGACCAACCTTAAGCCTTTAGATAAATATGATACCGTGGTAACTGCAGCATTCACTTTGTATCCCATTTCTCCAAGTTCCTGTCAGCCAGATGTCACTTGCAATGCAAACACTGAAAAAATATGAAATAATAATTTCATACATCATCTATGCGAGCACGAGCCAGTCAAACATTCAATACAAATTCAAACTGCTACTACACGTAAAGCAAATATCATCCAAATAATATTTAGAATGATTGAAAGGCTTTTGATTTGGAAGTGTATTCTCTTAAGCTAAGTGGTCCCCAAGACCATCTAGAAAATTCAATTGTTTCATTTTAAAATGTTTTCTGCCCAAAATTATATCAAATCCTAATGTCTTAGTAGAAACACATGGGATTGGATTGCTGACTGGGCGCCTGATGTCAAAGAGGAATCTAATTTTCCAATGGCATTTCCTCATACTGTCTCACCAAAACACAAAATTGATAAAATTTTAATGGATAATTTTCAGAGCAGGACATTAGCCATCATGCTGGGAAATAGTGCAGGAGAACACCATGTAGCATCAGAAAGGCAATGTATCAGAAGCCAGTTTGAATAAATATTAATAAAGCACATGCCTTACATTTTATATTTTTCTCTTTCAACTAGAAACAGAATTCAGAAGGTAAATTTTGTACTAACAGGTACATCTCTCTTTCCCTTCTTTTCCAGGGCATTTTTACAAGTGATCTCTTAAAAATATGGGTGTTATATATTACTTAAAAGGGCACAGTGTTCATCTTTTACTGGGGTGACACAGTCACAGTCAACACATGCCTCTTCTCATTGAAATCAATTGTGAAAGTCATATTGACTTCAATGACTAAATCACTAACCACTCCATATAACAAAATGTTTTTGTTAACTAACTCTACAGAAAAAATTGCAGTGCTGGAATAAATGAAACGTCACCATTCTGGCTGTCCTGATGGGACAAGGTACTGCAAGCACTTAACATAACACCAAAAGCTATGACAAGATGGAAAGGACTAAATCCTACTCCTGATGACAAATAAGTTATACTACAGAGAGAGGTACTAATTAACTGTATTAGGTTATCACTCAGTAACAATGTAAAACATCTGTATGGAAATGTGCTATTTAAAATGTGTTCTTCTCTGAATAGTTTTCCTTTTAATTAAGTTAGGTCACTAATCATTTAAATTTGAGACTTATTTGGAAAATAGAAGTGGACAAGTGAAAAAAAAGTGAAATAAGACTTTACTGGCCTTTGTAATTTATTTTGTATTTATAATGAAAGTGTAACACAGTGGAATATATGGTGAACTAGACTGACTCAGCTTCCCAGCACCCACTTATTGTCATTTATTACTTAGTGGGGTTTTGACATCTGTGTATATATATTCAGTATATTCAGGTGATTGCTTGTGCTGGTAGAGAAAGGAACAGTAGCACTTATGCTTAGAAGGCCTATATCTGCTTTCATCAAGCATTAAGTCTTAAAAAACTTTAATAAATATCTAAGGAAAACTTGCAGAACACTAAAAAGACCACAACAAAGGAAAATCACAGTGATTAAAGTAGAGGTTTAATCTTCTGGGGGAGAAAAAGCCTGCCCATACCACATGCCAAGTCTGCCACAGGTTAGGATTTTTCTTTTACAGTAATCTGAAAAACATCACTGAAGTCCTCAGATTGGTTAAAGACTAGGGCTGGTCATGTAGACAAAGATACCTCCAGAGCTTCAGCATTCATTCAGAAATGCTCACGTCTATTTCACTGCTCAGACTCCAGAGCCATCGTGAAAAGGAAGAAATTAATATTTTGGTAGAGTTCTTCGTGGTTCACTGCACTTCTCTTCCTTGGTAGTTAGCCTTGGTAAGAGGCTTCTCCAGATCTAGCCAATAAAATGCTTCTGCCACAATGCAAAAGTCACGCTGGAGCTTGCCAAGATATGGCTTCCCCAAACGCCAGCTATGAGCTGAACATAACCAACCAATAATTGCCCATCTCATGGACCAATCAGTGAGTTATACCTTTTCCCAAAGCTTTTGGCGTTTTTGCAACACCAATCTGCCAAACTGCCGTACTGCCAAATCTAGTCCACACCAGACACCTTTGTTACTCCTGTAACTCAAAGGAGTTCCCCTTTCTAGTATTAAAAACAAAACGGGGGAAAACAGAACGTTGAAAAATGATAGGCCGAGCTGGAGGCTTTGATGTGTCTGAGTGAGAGAAACACCACCTCCCTGGCTCCTTCATTCACCTTCCCTGGTCCATCTTCTACAAGAGGAAGGCAGTGTCCACTCTCTCTGTTACTCAAAGACAGCAGAAGAGAGCTCTGCTTGCATTGCAGAAACATTCAACTGGGAAGGTTATTCAGTGCAGAAAAGAAAGTTTTTCTAGAGAGGACTGAAATTCTCAGAGGGTTGTCAAGGTGTATTGTCTTGATTTGGCTACTCAGAGTAATGAACTCTAAACAGACTTTTATTAACAAGTCTTTTCACACCTCCTCTGCACTCAGCAGCTGAGCTCAGCACTGAAAGAGAAACTATAATGCAGTAACTTTGAGAAGCTTTCTGTGCCTCTCTCAAATGAAGCACGCACTGGTTACCTAACTGTGCATGAGTACAGTACAGCATCAGCATCAGCTTCTGCCAAAACTCTATTACTGGAGGAAATTGCAAATTTGACAGATTTGCCATCTTAAAGTCAAAATGGCCTAAGAATGAAGAGAAGAGTGAAACAGCCAATTCCCTGAATAGACATTCTCTGCATCCTGGCTGATCTGCACTGATAGCCTTTGGTAGCTCAAGGGCTTGAAAAAACTCTTTAATTATCAAATTGGCTTATAAGTCCATTTCCAGCTTGGCAAACACCACTGAACTTTTATTTTAACCAGAAAAAAGTACACTGAAAACACACAATAGCTGCAGACAGTTTTCTTCCTCATTTAGAGAAAAAAACATTAAGTCTGAGACTCATAGCTTTATCTGACCCTTTTTCTTCTCAAAAGGATTTCACTTCTCTCAGAGTCAGCTGAACCTTGCTTTCCTGGTTCTCTCCTTTTAAGACTTCTAAGTTTCTAAGCAAGTGGATTAGATAGGTAACTATTTGTCCAACAATTTGTGGGACATATTCAGAGTACCTAATACCAGGTGGATAGATACTGGAGTAGGCAGAGCAGTACTGTCACAGAGGATGCTGGCAGTATCAATAACTGGTGCATCTGTGCAACCTAATCCCATATTTTGACTATTCAAACAACACACTCCCTTCTATAACTTGCTGGTGGTTACCTGTATTAGGCATTTCATCAAATAAAATCTGAAATTATTACATTAAGTTCTTCACACAATGAAGAAGGAGCCCTGCATGCAGAAATATACTGTGTTGGTTTCCACAGTCTGGACTTACTGATCAACTACAGGGAGAAATTATACCATAAATAGCACTTTTCAATATTTAAGCTTGAAAATGTGCAATGGGCATAGGTTGGTTTTACACGTCTGTATTCTCTTTGCTTAAAGGTTGTTTAGAGATACATTTGCATCTCCAAGACAAAGTACTTGTTAATTACTTCAGTGCTGTTTGCACTGTACTTTCAGGAAGGAAAGCTATGTAAGTGCTAAGTGCTATTAGCATTATCCCCTTCTATTTTTCTCTTTCAGCTTTTAAGGGAATATAGTGCTTGCGAAAGTTGTTGGATTGACAGCCCTGGAGACTGAAGTCTAAAGTGCAGCACACCCGCTGAGCCAAACAGAACTAAAATGAACAAAAGCTTCTCACCAAATTTTAAATACATGCTTCATTTAGCTATTGTTCTATGACGGCAGGTAATACTACCACTGAAAGTTTTGCTGCTCCCATTTATTTGTTCTAAACATCAATTTAAACTCTTCCTTTATTTCCTACTTTCAAAAATAATTTCTTGCTGACGTGCAGCACCCCAGAGACTACTGCCTTCAAAATCCTATGTTACGATAGAACTCTGTTGAAGCATAACTTCATGCTGCTGCAGTCAGGTACAATGGTGCGTCCGGGCATTCACTTTGCACATCACAGAAAAGTACATTAGCTAATCTCATACAGTTTTAGTACTGATCACATTAAGTGCTTGTCTGCAGAAATGCTACTCTATATTATAATCTAAATCTGAGGCAAGGAGACTTCTAATGGAAGATCTGCTCCTCTAGCTAGGAGGAACACTACCATTTCTTAGAAAACTAAGTCAATACTTAAACAACAATTCAATGTTTCCTGAGAAATGGGGCATTTTATTTTTTTTTAAACACTAGATTTCCAGTACACCTCTGACCTCTGAAACAGGTTTGGAGGGGTTTTTTAGTTTACTTTTTTGAAATCCTTTTAGGTATACCAAGAGACAAATCCTACCTTTTGAGATACCTCTCTTTGCATGAGTATATTCCGATCACATGTAAAGGTTTCCCTTGATTTCAGCTAGAGCCACTGCTCCCTCCAGGAGACTGCCATTTCTGGTTTCCTGTTCCCTGAATTACACGGATGTTTACTGGCGCTTGGTTTCACAGTCTCCTTTTATCCACTGTCTGCTTCTCTCCAGATGGGATTGTTTGAGCTTTTAAGTGAAGGGACTGATCCTAGTTGAGCAGAGTGAGCACAGGAGATGCAGAACACCTGCAATGTGTACTAACAGCTGCTGTTTCAAATGCTTTCAGAAGATTCCTTCACTTGTCTTGACAGGTTCCAAAAAGCAAGTTCGGTCCTTGGGTCATCTTCAGTCCTGCATAACTTCAAGACCCGGCACTTACAGAAAGTAATTCCTTTCCAATTCCAATTACTTTTCAGTTCAGGAAATTTCTCAGAGCTTCTTGTCAGGGCAGGCTAGTCTTTTATGATTTCCAGCCTGCTCCTTTCTATTTCATCTTGACTTGATGTCATTAGTCTTCTTTCACAGAAACTTGAGCATTCTTTTCCTAATTTATCTAGATGGTACCCTGACAGCAGCTTCTTTGATCAAGACTTTGCCATTTATGTCTCTTCTCCCGTTAATCATTCTCTGAAATGAGACTTGTAGTAAAAAATAATTAAATCAAGTCTGACTACCTTCAAATGTCTTGGCTTTCTGGGATTTTGGATGCTTACTTAGGCCAGGCCCTTTGAAGACACTGTGCTTTCCCTAGTATACTGAACAGACCATTTGGGGGTTTTTTTCCTATACTAGAAGGTCAAAACAGGTTTTACCATTGGTGAAACTAAATGGTGAAACTTACAGGATGTAGCTATGACACCCAGACACTTCATTGTTTGATAGTTCTCCCAAAAAGAATCCACCTTTTTCTATTAAAAGAAAATTGAATCTGGAGGCAAAGCGGCCACATGAAAATTTTTCTTGACTGTTCTTGGAAAACAAGAATTGTCTATTACGCAAAATGTCTATGCTGAAGTCCAGGTTCCCAGCTGTTCTCTTTCCTTCAGATATTGATTTTCTGTCACTTCATATGTGTGGAGTAAAAAGTAAAAGACTAATGATTTGTTGGAAAGTGATATTAAAAAAAAATCTTTTTATAAATATGATCTACAGCTTATGTTTATCTGCCTCATGTTTTGTGAGATTTGATTCTGAATGAAAATCTCCAGCTTGTACAATGCTTCAGGATCTCTTCTCAGAGAGATGGTCCATCTCCTACTGGTCAGAGTTGTTCTCTCTTGCAAGTTTAATTCCAAGTCCAAGGCATCTGTGGCCTGGTTCCTAAAAGTCTGAAGGGCCAACCACGACCAACATCCTCATCATTTCTCTGGCCAGTGGAAGTCTCATCAATAGTACATCTTATCTGTGAGTGAGATGAAACTTTCATCAACCTGAGATGATAAAATAAACTGTCACAGGGGAATAATAAATACCACAATAATTAGCACCTTCCTCCTCAGTGAGAAGCACATTTCTTTATGACTTTGTTGGCATAAGCATGGAGCCTAAGTGTGAGCCTAAACTTACTTAAACAAGAAGTGTTATTGACCACCTTTACCAGCTTTACAAAAAATCGGAAAAAAATTACACGATGTTTGATGTGCAGTCACATTGTTTGTTTTAAGGCCGGAAAGTGTTAAGGTTTTACAGTGCTCAGTATATTTTAGGAATGTGTGTATGTGTGTGTGTATATAAAATGATTGTAATACTCCATAGAGATCTACATAGATATGGAACAGGGTTAAAAACAAACAAACAAACAAACAAACCTATTTTAAGACTTCTGTGACATCTCCTATGACAGACCAGCATTTGTGCTTAAGCCAGAAATTATCATCTAGCTTTGTCAAACACCACTGGTTTTTACAGGAACTAGTTCACAGTCTGATAAATTTGAGTCAAATCATCATCCAGTTTCTTGTAGTACAAATGGCTGCATATAAAGCATGTTCTTGCTATTAAGTCTGAAGCATTACAAGACCGAAATGTTCTGTATCTCATCTCAAATTTTCAAACAATCCAATATCCAGTCTATATATATAGATATATTCTTGCTGTTTAATCTCTTAAAAATCAATCAATATTAATGTGTCTGCCTTAAACTTTTAAGGTCATTGTCTCCCTTCTGACATTTTTAACTACATCAACATCACATTATATCATTATAGACTCATGAAGCAATGTACTTTAAATTTTTGCAAGATAATGTCTCTTTTGTGTTTCAGTTTTTATCATAATATAAATCTTGAAATGTAATTTGCATACCTTTTGTTTAGCAAAGGAGACCTCCATTTAAGACTATGTAATTTTAATACACAGACTTAAAAGTGGATGACTTTTTAAAGGAAATGCACCAAAATATTACAATTTATTCTTCTACTGAAGCGGCTGCTCCATCATTAAATTAGTAAATTCCCTTAACAATACACTTGCTAATAATTATGGTCTGCCTGCCTTGGGCTCGCTTGACAGTAGAGTTGCCATCTGTTGAGAAGTCCATTCATGGATTTTAAAGAGCTATTTCCAGGCTTTTACTTTAAACATTGAAAAATACCTCTTTGCTCTTCAGCCTTCCCTCTACTTCTCCTGTCCTTCCTGTGCTCTGTTCCTCTTCTTTCCCACCCTGCCAAGAGCACCAGTGTACTCCAGGCACTGAACTGTCCCTCTGTCCCAGCAGCCACATCACAACAAAAGGTTTTCAGGCACATTCAGTTCTGAGGAAGTCTGGCCCATTTTTAATGGCCAAGGTACTCAACAAGAGAGGAGGGAGGACCCTTACAGACAGGAACAGACTAAAATGAACAGGATCAATCAAGAAATTCAAAAGCAGCCACGAAGGAAACAAAATTAAGACAATGAATGGGAAAGGGATGGTAAGAGCTCTGGCTCTGGATAGATGGATATTTCATGAATTCCTTCAATAAATAGGGAACCTCTAGGGAAATTCAACACCTGGCAATCTTAGTGGATAGTGGTGCTGCAAAGAAAGTGTAATGTTCACCCCTCTGGTAAATTCAAGCAATTAAACCTCCTTAAAAAAAAAAGGCCCTCTTAGGCTTTCTGCCCAGTAAACTCACAGTGAAAAGCAGCTTTAATAAACGTTATAAATCTCACCTCTGAGCCAACAGGAAATTCAAATGTTTTGCATGTGCAGGAGCCAGGGAGCTGCTGAAACAAAAGGTAAATGTGGATATTAGAATAGGTTACGCTCATACTCAGACTGGACAGCAGTAGAAGCACGAGGGTCAAGAAATGACAGGTTTTTTAAAGCATCCTTTCTAATGGCAACTTTAACCTTTTATGTTTGTGTTACACCAGTACTCTCCTTTCTTTGTGAGTGAACAAATTTGTTTAGTGATGAATTTTCTCGTTCAATGAATTTAGGATTACTCTTGCAACATTACTGGAAAGTGGTTCTGAGTTTCAATGTTTTAGACATAAAACTAAATAAAGAAATGGCAACAAATATCTGTGGTTTCTAAAATGAAAAGCTCAAAGAAAAGAGACTGCAGAGAATTTTTGATCAACACCCTGACAAGGGGTGTTAGTTTTAATAAAAAGTAAGAATTTTAGGCCATTATTAAGTATGAGATGCAGTCTCAGCTGTGTTTCTAATTTCCTTTCTTGCCTTTACTGCTGTTATACAAAGCTCTGTAGTGACGAAAAACATTTATTGAAAAAATCTGAGCACACTGTTCGGGATTACGTTACTTCACCTGCTCAGAGCCTTCCCAGCCAATGAGAAATATTTGTCTCTTTGCCCTCCATGATGCCAACAGCTGCAGGCACATTCTGTGTATGGGACAAATCACTGAACAGAGATGGTCTTGTATAAGTGAACTAGAATTTTTTTTATTGAGTCTGAAGCCCAAATGATCATAGAATGGAGTTCCTTTTGACTGTAGCTCTTTTAAAGCCATAGATAAACACAGCCAAATCTTTGTGCACATTTTTTAAAAGTGAATTTAAGTATATAAAAACAATGCTTATTTGGCAACATATCCTGTATGAAGGAGGTTTTATGAAAATTTTCTGGGAAGCTGTTGTCTACTAAGCTATAAATACTGTACTTTTTGTCTACCACACACACTACAAGCTTATGAAAACACAGAAGACCATGAAAACTAAAACGAAGAAATAGTGAAGGAGAGACAGAAGGTTGGATGGAAATAAGTTATATTTGCTGATTGAATTATTCACAGGAATCAGGGCAGAGGTCTTCTTCTTCCACTCTTAGATTTTGGGCAGGTGGGCAGAGAGGGTTGTTACGAGAGAAGTCTCTTCAGAAATCTCTTCATCTGCCCCCAAAAATGCTGGGAATTAATTATTTTATTACAAGAGGGACACATGAAACAAGTCTCTCTTTGTTATAATGACTCCATCTCTGGCTTTCCACCTATAGTATTTTTTCTTAGGAGATTATCAAGATTATTAGTAATTATTACTAATAAGCCATTACTATGAATAATGGTAATTACAACATCATTGAAGGACCCTAGTCATAATCACTGTAGAAAACTTATGAGCACAGTGAATACCAAGGCTTTGCACATGCAAATCTCATACCTGAAAAGAAATAAACACAGAGTTATACTCCAGAGAGCACAACACTCAGAGCCTTTCATCCGTAAACTGCCAATGGCAGCATCAAACCCTGTGCTTGCCCACAGACAAATGAGTGACAATTCTTAACAACTTCTTTTTTCTTTTAAAAGAAAACAAAGTGAAAACCGGAGGACTGGTGAAACCACACAATCTGATCTCTAGCCCCCGAAATGTTCTGGTTGTGTGACATCTCTGTTTACAGTAAATATGGTTTTAAAGAGCAGTGCAGATGCAGACACCAAATGGACCAAGGACGCATAGAGAACATTCAGTCCTTATGGATATTCCATAGAATGGCCACAAATGTTTGTCCAATCCAGTTGACTTCATCTGTGTCCCTTATTCAACTGAATTCTAGTTTTTCCTTTAACAGAGAGCAAAGCCCTGCCTGCTACAAGTTAATATCAAACATATGTTTAGAGAGGACACACCTTAATTGTCCCACTTTTTACATTTCTTTATACATTATTCTTTCAGGAACACATACCCTCCCTTCTCTCTTTGCCTCTTTGCATCAGCTCTAAATCCTTGTCTATCTTGTTTTCCATCTTCAGAGTCATGACAGAACTCTTCTAAAAGTACTCTGCTGACAATTTCTGATCTGGTTTTCCACTAAGATAAGCAGAACTGCATTTATAACCTTTTAACTTCACATATAACTTCATAACTTTAGTTTACAACTATATAAAATTTTTTAAGGTTTTATTTGTAATGGATGGTGTTATCTTAACATGAGCTATGAAGTCACTTTACATATAATATACACTATGTAAGCATATACACATATTAAATATGTATATCATTACAAAAGGACGTATGCTTCTGAAAAAACGTGAAGAGAGGACTTTTCATGCTATAAAAAATGGTATTTGCAACTGCAATCCAGAATATATTGCAAAGGATATTAAAGTGTGGATAGCTCTATTTCAATGAAACACATTTTTCAATGTAACATGCTGCAGTTGTGTTTGTTAAGACTTCCTGATCATAGGGGTCACTGTAAGAAACTCAGCACTACCTTAGCAAAGGTGAACAGAAGCACTTTGCACAAAAATGCCCTTCCCTCTGCATTAGAGGAGGAATTGTAGGTGAGATGCTCAAGGGCGCATCCATCAAAGCAAAAAAAAAAATAGTTTTGTATTACTGTATTTAAGAACCTAAAATCACTCAAAAAATTACAGAAGCTGGTTACCCAACCTCTTTATTATCTGGCATTACATCTACCTAGTTTCTGGTTCAGTCCACACGTAGCTGAATTTCAATATACAAACTCTAGTTTCTGGTTGTCAAGCCCCACACACCAGTTTACATGAATTTAACAACACTACAGGACTTAAAAAGATAAGCATTCAGGGCTGGAAACATTGACAACTGCTGTGTCAAAGCTTGCACAATGAACAGAGCAATAGCCAGTTAGGCCAGCTCTGTTATCTTGAGTACAGAATCTTTTTCAATGCCTCATTCCAAAAAATTAGGTAGGCCTGATAAGCTGTTTTATTTGCAAAGGAAAATATCCTGTCTAAGTCTTTCATGTTGCCTAAGTTAAGCAAGTTTTAAGTTAATCTTACCACAAGTAAGGTACTTTCTAAGGAGATGAAAATGCGCATCATGGCAAGCCCTATTTATTTCAGCTCCACAATTTTGGAGTTTGGTTTAGAGCTTTAGGATTCTTAACTATATTTTCATTGAACATTTTTGCATGTTTGCTCATTTTTTTCCAAAATTCAGTTAAGATCTGCTTTGGATATGAATGTTTGTTTAACAATATTTTTAAAGTTTTCAGTTTTGACTCATGGAAATTACCAAGCTATTATACGCCCCCGTTCTGTGTGAAATTTAAAGATACATCTCACGACTTTCAAGCCGTGTGTTTCCCAAAAGAAGAAAGGAAGTGCAAAAATATAATTGTTGAGATTAAGCCTCAAATTTGCTTCAATGTTTGCTCATTTTTAAGAACAGATGCACTCTCAATGCCCTAGTTTTACATCAGCCCTGAAACAGACGTAAGACACATTCTTTACTTTGTTGCTGCATGAGACCCTATGTACATTAAACATTTTTGCTGGGTCCTTAAGCAATAAGTTAGGCAGAGAGAGTGTGACAGACAAGCTGCTATTTCAGACTTGAAATAGCACCTGGAGGGCCAAGACCTTTCCCACTTTAATAGACAGAGAATCATGGTAGTGATCAGGGTCATATGGTGGGTGAGGAAGTCACTGATACTGAAGGATCAGATGTCACTGTGACAGCTGTAATAACCAGGGCTTACTTCCTTCAGCTAAAAAATACCCACAGAATATGGTGAATACACTGCTGTAATACGTACCCCTTCTACCTTTGTGTCATGCTATGAACATTTAACTCCTGAAGGCTCACAGTGCAAGAACAGACCAACTAACCCTCACAAGACATTATAAGGGAGATAGGACAAAAGAAGAGGGGTTTTTCAAATCTTGAAAATTCAGCAGAAAAGTTATTATTTGCTTGTTATTGGCAATCCATTCCTCTGAGATAAAACAACTTAGGGTTAAAAACAAACCAAGGAGTAGAGGATCCCAAGGAGACAGCTGGCAGTGATGAACAGAACAGCATTCAATCGCAGCAAGTGAACATCATAAAACAGGCACCACTGGATTAAAAGGTAACCTTAAACTGTTTAGTGTACACAAAGGCAGCCTAGTCAAAACACTTCAACAAAGATTTAAAATCTCAAGTTAGAGGCCAGTTTCAACCTTAAGGGAAGCCTTCTCTATTCATAAGGAGCTTAACTAATCATAACTTTCCATGACTTATCAGAACTGGATGCAGTGTGTCGCAGCATGATAACTGAGCTCTGGCAATGTAACAAAATATGTCTTTTTACAAAAATAATGGTGAGACTAAACCCCAAATTTTAATCTTTGAACTTGGTGGGGGGGAAACATCCTGTTACTCATTAAGTGTTTCCATCGGCATGCAGGGAGTGTTAGGCAGGCAGCTTCTGTTTGTATTATTGTGATGTGTAGGGCAGCACGTGTATCAGGAAAGGAGCAGATTTCTGAAAACTGGTCCAGGATGCTCCACAAACTGCATCACCAGGAAACAGAACAGGCAGTATCAGACACACTGCATTTCTGCAGATAGCTAGCTATAGAAATAGTAAGTCTATCTGAAAAATAACATTATTTTAGTTCATCCCACTGCCCAGTATTAACAGCCTAGTGTTTAAGAAAACATGCAGTATTTATTTTCTAACATGATAAAAACTCTAGCTATAAGAAATCTTCAGAGTTAGCATTAAATGCAGTGCCAAAAGGACCAGATTTCTATCTATATTTTCTTCAGTGTAGTTCCAGATGCATTAAGACCTCAGTAGAGACCTGCAAATATTATGTACGGCTTTCTTTTATCTTCTGGAAAAAAAGGGGGGGAAAACAGTATGAAAGAATGAAGCAGTGCCAAACACTACAAGAAAGACTTAATAAATAGAGCCCAGGGTCACAATGTTGCTTCTATTTGCCCTGAAATATATCACTGAAGTTCTGTATATTCATATTTGTTTACATTATAAATGTACTAAATGAGCTAATTATAGTGATCATAATTTACAATTAAAAACAAACAGTTAGAAATTTCAAAGGCTTTCAATATCTTTTCTTTAATCATTCACCCAGGCTCAAAATATGCATTTTTTAGATTAAAGCATTAAAGTTGCTAATTATATTCTCAGAACTAACAATTATTTCTTTACCCTTTTACTACCTTCTTCTGGCAACAAAAAAATGTCAGCACTGATTTAATTTTTTGTTATTACAGGATTAAAAGAAGTTTCTAAAATGCAATTAAATGTGCCCTATAGCTATAGTAACTTTTCTATCAGCATCCAAAGCCTCTTCACTAAAACAACAGCATAAAAAAATTATTCAGACTTCCTAGACATACATTTTTTCTCCTTTTATAACACATTCCTTTCGTGATTATCTCCAATGACAACTGAACCATCTTAATGAGACTCTGTGAAAATCTAGATCTTAGTAAAAGCAGGGAAAAATGAAAGTTAAAGAGGCTGTTAAGAGTGCAAAACCCTGTACATATTCTTCACCTAAGCACTGGTTCTTCACCTTTGGAAGCTTGGTTCAAGTTCACCCTGAGGCACTAAGTGAAAAGTTCAATAGTCGCAACTACGTCCCTACCTGATATATCACAAAATCAATTACTTTATAATGGTACATTTGGTAACCTATGCTCAGATAGAATCAAGTTTTTTCCCATTGGGAATTCACCAATTATCTTCTCAGTGAATTATTCTCAGATAAAATAGAAGTTCCTGCTATCAGCAGGAGTTTCTCATTATACTGCCTCTCTTGTTGAGTAGTTGGGCTGTTTTGGAACTCAGCCTGTGCACCATTAGCCACCGTGTGATCACAGCAATCCATGGTGACAGGACACCAAAGCATGATTCAGTGCCCACATTTGTACTGGTTGGGAGAAGAATAGACATTGCAAGCAACCAAAGAAAAATTGTAGCAAGGAACATTGAAATTCTACAGTTTCTCAAGAACCTGGCTTTCTCTGGAGAACCTGGAATGGTAAGGCCCTGCCTTTAAGTTTGACAGCTGTGAACACCATTTTCCAACTGCCATCAGCAGTATCCTTGGCCCAGGCTTCAAGAACACACTGATCCACCTAATTAGTAACTCTCCCAAATTTACATCTTGCGTAACTTACATAATAGCTTGTTGCTGGAGTGGATATATTTATGTTAATTACTTAACATTGTTTCCAATTTAAATACATACTTTTCACATAAGTGAAATAATAATAAATATGAGTCACTGAGTAATTTAGATATGGAATATTCACTCTGTATCCTGCTTTTCAAATCAAGCTCCAGTTATTGCAAAGGACCATTCCAGACCCTGCAGTGGTCTGTCCAAACTAAGCTCAATTAGTTTAGTCTAATTCTCAGCAGCCAGAATTTTGTTTCATAAAACCACCAACAACAAAATTAATGCTAAGCAGCATCTTCTATCAGAGTTGGCTGATGGCACAGACATTCACTGTCTCTGAAAGGGATGACTCAGTCCCAGCACCAAGTAAGTCAGCAGTGATACTGTCCCTGTTGTAGTAATTTTGTGGATTCTGTTCTGCTTTAAATAGACATCTTTCAGATTAAAATATTGAGAAAAAGAGAGAAAGAGTTGACAATCAAATAGAATTTTGATCTTATTCTCTCTAGAGTAGAAATGTCTAGATGTGAGCAGTGAAAATTATGGGAGCCTAAAGGAAAATCCCAATGTGCAAAGATGAAAGAGACAGAGACTGCCCAAATAAAGGATGGTGTAATAGACATACAATGAATGTTAGAAAAACAGGAAGTCAAAATTCCTATTTACCTTACACATAATACAGGGACATAAGGACATGCATTCTGGACATCTGTCACTGAGAGGACATACATTTAAAAAACAGTTTTAGTCATGTTGACTTCTTATGACCGTTCAGCAAATTTACACCTTCCCCGCTATAAAATGGGGATAATATTCTTGCTCCCCCAACATAGAAAAGCTTGTTGTGGAAATATTAATATAATTCTATAATGAAGAATGCCATTGAAAACATTTAAAAGAAATTAGTAATTTCAAGTGCAGTGCAGGTTTGGATTGCATCAGCTGGCACAGTGGACAATAAATACGGCCTAAGACTACAGACTAGGCAATGAAGTTGAAAATAACTATTCATCACCTTCCTCATTCCCTGCAAATCATTGCCCTCATGTGCAAAATGAGGCAAAACTAATTAGTGATTTGTAAATAAGGATGCTATCGTATCACATAGCTGAGAGAAGCTGACTTAGGATTCTAGGACCATCCTTGAAATTCAGAGTGCTTGATTTTGCAATCTAATTGACTTGTGTCTTTTAACGCAAAGTTACAAACAAGTTATCATTTCTACAAAAAAACCCCCCCAGATTATTAAGTTGATTGTTTGCAAAATAAATATGAAATGTTGTAATTGCTTCCCTAGAGAGATGCAAAAGATTTCATTTGTAGCCTTTGATTCTGTAAGCATTTAGTGAGTTTCTCATAGGAATACTGCATTACTAAGAAGCATTTCAATTCCTCTGTAAATATTACATTCTTCTATTGAACTCTATCAAGAAGCCCGCTCAAAGCTCATGCTTATATTTCTGCATCTTTCCAAGCACACTTTTTCTTCATCAAGACCAGAAATATGCCCACCCAAATAGTGATGAAGAACAACTGGACAATTCAAAAATTCTGAAGTGCAGAACCTTAAATATTCTATTTAAGGAGGCCTCTGGACAGTCAACCCAAAATCTTGATGAAAGCATTTTGCAGACTGAAAAAATGGTCTCAAACTAAAACAAAGGAGTAAATATATCAGAAGTTATAATACATACTTTATTTAATGCATAGTCCTGAACAAAGGAAACTTACAGCAGGCTATAAAAGCTGATTTTTCTTTTAGAGCAGAGGTGGTACAACACAGCACACACTTTTCTGTAACAGCTCAGTGGAAATATTTCTGGTTATGTAGATGGATTTGAAAATACAAAAAATCATGGTAAAATTTTGGATTATATGGCTACAACATCCTCTGGTAGGTTCAATGAGAAGAACTCAGATGTGCCAGAAAGGCCAAAGCATGAGATGCTGCTTCTAACAGAAGGGAGGATAAGGTATCAGGAAAAATTTCTTCACTCCAATCATTCCTGTTCTGAGCAACCAGAAGGAACATGCAACTGGCAGATCCTTACCCACTGAGGGTAAGAGGGGTGCCACTTGTATTGTAAGCAAATTGTCTAGCCATGTCAAAACCAAATCCTTTTGAGATATAGGTTCACAGCAGCATTCAAAACGACTGTTATTCTCCATATTCACTGGAATTTCTCAACTCAGGCTGAATCTAGACACTTAAATAGCATCATAAAGTTTTGCTTTCTGAATAAAGAATTAATAAACTAAAATATTTCCAAACTGTACATACAAAATTTTCCTGCATGGTACACTATTCTGTTATTATAATCTTCAGAAAATAGTATGCACCTAGTCCAACTGTTGACAAAAAGCAGTGAAATGGATCAAGTCACAAGGGTGCTAAGCACCTAGATAAGCAACTAGCAAGGAAATTTTAGCAAGGAGTTTCCCAGGTCTCCTGTCTACATTGGCATATATCAGGCTTTATCTAGATTTAAAAAGGCAAGAATCCATTACAGAGAAAGTCCATGGCATAATTAGAAAACAATCAACACTTTTTCTAATCCTGATTTCTTCTTCACTTTAAACTGCTTCATTGACTTTAATTAAACTTGCCCTAGGTTATGAATCTAGCAAGCTGCAGAAACATTTGAAAATTAAATAAAATAAAAGCATCTTCTTTGTTTAAAGGGTTTTTGCTTAGCTGTATCACACTTCTGACTTAGAGTATTTTTGAATTATTAGAAATGCTGTATGTGATACTGCAAGACTGTTGGTTTTGCTCTTGAATTAAAATGACCTCCCACTCCACAGTAAGAATCACAGCATTAAATTGTTGAGAGTCTCTCCACTGCCCTTCATTGCAGAATTCCTCTGCTAGTTTCTGAGAAATGGTGTGATGCTGCCACCACAGACTTACACTAGCCCTACTCCAAGTTTTGTCTAAGGCCAAAGAAAAGGAATGTTGTATATTTAAAATATAGGCTATTTTCATGCTTATAGCTCAGGCCAAGGTTAAAAGTACGTGACACAGACTTTGAAGGAATAAAGAGATGGCCTGTGTCCTGCCCCAGCCTGGGCCAGGCTCATGAGAATATGACTAAAAGTCCCAAGAATGAGAGTGAATGGAACGTATTAAACATCATCATCAAGAGAAAATAAGGTGGGAACAACCATGTCAAATATATTCCAGCCTGGAGTCATCTAGTTTCATTAGATGTGACCCTCACTTCATTAAAATTCTAAATAAAATAATTTCTGGTCAAAGATGGGCCCAGTAAAGAATTAGGAAAGCTCAAGTCTGAATTAATTTTACAATTTAGTCTGCCTCTGTTTTGAGTTGCTCTCTTTTTCTCCTCCGAGGAACTTCCTAGAGACAATTGAGAAAGGTTCAAAAGCTGTAATTTTTATCTCTAGAAAAAGCAAAAATATATTTTGGAAAGATTCCAAATTTTGTTAAGAAAGCATCAATTACTTGCAACTGCATGTATGTCTTGGTGAACTACCATAGAGTATTGTAGTTTAATCTGGGGTTCAGAAGACTTGAATTCAATTTCTGAACAGCTCTTTTATTTCTTTTCTTTTTCAGACATCCACAGATGTCTGAAAAAAACAGAATTTCTATGTGTCAGAAGGTTACTATCCTCTACTACTCTCAAGGTACTACCTAGACGTCCTCACTAAAGTCCAAAGAAAAACCTGCATAAAAGTCTGTGACACCAGGATCAACCATATCTCTCTGTAAATTTAACATACATAAGATGTCTACAACAGAATACCTAAACAATATGTTAATTGCCATTTGTTATATCTTGAATATGCATATAACATTGATGAAATGTGGTGAGTTTTCCAAACTGGTAAAGACAGGCAGTGCAAGTAATCTGTAATAAGACAGAACTCTGCTTATGTCCAGTCAAGCTGTTTAATACCACAACAGAATTACTCCATAGTTTATGGACATTTTCCTCCACCAGAATCTTTGAGAACTTTCCATTAGCTTCAATAGATGCCAAAACAGGCCCAAGAGCAGGAAATGAAGAAATATACTGTACCTAAATGAAATCATTGTGGGAATTTAGGTAGGCAGAATGTAATTATTCATGCTTGGATCTGGATAGAGCACTAGGTTTATATCCCTATTCTGGCAAACATATGAGATATATAATAATCAAGGGGAACATGGCTGCTGGCTTTCTTCTCAGTCAAAAGAAAAGAATAAAGAAGGAGAATGATCTGCTTGCTTGATACTGAGTAAAAGGAAGGAGTGACACTTATTGCAAGACTTCATCTGCAAGACTTGCCAAGAAACAAAATGTATTAAGTAAATAATCACATTTGAAAAATTAGAAATTTGATTCTTTACTGGTGCAAATGGAAATGTATGGTTTTCTTTCTTTTGTGTTCAGTCCTAGGGAAAAATCTCTGAAAATTAGTGTCTTTGCAAAATACTGATACTTACCATTTCTATATTCATTGACATAGATGAGGACACCAAAAAGCACTGAAAAAAAAATAATGGATTCCCTTGTAAATGTACTGGATTGTAAAATAACAAAAAGTTCCAAATCTTGTAATAGAACTGCATTACATTCCAGCAAAGTGGATCCATTTCTGAGGTAGAACATGACAGCTTTTTAACTTTCTACAACAATATGTGACAGAAGAATACTATATTCAGTTGATACCGTAGGGTGATTTATGGAGGCAGAATGTAATAATATAAATTGAGTTTCAGAAAGACACTGTGACTAATCTTACAAAAAATGCTACAGGATGTTTAATAATCCTGGTGGGTCAGAAGTTGTTCTTCAAAAAATTCTCTTAAGACTGATTGTTATTAAAGTATGTACTGCATTTGGTTCATTTTTCATTTAACTGTGTAGTCTAAAACTGCTGTCAAGTGCAAATATTTGAGTTGTAATTGGATACCCATACAAATGGAATAGAGCCACCAAACCTCAATGAAAATTACAATCATAGAATACTTAAGGTAGTAAGAGCCCTTTGAAGAGCCATAAGACAAGCATCTGTCCACATCTTTTGAGGTCTCCCTAGCAGTACTCATATTGAACCATTAATCAAAAACAAAGCAGCAGGAATGAGGTAGCACACTACAACTCCTTCTTTACAGTCACTGTGTAACCCTGCTCCACTGCCTCTCTCCAGCATTTAAGGCTATGGTGCTTATAAAGGCATGAGTGGCAAATCTGAGAAGACTGAAGTGATGAGCAGAGAGAAGGGGAAGACATAACACATAGACTCGAGGGGCCTTAGAAATTAGCCAAAGTCTGTGTTTTACTTACAAGGCCTCTGTGTCAGTCCTAGTAGAGAAGCTGAGCAGTTTCCACAGTGTATCTCTCTGTCTGCAGAAAGGCTGTGACTGCGAGTGTTTGAGCCAATGTGGTTTTACAATGAGATAAGAAAGAAACAGATGCCATTCCATGGGTTTGACGTACACTAACACCACAACACGCAGCACTCCTGCCAAGCCCTCTGTGGGACGGGAGCGTGCAGAGCCCATGGCATGGCAGGGCCGGGCCTGGCCTGGCAACCAGGGCTTGTCCCGCTCCTGCCAGGGCAGCCCCAGCCCCTATCTGCTGAGGCAGTGATGGGCCAAGGCTGGGCCAAGATGCGGGGCTGGGCAGGCAGGGCTGGGGGGCTGGGGACAGGCCCTGCTGGGTGTCTCGGGCAGGGCTTGACAGGGGGTCAGGCAGGGCCAGGCAGCCCAGAGGCCAGTGAGGCCTAGTAGTGCCCTCAGGGCCCCGACACTTTAAAATAATACAAAAATAAAAATTCCTCAGACAAATCTTATACTAACTCGGTTTCATAGGGCTTCCCATCTTTCCTCTGTGTATTTTCCCCTGTATTTTCTTTATGATTTAAAATCTACTTAGCCATAGCTTTCAGCACTGCATGCAGCTCTTTTCTGTTCACCCTTGTTAATGAGAACAAATGAAAAAGTATATTTGTGCATTTTCAGAGGCTATCCAAATGAGCTGAGATCCACTTACGTGGCATCCTTTCCTTGGCTTCACAAAAAACCAACATTTTTGTAACTCTGGAAAATTTGCTTCACCTAAAAGTTTGGCTAACACTAGCATTTTCATCCCAGATTTTGGGCTTCCTATAATGCCATAAAGTTTTTGTTAACCAGGCCACAAGTTCCTTAAATAACTTTTCTCAGATGGTAAATAGCAAGATGTTTAATGTATACAGTATGTCAGGTTTGGTCCCAATATCTTTCTTACACGTCTCAGCCTTTTCCACCACACAATACACTAAGTGGCAAAGACCACCCAGCAATTATTTTTTTCCATGTATTTCACATTACTTCTTTGTTAAGTTTCGTTGTAGACTTTGACTCCATAAGGTAAAATATTCCTAGATACTTAATAGCCTGTGGTTTTCAATCTATATTTAAACCCTACCTTATCCACCGATCATACAATATGTTCAGGGACATAAACTCCAACTTACCTCAGTTGATTCGGCATTCAGACACGCTTGCAAAATTCTCAGCTAGCTTCTACAGATTTTTTATGTTCTAGAAGCTGAAATAAAAATACCATTTATACTGTATGATACTTATTAGAAATGAATGAACAATGCATAGCAAATAACTTAGAGAACTATTTACTAAATATCCATAAACCGATCTCTTAAAATGATTTTATGATTTCTTTGAATTTTTTCAACATTCTCCAATTCTTACAGTTTTTATTCACTGTTTTTCAGCTTAGATCTTTCAAATGTTCAATAGTCATTAGCCAATCTATGTAGTATAGCTCTGATGAATGTGTGTGAGTAGTGATTTTTAAAATTTTCACTAGCAAAATTTGAGCATATAACTCTGGTAATATTAGTATCTGTCTTGGCTTTGACAAACATCTGTTCAGTGGCTTCTGAACTGTAGTTACAACCACACTTGGACGTACAATGCAGCAGAACTAGAAGCAGCATGGCATCATCAGTGCACTGCTGTCCCTGATTAATTACCACCATCAAGATGGAGGATGTATAAACCCAGGTGTATTATCAGTGTGGCTCTTGCTTTCAGAATCCATGCTAGTAACCTCTTATGATCAGCCCCACTTCCTGCGGATGTCTTATCCCCTCTAGAATTAGCTTGATATCATTTGTGTTGTGCTCCTACATCCAGCACTGCGGTAAGTGCCCCATGTTTTCTAGCTACCAGTGTAACCTTCCAAGTTAGCTCTTTTAGGACTTTTCTCCTTCATAGACTTAAATAAGGAAAGTCCATATGAATATGAATTTTCTTACTCTCCTGGGACAAAATTTAAATACACATCACTCACAAGACTGAGAATGGTATTATACAATAGTTACCTATATCTGTGAAACAGTTTTGTTTTCTTAGAATTATCCTTCCTCAGTTAGAGATATCATTTAGCAATATGACCAGAAATAGGTTTGGTACTCAATAAATCAATTTAAACAAGGAATACATTGTATATCCTAATTTATTATGCACAGAGTTACCAGTACTAACACAGGTGAAAAAGAACCAGAAGAAGGTTGTTAGTTGATTTGTTAATGCACTTAAATGTCAGCAGGTGTGATCAACTGGAAAGAGGCAGGTGTTACCAAGGTATTGGTGCTGTCATAGAAGAAGGATGTCCTGCAGAAGCCTTAAATATAAAGTTAAAATTGACAAGCTGTTGAAATCCTTTATCAGCCCCCACCTTACAGGTATTACACATCTGATTTAAGGCTGGAAATGTGCCAGAAAACAAGCCTAGTACTTAAACATGTAGATACTAAAATACTTGAACTTAACTCTGACATCTGCACATTTAGGTTTTTATGTTCCATAAAGATGTCATCTTCAAGGGAGGCATCAACCCCTGTTTCTGTCCCCTGTAGATACTCATTTGTAGTTTCAGCTAAATACAGCACCATCAGATAGCTGTCCGGCTAAACTACTTTATTTAGAACTTCATTATCCAATTCTTAGCAATGAAGATTTAAGATCATCTAAAAGACAAAGATTAAAAGTTCTTCATTTTGGGACCATATACCTTAATGAGAAAAAATTACAATGTGAATACTTAAACAGGAAAAAAAACATATTGAAAGTGGGCAACCTAAACAAAAAGTCTAGAACAGTGTGCTATTTTTCAACTAAAATATTGAATCCAGTTAGTTTCTAGTTGATGTGATATGAAATCCAAAAATAATCTTTGCTTTCTTTCCCTTTATGTTTTTCTGAATACACTTCATTGCTTTTGAAAATAAGGGATTAATAACACTTGGGATGGGAAAGCAGTGTAGATTGGCACAGAGTAAATTTTCCCTCAGCGCAAAGCTGGTTTACTATACAGGGCTGTTTTATGATACTTGCTTGAGTCCTGAGCTACAAAAACCCTTCTTTGCCAGTTCTCAGAAGTCACTGACAGAAAAGATTTGTGAGATTTCTTAATTTCAGAACATTGGAATCAACATCAATTCAGTCCATGCAGTAGTTATCACAGTTTTTCCAGTACACTGTCCACCCTGCACTGAGTTATAAGCCCATCTAATGAGGAGAGCTTGCTGTAGTTCTTAAAAATGTCTGTTCCTCTACCTAGAAAAATAACTTTTCTTCATATTTTCAAAAATCTGCTCACATCATTGCTCCTAAATATATATTCCTTTAACAGTCCTGGGCACTGATGGACAGTTATAGTGATCTGTCCCAAACAAAGAGGTAGTTTCATAAAACAAATCACACAGATTTACATGTCTGACCTTTTCTAAATTCCAAATAAATTCTGCAAAGGAGAGGAGCTAGTGCATTAACTCAATTTGCCCTTGTGGCAGAGAGACCAGAATGGTGCTCTCAAGAGAAAGTAGTATGCTAAAGACAAAGTACAATAAGTGAAATTCATTCTGGTTCAGAATGCCATGTAGTTTTGTGATGGTCAAATCCCACACAACTCCTAGTTTAGGGCTAATGTAATTTCACTGGATACTGGCTTGTTCTTTACATGACATACATTTCACTCAGAATGCCTATAAAAAAAGAATGGCCCCCTCTGAAAATACACAATATGCCAGCAAAATAATTTCCTGGGCTATTATGCAGGCTGAAACACTTCCCCATAAAGCAGAACCATTTATATTGGGTTTTGTTTTCTCTGAACTCTGTCACTACTTTGTAGTTCCTCACAGCTACTCTCCTGACCAGATCTGCTGAGCGGCAAATGCTTCTTTAAATCCCCTTGTTGGTGAACACATTCTAACAAAACACCAGCATTTTCTGTTTTGAACGAAATCATTCAACATTATACAATAAAATTAGTACAAATGGCTAGTATAAAAGCATGCCATTAAAATCTACTGAGCAAAATACTTCTATAAAGAAGGATATTCGAGTTTTTGAAGAAAACAACTAGACCTGTGCAATAGGTCAGTTTCACAGGGAATTTGTACTTGGGATAAAAATCCCCAAATATGTTAAGATCCATCATGCAGCAAATTCTGAAAGAATTGCAATCTGGAAAACCAAAAAATTTCCTTTTATAATTTCCAAATGTCTTCACAATGTGTGAAGAACTCTCAAACTTCTCATGTGTTGGTACTGACAAGACTTCAGGTCCCTGACTACTTTTCATTACATAGTTTGGACTGAAGTGCAGCTAAGTCCTTGCACACCTTGGGAATTCCGAATGAACATTAGTGCTTCCAAGTAAGCCTGAGTGGCCTTTATACTTGACTCTGTTGGTCCCAGACACAGGTTGTGGAAGAGCAAGAACCCAGAAATTCTGGTAATCCATCAGCTTCCACCAGGCTGCCAGAGAGTCAGAAGGGGAGAGGTAAGCAAAGCTGTTTTAGTTGGTCATTGAAATTGAATCATCTCTGCTAATTTTTTTATGCTTTGCATTTTAGAATTGTCTTTTTAATCCTCTTTTCTTACCTGCAACAAAGGTAGCATCTAGGTGATGGTCATATAAAGAAAAAAGCACCAAAGTGCAGTGAGATCAGATACGCTTTAAATAAACAATTTTTTTTTTCAAATGTGGAAACACATAGCAGGACTGAAGCTTCTTGGGAGCAGAAAGTTTGATTTCTTATTTGCCTAACATTCTGGTATGAAGCAGTTAAAATAATAATGCTCACAAAAGAATGACTTTGCAGATGTTGCATTTGCAGCAGCAAATCTGGGCCATGCCAGGAAGAATTAGAATAACCTAGACTGCGTGCTTCAGACTAATAATGTGCCATGCACGACACAAAATCCTGTGTCTGTGGTGAGGGCATTATTTTGCAAGTGAAGTTTCTCTACCCAAAGAAGATCTATGTCAGAACATTCTTAAACCTATATCTGATTTTTAAAGTTCAATGCTCCACAATTCAGACACCAAACCCAGGATTACAGTACAGAAATATATTATAATGCGTAAAAATGTACATTAGGAAATTACTCCTGGTCTGGCTGCCATACCGATATCAATGCAGCAAAAAGTGTATGGTAGAACAGAAGGTTTTGTGTTAGAGAACAGATAAGTGACATGGATTGAAATTATGGTAAATTTAAATTGATGGCCTAATTAGTATTATCTCTTTTTATATTCTCTGTAAGAAATATTATCCAGGAAGAACTCATTTTGCATTAATGTTGATATAAAGTGTAATTCTGTAGCATTTTCATTGTAATCTGGCATTAATTAATGCATCATTATTCCAAAGTGTTAATTAAATTATTACAGAAAGGAACATCTGACCCAGTTCAGAAAGGAGGAAAATAACTATAGTGCATGAGAATTAGACTTTCAGAGGTCTGAAATGGAGTGAGTTCTCACAACACTAGGTTTGTGTAGCAGCACAAAACCAAGACGAAATATAGACATGATATACGACTCAGAAACCACAGTATGGCATCAACATTTGCTCACTCATGATGGAGTCTGATGACAGCATCAGAGCCTCAAAGACAAGCAGACACCAGAATCTGAAATGGCCCATTTCTAATAATTAAATTAAATAAACTGTACAGTGACTATCATAAATTACTCACAAGGAATTCAGGGAATTGAATAGGGGTATGAAAACAATCACAACTTCTGCAGTCTTTACTACATATTCTGCTGCCGGGCAGGAATTCCACAGCTATACAGACACTGCAAGTGCCAGGGCAGTTCATTGGGATTAATTGCAAACAATCCTGCACTCCTCATTGTTAATTGTCTTGACCTTCTGTCTGCAGTCCTAAGTGGCTTCATGAAATCTCAAATCAAATTTTCAGTTGTTGTTCTTGTTACTATCAGCTGAGTGGTAGCTGTTCTCACATACAGGCAGGAAAAGGCCCAGTCTTTTACCAAAGAATACACAGTCTGCTCCAATGTCCAGTGAAAGCTACAGAAGTCTAACTCTGACTTAGAGAATTGGCATTTAAGCATGCGCCTGAGAATTGCACACGTTGACCTCTGAGGGAATGCCACTGGCACCAAGTGGGGCTCTCTGTGAGGGGCCACACAAGCTCTGTGGAATTGGGGTCTCTGTGAATTATTAAACTTGATTAATAATTCAAGAAAACATTAGTCTACAGCATGAAGCAAATCCTATGCGATGTGACCTACCTGCCAACTATATCAGAGCCAGAGTTGCACAAGATACTTCCAGGATGTGGTTTCCATAAGATTCAACGTCTACACTATTCAACAGCTCTGTCTATTTCAACAATTATCACTTTCTTTTGTTACATTTGGGCTTGCATTGAAAGATCTTTAAAATGTGAAAGTTAAATGAGGCTCTTATAAAGAAATGGTTTGGGTGCAGTATATTAAAGGAAAACTTCAAAGGAGCTCAAGATACCTTTCAAGCTAAGGTACAAAAATTTAAACAAGAACAAAAGCCTCTCTTGTATTTTGAAGCATTAATTGTTCCACTTCTGTTGATGTAAAGTGAAAGGAGAAGCTTTTAGTTAAAAGTACATAGTATCAACCAACCTGGAATGTTCCAAAGTCTCATGGAATAATTTCAGCTTTGATATAATGGCACAGGTGAGTCTCAAATTATAACTCTTTCTGTAGCATATGCAATATTTTTTGGTAGCTGAATCCATTAGACAAACATTAGAGCTTGAAGAGATTATTGGCATAAATCAGAGTTTCAGTATTTATAAGATATTTCATATTTATAAGGTATTTCATAACTTTGTGAGTGTTGTTTGATATTTCATAGCTTTGTGAGTGAAGTTTTCTATATCATTATAGCCTGGTTTTCAAATGATAAAACACACAACATTGCACTGTTTGCTCTTTTGCCCATCTGTCAGTTCCCCTTCTTTAAGGAGGGGGAAAAATTGTAGAAACTGTAAGGACAAAAAGTCTGCCATAAGTTTCATGAAAACTGGCACCTGGGTAGTAAAGAAAGAGAGAAATTGGTGCTTCCATGGAAGAAAGCTTTCAACTGAGAATTTAAAAGTTCTGCGGACTATTGGCCTCTCAGGTGGCCAGTGTGTGAGGAGTTCAGTGCCAACCACAATACGTTAGCTTGCCCACTTGTAATTCGTCAAGGTTACTCTGGAGGGATTTATGAGACACATGAAGTAATTACAAGTCTCACATGCAAGCACATCATAGAATACTGTCAGAAAGGAACAGTGAGTTGGTTTTGTGCAAAGGTAAAGGTAATTGGGATACCATGTGCAAAAAGAAATCACATTTGTTGGTGCTATAATTTGAGCACACTTGTAGACCTGCGTAGTAGAAAAAAATACATGATTTTTTTTACATCTGATATATACTGATATGCCTGATTTTCTGCATTATCAATAAAATATATAAACCAATAATGTACAGGTTTTCTTAATGGTAGTGGTTACACTAAGAAAAATACTCCCAGATTTCAGAAACATGATTTTTTTCAGCTTTTGTAAGCTTCAATTGGATTTCTAAGCACTAAGAATGTTAGAAAATAAGGCCCAGCATCTCTCCATCAAGACTCATAACTAAGGGTATAATACATATGTATGTATACATTACTTGGACTGAATGCTATGTTTCACTCCTACATTTTATGGATTGTCAGTCAGTGGAAGTTATGAGAAAATGAGCCTACCGAATCCAAGAGAATCAGCTATAACTTAAAAAAAAATGATAAATACAATAAAATACAAATAAATTCCCAGTCTCTCCTCTTTCCAGCTAGAAAGTACAAACCTAGCTCCTAGAACAGAGGTGCATGACTTTTGATTTTTAGATTTTGCTGATTATGCTACAGAAATGCCTGATTAGTATGGCAACATCAAAAGTTTGTTGCTGTGTGCAAGATTATTAGAGTATTATCATAAACCCTACTGTCCTATATGTTGTTTATTTTTACAGTGAGCACTACTAAAAATGCAGACTTTAGTGTATATATATTACTTATTTTACTACTCAGCTTTTCCTACCAGATGTTTGAGTGGTCAGCCAAAGCTCCAGAGATATACAAGGTTCATCTACATGTATGCAAAAAACTAAATAGAAAAGTATCTTATTACTGTCATTTTCGATGATTATTTAACAAAGTGACAGGGTATTTTCATTATTTTCTGAGTACTTACGGATAATAACAAATTAAGTGTTGATCAATCAATATAATGATCCATTTGACCCATAAATAATAAGAGATGATATGCAGAATTTCTAATAAAATTACAATCCCAACAGAATTTGAATTCATTACTTTTGAAATATAAGGCAGACAAGTTCATTTCACTAACATGGATTTGAACTTGCAGAGGGTAAATTATCTGAGAGGCCCTTGTTGCTTTCATGCTGCAATACAATTTTATTAAGAATTACAGGGAAAAATTAATAAGCACTTCAGAGCTGAGAGTCCTGAGGTACAGCATGGCTTAGATCTTGGCACAAACTTGGGAACATGCCTTGTTTGGAGTATGTATTCTTTCAGTTTAAATTTTATTAATGTTGTGGGCAAGGTTAAAAGCTCAGCTCATGTCATAATGCCAACTTCTGAAAAACCTCAGAACCTGCCAAATGGTCTGAGTTTGTCAGTGTGCGGTGAGCATGTTCCCTCTCTGGATGTTCAGAGCTAATGAATGAGTTACTGGAAAAGCACATTCCAGTGCTGCACTCCTAGCATCCTAATACAGTGATTTCCTTTTGGGAGGAATTAGGAATTACCATGTTTCTCTGTATGGCACACAAATGCAAGATCATCACATAGCAGAGTCACAGTAAGCACAAGAACAATCTTCATTTCAGGTCAAAGTCAGCGCATTGAATTTACTTCCCAAGGACTCACAATTGCAGCTCATAGATGAAGATCTCCTTTTCACTTCTTTCCAGTCTCATTTCTTTCCGACTTGAACTCACAAATTTTCTAGCTCCTACAATGAAACTTTTAGATTGAGCTGGTATTGTTACCAAAATGCCTGATTATCAACCATGTTAATCCCAGCGGGGTGTACCAGGTTTATCTTCTGTCATAGAACAGTGTAAAGCAATATATAGATCCTGGAGCTAAATTTAAATGAGTTCTCTTACATTCTGGAGGGAATCCAGCCCTGTAAGTACACAGCCCCGTGCTGCTGTAGCTATATTGCTTTCTACAGCACAGTGCAGTGTAGATGTGCCCATCCATTCCCTCTGTGACCATCATGATGTCATGATGTTTGGTGGAAGAAATGGAATTAGCTACAAGAATATCATAGCAGGGAAAAAAAGGGGTTCTAGAAATATAAGAATACTCAAGAAACAGCTACACTTCGTTTCAGGAGACTGAGCAGCTCAAATTAGGTTTCCTTGTTTTGGTGTTTTTTCACTCCCTCACTTTGTTCTATTGGGGATCAGATGCTCAGCAGAGGATTACCTTCTAATTCCTTTCAACTTCTTAATTTCAAAGTGTCTCTTTGCAATCCTGGCCAAAGTCTCATCTTCTCATCAAGTAGCTCCCTGGTTCAGATTAGACAAAGTAAATATTCAAAAGCTATGAGCCATTGTCTGTTACCAAGACTGCCAAAACCTGTGAACTGATGCTGTTCTTCAGATCTAAGGCCAGAACAGCTGACTTAACTCTAAAATAGCCTTGTAGAAGCCATACAAGAATTACAGAGATACATATATATGCAACATTTATAAACATAACATAGACAACCTCCAGATTCCTAAGAAAACATCAAAAAGATCAGTCAACAGATCTGGCAAAATCAGGTAAATTTGCTTAAGAAGCAAATCAGAAGATTGCTCAGGAAGATCTCCCTTTCAAAGGCATTTTTATACTTCTAAGCAAGTGAATTTGAATACTTCCACAAGGCGTAACCAGAACAGAATTGCAAACAAGCCATTATCTAAACCAAGACTGTTTATTCTGCCCAATTGAAAGCCAAGGATGAGTATGCAGGATGTAGTATTTTTCCTCTATAATAAATCCAATTTTGTTTTCTCCCTCACTGTTCAGTACTCTCGCAAATGTTCAGGAGTATAAAACCTGTCTTTTTCTTTGCTTGTTTTTATTTTGTCCTAATTCTGTTAAAAAAAAAGGAAAAAGCAACTATTTCCTTTGGCCCCTGTGAATCATATACTTAAGTGAGGTCATGGGAATACAAACACAAGTTGATGAATACGTGAGTATTACTGGTGTGGATGTGGGTGCAGGAGACGGCAAATGTACTACACAAGAGCAGCTGCCAGAGGTAAGCATAGAAAATGTGGTGCCTACACAAAAGAATGAGATTTTCAGAGAATCTGGTGGAAAGCCTGACAAGTACATTTTGTTGCTGCTAAAAGAATTTATTTCTGCTGAAACCTATAACTCCTGGGTTAATAAAGTGAACTTTGATGGGACTAGAGGGAAATATGGGTTTCCCAGGAAAGTTAGGACAAACTTAGATGCGTTTCTAGAACACAGATTTATGGAAGTGATTGAAGCTGATAAGATCAAAACCCAAGTTAACACTTTCCTTTGCTTTCCTATCACACGCTAAATAGATCTCTGCCACAGTTGGTCTGCTACCAATAAAACTAATGATGCCTGTAAACAATAAATTTCACAGAATCATCAAGCTCATACAATTAGTATCCATGCATGTTGTTTTGCTTTGAATTTTGAGGGATTTTACAGAACCTGTTATTATGTTACAGCTAACTGACTATGAAAATAGCCAATGGCTTCTCAGGATTGACTGCTAAATCACAAGGAAAAAAGAAAAATATCAAGGAAATCAAGGAAAAAAGACTCAGACAGGATCTAGGGTAGTCTGATTAGCTTTGGATCTTAGTAAGGGTCTCTATAACCAGTAACAATGAAGGGTCTTGAAGAGACTGTGCTACTAGTAGTAAAAAGTATGCATGTGTCCACTACACATTTATAAAATTAAAACGTTGTAACTGGTGCATTCCTTATTCTTTTCCTCCCTGCTTACTAATGATGCAAAAAGTAGCCATGTGTCATGCTCTTGTTAGAGAGATAGTCAGTACCCTGCTGGAAAGTTGAGCAATGAAAACCACGAGCTTGGCAGAGCATGTTAGAGAAGAACTGTCTTTTCCACTTTGGAAGGGGGAAGCTTTGTAGAGATGCATCCAATAACCCACCCTCTTCTGCAGGCACCGAAGGCCAGCTAAACAGCCTTTCTCTTGACACATGTACAGAGGAGGCTACTGAAAAAAATCAAATACCTGCTAGGCAGGGATATGGCAGGTATAAATCAGGTTGTATGACAGGCCACATCTGCATTTTGATCATGTGATGGGCATATTTCCTTACATTCCTCAGGGAGGGTGATAACAGCTCTAAGGAAATGAGCAGTGTATAGGCTGAATGAATTGTTCTGATGAGATAGAGTCAACCTGCAGGGTTAAGGTCAAGCTAGAATAGGCAAGTCTAAGGCTAACATGTTCTCTTTTTCTCATAAATTTAGAGCATAGGTTAGTTTATGAAATGGAGGCAGGAAACCATGTTTCCACTACCTGTTTCTAATTTTAATGTTGAAATGCCCACTTCTAAGTCTTTTTGCTTTTATAAATTCCAGCTTTCCCAATGCTTTTTCTCCTTTATTTTACCTAGGAAGTGTTCAAGTCCAGATTGAATTTATACCCTTTTTTTTTCCCCCATTGGCTACTCCAGGCTTCTTTTTGGATGTCTTTTCTATATATATCTTTTCTAACTTGATGCTACCTGCAGGTAGATTATTCTGATACTTGAAAGTTAGACTATGGTACATATGGCTCTAAAACCATTCAAGGTAAATACAATTGCTTTACTAGTTGTTTACTACTTATGTATATTCATGTCCGGAGGTGTGTGTCTGTACAGGTGCGTGTGTGTGTGTGCATATAAATATATGAACTCCCTGGTGGTACCAGATGCATCAACTTTTTCAAAATATCTATGGGAAAATGTATTTTTTCATATTTCTGGTTCACCCATTCAGTACAAATCAAACATCAAACATAATTAGACAACAATCTTTTAAATGCTTCAAAATTAATTGACTAGAGTGCCTAAAAATTAACATTACGAATGAATGCTACACATGGCTATATTTCCTGAGGACTTGCTTTTCAAGGCTCCTGATAGAAATTTGTACAATTTGCAAAATTAATACTGTGTTTCAGATATTATGGAACTACTACATTTGAGATTGCATCTGTAATTAACTCTTTGTTTAAGGTTAACTTGCAAAGTCTTTTGAAGGCAATATCCCCTCTTATCAATTAATTCTTATTAAGACAAGAATCTTAGTGGCTTTTCATGGGTAAAAGTCTTTAGCTAACCAACGTGCATTTTCAGTCTTGGAGTTACTTCAGTCCATGAAAATGTTACATTTCCAAAACAAAGCATTGGAAATTTCTAGAATAAATTCAAGATTGATTTCTGTAAATCAACATTTACTATGCACTCTTAATAAATAATTTAGAATTATTTTTGTTTTTAATATGTGTTTTCCAACCCCCTATGGATCTATTAATAGTTCTGTATTTTTAGCTCTGAGGTAAAACAGGCCATGTAACTTTATTATACATGAGGATTGACTTTCCCAAAGACCTACCTGCTTTACAAGTTTTACTGGGACAGGCTTAAAAAAAAGAAAACAGGGAGATATAATATTTTAAAATTAAATGATCATACCTACTTATTTCTAAGATCCTCACTATGAGCAGTACTGAAAAATATGCATGCTTCTACCCTTCTTCTATCCGTTGCCTGGCCCAAAATAAAATAACTCAATTTTCACCCATGCCATAATTTAAAAGCTTCCTTCTCTTCTAAACAACATGGTTACATAGCAAATTGAAAGAACCTTCCAACTCAGAGACATACGCAACAACTCATTCCTATTATTACCAGAAAACTTTAATAAGAAAAGCATTTAAAATTATAAACTTTTTTCCCCTAAATACCTATTTGGAAAAATAGTCCATGATTTATGAAAATATGTTTATCCATAATTTGTTTTACTGGTAACAGTCATGTGCATGACTCTGATGACACCCAAGATACATGGAGCAAACCTCTGTCTTTCCCTGGATATCTCAGTTCCTAATTTCACAAAAAATGGAAAATGAACATCTGAATTTCACATGTTGGTTAGACAGTATTGACTCAAAGCACTTTTTAACAAACTTTATTGAAAATTGCATTGAATCAAGCGTATTGTGCCTTAAGTCAAGAATACATATAATTCATTTTGTAAACCATCTGTATAAATAAATGCCAAGTGAAACTATCTGAATTTCAGGTCTGAGTTAAATCTTATATATTTAGAACCACAATATGCGAGTGACACAGTAGGATCTCGTTTATTGAGCTACACAGTAGAACCTAAGGAACTGATATTACAGTGGAAAGTAATCTAAATTGCCTTCACAGAATTTCTGCTACTTTCAAGTAATAAAAATGTTACACTCTACACTCTAAATAAAATCTTAGTTGCTATCGACAGTTTGTATGAGATTCAGTCAGAACTACCAAGCTGTGAAAATAAGGCCCTACTTCTGTTGTTTTTGTTGATACATTTGGCATCCAATCATGAAAAACAATGTCCATGTCACTAAAATGGCCTCCAGGCATTCAGTATATCTACATCGAGGTTAAACATCTATGTGAAGATGTGACAGCACACCTTATAAAAGATATTATTGAGTAATATAGACTTTCTGTAATAACCAAACAGTAAAGAATATAGCTTTTTAAAGGTCTCCCCATGGCTGATCTCATGACTCAAAGATGAGAGACTGTGCTGCAAGCTAAGTAATAAAATCTGGTGGATACTGTGGGGTAGCTTGTGACAAATCATATCAAAGTATTATTAAAGAAGGAACTTGAGACCCAAGACTATTATTGATTCTTGACAGAATTTCTTATAAATAAATGTCGCAATCTGATCCTGGACTCCCAAGGCCCTGGTAGAATTCTGATTTTTATAGGGCAGGTTGCAAAACAGTAACATTATTATTAGTGAAAGTTGAAAGAAGCATATTCAGTGTCAAACAGGTAGCACGGTCTAAAAAGACCAGTAGGAAAATGCTTTTCACAGACCTCATACACCTACAGCTGCAGATTACTGTTTAAAATGGCAAAATGATTTCTGAGCTTGTAACAGGGCTGTGAACGTGTTAGTGGAATGAGTCTGTGACCCTTTAGAGCACTAAGGACACACCTCCATTAGTGTCCATATTCCTGCACTGAAGAGGCTGATACAGTCAACTGAAATGACAGGGTGATAAATATAAAACCACTATCATCAATAAGACTGGAATGTAAAAGCACTTAGTTTCAGCCTAAGTAACTCACAGAAAGTTTGGTTTCAAGAACCAATGTATCATCCATCACTACTCTACCTTCTGTTGACAAAGTAATTGTAAGATATCTAGAATGGAGGTTCAATATGAACTGACAGTTTTGAAAGGAGGAATTGTGTGCTGCACTTACTCATTAAATGTATTTTCCTTCACTAAAGATGTTTCCTTTTTTAGTTTATGTATGAATAACTTTAGTTAAAGTTCCCTTGACACACTGACTTTGCTTTGAATAGCACCTATGTTCATTAACATAAAACCTGAAAGAAAATAATTTTAATGTAGCTTTTTTAACACTTCAAAAGCCTTTAACAAATTGATCGAGCACAATTATGTATTCTAAAGGGAATTGTAAAGAGATCACACAAGGCTGAAAAGTTCTGGGTAATAAAAAGAAAAAAAAGCTAAGTAAAAACAGGCACTCCGCATGGAACTTTGACACACAGTGGAAGAAAGTAATAAAATTATGTCTTTTAAAAACCCTTAACATCTCCCTATTTTAACACAGTCACACGCAGTTATTGTCTGTATTACTTAGTGTGTAGAAAATACCATGATCACTCAATATTGTGAAAAAAAAAGTGTAGAGGTCAAGATAGTCAGAAAATGGAGAGAACCTAAATTATCGGTCCACTTACTACTGAGACTACTGAGTCAAGGCAAATCTGAGCTACCTAGCAAAGAGATCACACCAATTTATGAATATGGCTAGTTGCCTTTGGGTAGGAATAGATCTAATCATGGAATTCTTCTTTATCTAATAGTATATGATTGTTGGCATTATTTTCAAAGACTGTATGATAACAGCATTCTTTCAAAAACCTTATAAACTAAAACAACACATTGTAGCTAAATGGACCAACTGACATTAAATGAGCCAGTAACAAATAAGAAATAGATTCCGATCTGCAGAAAGCAGTGGTTTTTTTCTCTTACATTTATGGGTATAAATTTGTATCTGACTATTTTTAAATAATATTTTAGATGGTGCTTTGGCCTTACAGAGTACTGAAATGTAGCCACATTGGCTATACTCAACATAAACAAGCAGAATAAAACCAGCAGTTGATGGAAAGTACAGGCCTTATGGCTTCAAGCTCTAAAGCCCTACATTACTCCATATTGAACAGTCAAGCAATCACAGATATTCCTTGTTTGCACAAAGTATTTTCCCAGAATGGTGGAAGTTCTCTTTAGGAGGATGCTATAGGAAAGCCTTCCTTTGACTACCCTTTCTGTCTACCTCTCTGTCAGCAATGCAGAGAACAGACATAAAATTGCACAGACTCAGACCTGGCTGCACAGGGAAACAAATTGTGAGGAGAGGGAGGAGGAAAAAAAAAAAAAGGCTGCAACTAGACTTCGGCAACTACAAGTTGCATGAAACCTGTTCTCTCCAGTGAGCCTCTTTATACTGGAGAAGATTCTATGGATGAATCTAGCATACATTGAGGGATTTGTACAAATCTCTATTCTCCCTCAAATCTTCTCTGTTGCACTCACAGAATGAGAGTTTCCAAGTAGGAAAACTTCAACTTAGCTTCAGCAATTACTAAGCCCAGGCTTTCAGTGTTAGGCTTGACCCAATGGCTTAGTTTTAAGAAAGCTGCTTTGACCTGCCTATTCTTTATATCGGGTGACAGCACTGGGCACAAGGGATACATGACTGATGGTTTGCGACAAAATAGCTATTACTTGGTGTAAGATCACTATCATAATTTGAACAAGATTTGCATTTTGGTGCAGATAAGGGAGAGTCTGGGAGTAGCCAGGTGATGGTGTCAACAGCAGGAGTGTGGGAACAAGACTGAGCCCAGGGAAAGCAATCTTTATAGCAATCTCCTAATGCTGAAGGAGTAAGCATGTGGAACTTGCAACCCCACAACCCAAGCTCTCCTCCTCCCCCTTTCCAAAAACTCTCTTTAGAAAGGACAGAAGAAAGAGAATCTCCCAAACAATTTCAAATGCCTCCCTCCCTATCTAGACTCTCAGATACAGTGATATAGGACTACAGACTGAATGAAGAAATGCTGCTAAATTAATTTTTTCAGTAATTCAGAGCTGCTGACTCAATATAAAAAATGTCTTTATAATCTTTTGCCTAGAAAAAAGTCAAGTGTCATTATACAATGTTCATATAAACTAAGTAGGAATAGAGGAATATCATATCTCAAAAATCTTAAAAGTCTATGAGTTTATATTGACTAAATAGTCAATAAATAGAGGGACAAAAAAACCAACAATATTGGCAGCAACAAACCAACAGCACTGTGGATCAGTCTTTTATACATATGCACAGCACTGCTCTCATAGTTCTGTTACGACGTATAGAATGACTGAAGGACCAAAATATCATTCGGTAAAGTGAGGATGATAAAATCTGGCAAAGGATGGGTGTTAGAAGTAAAGATAAGTTCCAGCAAAGTATCGACTGAGTACGTTTTGTTTATCCATCAAATGACCCTACAAGATGGAGGATTATTCTGTTAGGTTCCCATGCGCTTTTCTAGATAGGCTGGAAGGGATGTTTATGTTTTCAAAACTCAATGCTCTCTGTTGAAGCGTCATTAAAACAAAAACCCAAACCAAACCAAACCCAGATTAGTGCCAAGCAGTCTTCAGGGATGAGAGAACGAGTATGATTGAAGTTGAGATTTGAAAAAACAAATCTGTGTGTCGACAAATATAGTGATCAGGACGAGCGAGAAGTGTCAGACAGAAAAACCTGCTGCAATGTTTGCTGCTGCCAGCGCACCAAAAATAAAGTCTAGGAGAGTTTGTTGAAAAATTGTTAGGGAAATTTGCAGAGCACTACAGATTGATAAAGATTTTATCTTCAGAGGTGTATCATTTGTGTGGACAACAAGCAACAACACAAGAATCCTACACTGAACATTCCTATAGCAAGACAAACTGCTTGTATCTCCAGCAATGCAAGATCACAAGTACTGCATCATTCTCTACCACATTATCTTTTTCATGGTTATCAGTTTTGGCAGGGATGAAGTCAGTTTAGGAGGTTCCTGGCCCTTTCCTAACATGCTCTTTCTGCCTTTCCCCATTGCTATAGGCATACACCCTCATGTTTAGACTGGTAGTTGTTTAGAAGGGAAGGGAATGATCTAAGAAGACAGCAAAATGACTTGGATTAAACTCCTCTCTCCTTTACTGTCTTCTCCTCCCAAGGCTTACAGACAAAGGTATGGGAATAACCAAATGTTAAAAAAAGAAAAAAAAAAAAAGCAAATGGCACAGACAAGGAACTTCATATCCAAACCTCACTCCTCAGAAAACAATCTGCAGTCTTAGTCTCATCTTGTGAATACAGACCTCAGTATTGAATTAGGAAGCATCATCAGACTTTTAATCACTGTTTACTTTAATTAAGCACATGGTACTAATGTATTCAGATAGTAAATGCCAGTCTAAACAACACAACTAATGGCATTCAGGCTACCTCTAGGAAAGCCTGCATTGGTATCTAAAAAGCATAGCTACCTCTGTCTTGCTTTGTCCTCATTCTTATGAAAAGGGCTGCAGAAATAGTACAGAGTTTACTCCTTCTCTACTTAAGGCTACCAAGAATTAAGTAAAGACAACACTTTAAAAGTCAAAACACATATAAGAAGCTGTCATGTTACCAAATTAAGGTGGGGAAAGTTACTGGATTATGAAGAGTAAGGAAATTAGTAAAATTTCACAACATACATCAGAGATGAAATGTAGGAATCAGGAGATGAAACGTAGGAATAGTCTCAGCAAAAACAGGCAAAAAGAAAGGACTGAAAATTTGCTGTGCTGCAAGGAAGTGAGGAGGAAGAGCTGGATATCAAATTTATAGGTCCTTTGAGCTCTTGAATGAGGAATTTGGAGAAGGTAAAATGTCATCATCAGTCTCGGCTGACTTGCTAGTCTATTGCCAGATGGGACCATTATCATCTGATTGAATTATAATCATGTCAAAATTCTACTTGGATCCAGGAATTAGCTTTCAGGAAAACCCTGAGTCAAGGTAGAGTTTTCCTGCCTTTGTGATCTATAGAACACATGATCTGAAACAGGATTTAAATATCTGTCTTTGGCTCTCTGAAACACATTAGTATGAATATTTGTTACTCTTGGTAATTCCTGTGTACTTTATCTCTTTATTTTCCTCTTCTATGTTTCTTTCTAATAGACAAGATGGTTACCTAAAAGGAATAGGTTAGTTTAATAGTTTAGTTATTAATTTAAATGTGCCTATTTACTAATAGCTTAAAATATGATAGTTTTTTTTACTCACTTTCAATTCTTGGGAAAGGAGAGATGAGACGGGATTCATTTTGGAATTACTTGAAAACAAATACGAAGCAAAAAGCTCAGCAAAGCAAAAAGTCAAATGTCTGGTTTAGATCACGTGCAAATTTTAGATAGCATTTCAGCATTAAAGGCATACTTCATCTTGTCTCAGGCAACTGATTTTCCTAAAATACAAACTTATTCAAAATAGCAGTGAGATCTGACTTTAAAAATTGTGCAGTTCTTGACAAACTACTCTTGAAAAAGAAAAAGTAAGCCTGTAGAATTTGTTGTTATCATTACATTTTCAATTGTGAAACTTATCAATTGTGAACAAAAAGGTTAAAGGAGAAGACACTGAACTATACCTTCTGGGCTCATTCATTCAATTCTTCACAGTGTTTTAGAAGCTGAGGAGGCAGTCACATAAATTGAATTTATTCCTAGAAAAATCTTTGAAACAACAATTCTGGTAGTAATTTCCAGCTGGACACGTGATATTTTACTGCTGCTGGAATGTCTTTCTCTTTGAAGGAGCAGAAGTCAGACTGCTGATGTACAAAGCAATTAGATCACCCAATCAGGAATAGTTCAGCTCTAATTTTAAATTTTAGCAGACTAAGGATAATTCTAACAGAATTGCTCAGAAAGTGGCATTGGTTTCCACAACCCTTTTACATTCACTGCTACCAGAATTTATACAGGTAAGATTTGCAGAATGAAGAAATTGTGAGTTATCTCTCTGTGTCACACATATATTCACTACCATTAGATAATTATTCCCTTTTTCATTTTGTTAAGAATTAACAAGTGTGGTTTTGCAAGTCTTTTGTCATTCTCATGTACTTTTCCTGGAAGGGGTGCCTGGAGCAGTTCATGAACTACCCAGCACAGTATCCCACTGCTGCTTCCAGATGTATCCAGTATGGACAGCACTGTATCTTTATACTGTTGCAAAAAGGCCCGATACAGCTTTCGCTTTGAAAAGCACTTCCTTAACATGTCAGATCTTACCATTTTCTAATCTAAAATATAATTTCTTTTGAATACAAGTAAATCTGTATATTCAAGCTGTATGTGCTTACATCTTCCGTGTGTAAATCACAGGCAGTATAGAAAACTGAGCATATTCTCATTAAGGGAAAGCTCAGCTACAAATAAGTTATCCCAGTGAAAACACTTTTATCTGCTAATGCCTTATAATCATAAAGAATAAGGAAATAATTCTCCTCAGATGGGATTTCCAAGACAAGATTTATAAAAAGGTGCCTAACTCCCCTAGACATTACATCCTACAACAACAGATACAGGCTTAGAGTGTGTTTCATTTACAGATAAAAGCAGAAGAGGCTGGACGTAGCTTTCATTTCCAGAAGAGCTTTGTTGTGGTTACTTTGCTGACTAGAAACTGTGATTCCCTGCAACATTTAGCCCTTGAGAAAAAGAAGTAGGAGACAAATCATGTGAGGAGTGGTAGAGAATAGCAAAAGATTGAACAATTCTTCGAGCTTGAACATGTTTCACTATATTTTCATCTCTGTTTGGCCAGGTGGTAGTTGAAACACATTAAATGAAAAGCTACGTGGGAGTGTAACACGATGCTGCAGTTGCACTTTGTGCATACACTTCTTATCTCTTTAGGAACTTATTCCAGATGTTTCAGGAGAGGAAAATAAAACAATTATCTTGGTCATGTTTTAAGATAAGCTCTCAGCAGGTCTGGAAAATGTTTTAATCTGGCCTTCCAGCTCCTTCAGCAAATTCCCTATAGCATTCATTTTCTAAAACTGTTTATGCCCCATTTTATTTTCTCTGCTATTTGATGTGTGGAGGGAATTCAGCAAACATGATAATAAAAACACATCAATATTAAGTGGAAAACACTTTTTAGTGTTTTACTTCAGTAAAATATGGCAATAGATTATTGGAACTCCTATACATAATTAAGGAAAAGCTTATGACTTTAATTAATCATTTTCTCCTGATATATAGATTATAAGTTGAAGTTTTACATAAAGAACATTTACTTAAAATCCTTATGGCAAAATACAATTTCAGCATCATCAATACAACATCAATATTTATCAGCCTAGGTAGGTAGAATTCTGCTTGTTAAGTCAGTGATGGAGGGAAAAACTAAATCTCGAGAGATCCTTTAAAAGTAAGGGGAAATTGGATCAGCTCTTTTAGTTTTCCTGTGGAAACCAACAATCCACAGAGCCTGGGCAAATCCAAACAAATGAGTAGTGAATCTACAGGACAACACATATCATCTGTTCCTTACAGGCAGGTGTTGGAAGAAAAACTTGTTATCCAAAATGCAATGTAGGGAACAGAAAAGCAGTGTGGGAAGGGAAGGGAAGGG
>VZRN01005936.1:783706-809243 GCA_013397935.1 Dasyornis broadbenti | reverse complement strand
TGTCATCTCTATCAAATTCATAGGTTTTGCCTGTAAATCTCAGACCTCCAGGTCCATTCTTTGATCACTTAATGAATACCTGACATTTCTTCCTACACTGCTTGCCTGTTGCCAGACAACCTGTCCCTTTCAGCACATACAGCACCAGGACTTGGGGTCATTTTTTACCTCTTTTGGTTTTGTTTATTCAGTTGTACTGATAAACTCACATTTCCAGTGTTAAACAGCTGCTATGAGCTCAGTATCATCCCATGATATATGATGCCACAAATCTTGCTGAATTGTTCTTCTTTTCTTCAGTCTAGGGCCTTTTCAGACATTTTTTCTAGCCATCCTGATTTCATTACAGCCAATGTCATATCTCCTTTAGCTTACAATTTCCCAGTCACAGAACTCAGGCAGCTACTTTAATGTAATGTTAAATTTTTAAAAATACTTTCATGTTATACATCCATTCACTTTTTAAGAGTAATTTCAAAATACTGTTATGTCCTGACCAATTTTATTAGTACTTCTCCCCCCTTTCCTGTGATCAAAATTATCATCTGTACAAAGAATACACCCTCTCTTTTAGAGGATTACTTTTCATCTTGAATCATGCATAGAATATGCCTTCTAACTCTATCTAGTGTAAATAATATGTAAAATAATCAAAGCATCATCATGACCTGACAGCAGAAGCCTTTTGATGAATAGGGTTTTATGTAGGATTATCATATGTCATTTCCAAACTACATTATATTTGAGTCATATACTATTACATTAAATTCTTCTATCATGCTGGATTTGTACATTTAGCAAGTTACCAGCATTCTCCTTTGTGGACAGATTTTTACAGCAATTGCAATTGAAAGCATTAGAAGCACAAAAGGAAAGCAGCGCAGAAGAAGGATATTCTGCTAATGAAGAATCAGATCTTGTTCCCATTATGTTGCATTATTTATTCTGATGTTTAGTTCTGACAGTACTATTGGATTTGTTCAGTACACCAGATGCTAATATAGTCCTTAAATGTTATATTTTAGAGTACTGGATATGCTGAAGAAAACAGTGGTGTAACTACATATCAGCTAAGTTGCAAGAAATGCCTTCTGTCTCACATCACTACGTGCCATTCATGATAGTCAAATTCTCTTTACCCTACAGTTTCTCTGCAAGTGACCTAAAAATGCAGCATTTTCCTCGAAATTCAACAAGTACTGTGAATGATGCCTTCAGAGTACATGTATCGCAGCAAAATGATAGCCAACTGGGAGACATCCACACCTTCATTCCAAACGCAATCACATACCTTAAAAAGTGCATAGTTTAGCAGAGAGAGGCTTTTGTGCTGTAGCAAACACAGAGTCTCATCTGGTCTTTGGCACACATACAAAATTCAATTCATTGTGTTCCTCAGTTTGTATCATGGATGAAGCTGAAACATCAGTACAGAGAGTGATACTACAATATGGGTAGGGTTGGGTAGGGTAGGGTGGGGTGAGACGGGACGGGACGGGGCGGGACGGGACGGGACGGGACGGGACGGGACAGGACAGGACAGGACAGGACAGGACAGGACAGGATAGGGAGAAACAGTCCTTGATTTTAACTGCTAATTAATTATCCCAGTTTTATCTATGGTGTAATGATGGTGATGGCCATCTGTCAAGCACAGGTAGCAATGTTAGCCAACAGCTGCAAAAATAAAAAAGCCTATTTGCAATAGAGAAGTCTTTCACAGAATAGGTGTAAAACACCCCAAACACTCATGCACCCTCGAAGGAGTACTTTAGCATACCTTGCATTAAGGGTGCTAGTAAGGTAAGAAGAGTAGTCAAAGAGTAAGGTAACACATGAGAAAAAGAAATATGAAAAGAAATTGAAAGCAAGAGGCCAAAAGATGGAAGAACAGGACTGAAAGGAAGAAAATGCATATACAACAAAGATAAACAGAGAAAAGAGAGAGTGTTGGAACAGTAGGAAAGGGAGAAAAAATAAATAAAAATTGGCCTTAGCATGTCATTTTCCCTTCCTAGACTCAGCTTTACCATCCTGTCTTGAGCTGACTTACCCTAGCTCACAAAAAATGCTACAATTACCACTGGTACGGAGCAGAGTACACCAAAAAACAGAGTTTTAACACATTGATTTCTCAAAGGATGAAACCATTCCAGGATTTTATCTCCTTTGAAGAAGTTACTCAATTAAGCAGCAGAGTGGAAGAGAAGGAGGAAAAATGGAGAAAGAGTGAGGAAGAGCAGAAGAGAGAGGTGTGATGGCAAAGTCCATGTGGTGATAGAGACTAATGCAGAGCTCAGTAGTGTCCCCAAGGCTGGTGGTGGGTCTGAACCCAAAAGTCAGCAAAAGGCTAAGATCCAATTCCCACTTCCTACCATGCACCAGAGGTGCAGTGATATAGTGTTTCTCAGTCAATGAACTCCCCATGCAAACCACCCCCTCATCAATTTAAAATAGTTCAGAATTCTAACCTCTACTATGGTTCAAAATACATTACTTTTCCATGCAAAATGTTGTGCAGATTCCTAATTAAAGAAACACACTTGACCTTCTCTGCCCTGAACTCATACTGTCTACTCTACATACAGAAAAAGAACATTTAAAAAATAAAATAACACAAAATAAAATAAATATAAATCAATAGTGCTAAACCGGAATTATCTCAATTTACCCTTTCTTTATCAAAAACTAACTTTCTAGAGGTCCCTTCTAACCTTTCACATTCTGTGAACTAAGTCAAAGAATCATGGCCTCTGATGGAGCTTAATTGCTTATCACAGTCTAAGATCTAATGGAAATAGCCAAGTATAAAATAATATGGTTCAATTGATATCAGAAAGAAATGCATTGCTTAAGAACTTAAAACACATTAGCTGCTAAAACCCCTATATATTCTTAATTATAGCCACCACACCCATGGCTAACTGACAATTTACCAAGTGCTAAATTCTATCTGAATTAATCCAGAATAGTGAAGATAATTTTCCAACCTTCTGTTCAAGCAATTATTTCCGGTAGTCAGGTTTTGGGTGAGAAAATGTCATACTAGGTTTCTTACTTTTGGCAATAAATATAACCCATATAACATTATACACTGAAAACAAGGCAAAAAGCAAGTCTCCCTTCTTAATAAATGTGAGTTGATGTAAGTATTTCCTGTTCAAATGAGTATAATCATGTCTCAGTTTGGAATACTTTAGTATCACAAGTGATAACAAAAAATATTTGGATGAATACAGTAATGAAGAGGTTAAATCTGATTGCAATTAGATTTCAGTATGCATGGTCATGTGGCTAATAGTAAATTTTCCTTGATTAACTGATCGTGTTTGTTAAGAGCTCCTATTAACATTAGCACACTCTATGTCGGCTGTGGAGACACACCATGGACCAGTGCAAGATTAATGAAGGCAGGTACGCGTGCTGATTAGAATGTGGCAGTTTAATAAACTCTTCTAACATTAAATTATTTAATGCATTCATGCTCATGTAGGCTATTCAATGGTCAGCTTGACCACCTATGTGTTAATATTGGGAATTGAAATGCAGAGGATGGAAGAAATATAGCAGTGGATGAGGTAATTAGCTCTCATGTCTGATAAATGGGGCAATACCTATGTGTATACATGTTTTAGCACATCACAAACGGTGCTTTCATTAACTGGAATCTCTTGCTGAAAATTTTCTGAATGTTTAGTTTGATTTTGATCCCATAAACAATTCAGCTAACTACTATAGCCAGAGTCGGTTCAATATTTGAAGCAAATTCAAAGTGAGCTACAGTGATAAAACACATTGTTAAAATATAACACAAAAATTATCACTGAAGCTTTGAAGTAATTTCGATGTTCTTCCAGTGCACTGCTTTGAAACAAAGATAATATTTAATAAACATTACCTGAAAAGTTCCATGCTGTGGGCTGATTCATGTTTTATCTTGTGTATTCCTCTCTCAAGTGTCACTAACAAGTGGTTGTTACCTTTGCAGGAAACTTGTTGATGAAGATTTCAAGCCAAACAGTTGCTCTTCCAAACAGTTCCAGCATCATGTAGGTGTGTACTTGGGTTGCACACTAAGTTGCATTCCAGCTTCTAATGGGGCAACACAAGTCCTGTGTCCTACACTGTATCAATTCACATTCAAAGCAACATAAAACAAAGGCAAGGTTTTGATGTAGTGTGGTGGGTCACATAATGTGATGCATTTTACCTTCAGTGGCATCCAAAATACATCAGTGGGAGAGCTGACGACTAGCCTGGTAGCTCTTCTGCCCAACCCCTTTTGCTGGCATTTGAATCTCTTTTCAGATCATTTAGCAAATCTAAATAAATGACAGGAATGGCTGATGGGCTTCAATTCAACACTACATCCAGCTTCAAAATCCCTAACATAATATAACCTTGCTAAAGCACTTTGGTGAATGAGCACTTTACTTATTGACTGTGGTCTCTGTCCATTCATTTACAGTAAGCCACTCATTTCAAATAACTTTTCTAACATTTTAATCTTTAAAATGTTAGAAAATGAATAGCTTTAGTACTGATCAGCCATGTAAGTGCATATTACTAGAATTTAATTAGTCAAGCTATTACGTCATTCCCAATACTGCAATGTGACAATATTGATGAAAAAACCCCATCACTCCAGGCCTAGGAATCTTTCCTAAACATAGGACAACTACACTGGATTGAGGTGGAAACTGTGCCTTTCCTGATAAATTTTGGGTTCTATCACTGCAAAAGATTTAAAAAAAAAAAAAAAAAAAAAAAAATCAGTGTATTGAAGGTGGGGATGAGACAGAGACATCCATAAAACATAGGCAGGACTTAAAGGCAAAAAAATGTAGGACATTGTTAGCCTGCTCATGCTTACTTAAGTCATCTGAAAGATTCATAGCATAGATGTAAAAGAAGAAAAAAACCAAAACAAATCCCAAAACAATCCAACCAAACAAAAAAGACAAAGACTTCAGAAAAGAAATTGATCTAAAAGAATACTTTTGCTGAATCTTGCTTGAAAGCATGTTGGAGGCATGTAAGCAATGAGCAGAAGGCAAGCCTGAGTTTGTGTAAGGTTGGAGAAGTCTAGAGACTCTCCTCTCAATGCTGCTACACTGAGTTTGGTGATAAGAACAGAGGAACTGTTTCTGGCTGGCTGCTGCATCCTACGCGCAAGCACAACAGGATTTTATCAACAAAAAGGATTACTTCACAGAATTACTCATCTCAATTTCTTCCCTAATAGGAGCTATAAGATGATCCTAAGTTTCTATCTGTCTTCTTGGATCAACTAGAGTGACACCATTTTTAATCTGCAACTACTTTTTGAAATTATAGTAACAGTAAAATAGAAAAAAAACATGCTACACCCTTCATTCTAAGGGAAAAGTCTTCATTAGATTCCTTTCTTCACTTTGCAGGGCAACATTTAGTTTAAAAATTTGCCTTTTCTGACTTGGATCTCAAGTGGTCATATTGGATTTCATCTGGTTTCACTGCATGTCCCATGCTGTTCCTCTGGGCAGTGTCTGCTCCTTAAGACTAGTGCTCTGCTGCATGCCAAATTGTACTCACAGTGTGCCTAGAAAAGACTGGTAATCATCGGGTAGAGACAAGAAGATTGGCAGTGAGAGAAGAGTATACAGATCCATTCCAAATCAAAAATAAGAAATAAATTATTTGAGGGGACACGATCAAGGAGAAAAGCACCAATAAAGTAAAGAAAAAGCAGTATTGGAAGAGACCAAGATAATGTGAAAGCAACATAAGAAAAATGAGATGGAGGCAAAGTCAGAAAAAGAGGATTCACATGCTTGCAAGCTTTGACTTAATCCCTAGCAGTAGCTCCTGAGAACTTGTTGGAATATATGATTACATGACATGGTAGAAAGGAATTCTAAGACAGGGGAAGATGCCATTTCAGTTAAAGGGAACCTTCCCCAAAAATCCTTTCAAGGAGTCTGCGTGACCATTAAGCACGATCTGTGGGTGCTGGTAGATCACGGACCCCCATGTCTTTGAGGCCGCGTGCCACATGGTGCACAGATGAACATCCTGAATTGTGATCACTTGGCCTGTTTTGACAGATCTCAAGATATGGATAGACGATTCTAATACATGGCAGGATTAACAGGAGGCATTGTCAGGTGAACAGCCTACATCTTCCTAAGCAGCTTCCTTCAGCTTGTAAAGGCTTTGACAGTTGGCATTCTCAGATGCAGATTTCTAGAACAGAACTGAAAGGTATGTGGTATTGTATTCTCTGACAAACCTAAGATTCTGAGTATCACAAAGACACAAGGACTGCATTGCATTAGGTAATTTTCTGAAGTTGCTGTACTTATTCCTGTGCTTGTCTAATCCTCTCTTCCCGCTCCTCTATAATCTCTCCAGGTCTCCCTCCAATGCCCTTCCAATTACAGTTCCATGCTGCCCATCATGTCGTCAGTTGGGAGATACTAGGTTTGGATTAGCACTAAATTCCCTTAAGTCTCTCAAAGTCTCCACCTGGGTATGAAGTAAGCCTGAAACTTTAATTATATCTGCCCAGCTGATACAAGTTTTTCTTTCCAGCTAGACATACATGTTTCAGGAGACCAGACCAGTTAGTAGTGTATATCCTCTGAGCATGAACTAGCAACAAATTTAAAAGAAAAGCTCCCTGAACAAATTGGCTAATACTGTATGGTACTTTTAGTCTTGAACTGTGGTGGTTTTCTAAGCAAATGCCACATTTCTCTCAAGTCGCTGCTGCACAAACAGCTCTCAACATGAATGATGTTGAAGTCTGCTTACTTCAAATGACCAGTGAAATCAAACAGATCATGGTTTTGGTGAAGTTGCCAAAATTGTTACATCTACATATATATTGATTAGCTAAATCCTACTGAGAAAGACACAGGGGCCGTTGAGTGAGTTCAAGATTTGCCTTCTTCCAGAGCACACCTATGGCCACTCTGCAGGCACTGCTGAGGAACATAAGCCAGTGAATATCATGTTCCCATTCCCTGCATTTCTTCATCTGTACTGTGCTCTACTTGCATTATTTCAATGACCTGTTTTGACTCAACACAGACTTTGGAAAGGTAAGGCTCTCTTTAACTATTTCAGAAATAGAATCTCTTTAATTTTGTTTTCTAGTATCAAAAATAATATAAGTTTATTATGTATCAGATACTCTTCACAGCCTCATCTGAATTAATTATCAATAAAACTAAAATACTTTTAATAACAATAAAACAGCACAAATCAGTAAAGTCACATATGAAATCCAAAATATAATTGCATTGCGTGCCTCAACATAACTAAACCGGAGAAATATAGTCCAATACATTTTGTCCCTAATTTCCTTTAAAACCCACTTGGGAATACCAGGATAGAAATGAAATTTTGGTTTGTTTCGTCTGATGCTGCCTCTCATCTCTCTTTATGTGAAACTACCTGGATCAGATGGATAGATAATTTGCCTACTTTTTACCTCACGCCCTTGTTTTATTAATCTGGTTGTCTTTAAGAGTAAGTTTTTCAGGTTGAGACGCCAAGGGAAGTCACTTAAACAAGAGTACTCTTTGTTGGCATAAAAATGAGCATGATGTGCTGGTCACCTTCCCCCATCTATCCTGAGGAGAATGCAAGGTTTGGTTAAGAAACACCATCTGTGCAGCTACCTAAAAAGTACTCTCATCCATTCCACCCCACAGCTGCTACCAGGCAAAGGATGGAGTTTCATGGGGATGTCTCTGCTCCAGGAATGGAGGATGACTCTTGGATTCAACTTGCTTCTCCAGACCATGTGGCCTCAAAGCTTGTAGAGGTATTTATAGGTGCAAGGAAAATATGTAAGGTCCTACTACTGACTAAGAGCAGTTAGGAAAAAAATGAAAACCATTTTATATTTATTCCTTCCTGAGGGATGCTGGGTACACAGCTAATACAGCCCAGACATACCACAGCAACATAGACCAAAAAGTAATTTTTGCACCAGAAGATTTTGAGAAGTACTTCAGTGCACTTTATATATTTAGATTTGTAAAGATATACAGTACAATGTAGAGATTTAGGCCAGACAGCTGCCATTAGCAGTAATGGCTGTTCCACCTCTGAATTCCCAGGTGTGATACTGAAAATTACCTTCAACTCTCAAATTTAACAGATTTTACTTTTAATTTTTCATTGCGATTTTTTCAAAGGCTGCTTCAGATTTTTTTAAGCTATTTCAATACCCAGATGTGCTGTAAGGACTCTTCACGGAATTAATTCAATTGATAACTTGACTTTGAAGAATATACAAATAGATAGATAGATAGAAATATAAAATTATATCATTATTTAAAAAACCACTGGCTTAAAGAAGCAGTGCTGTTGCAAAGTCAAGCAAAGTTAAAGAATAGGCGGGGAAAGGTGGTTTGTTGTGGCAGCAACTGAGGCAGGACTTAACACTCATAAAATCTTAATTCATTCCCCTTAATTCATGATTTGCAATATGGATTTAAATTATGTGATTACATTACTAATTTTTCCCCCAGGAAGTAATCACTTCAGTCCACAACCTAGGTAGATGGTGCTCAACAAAGGAACACAGCAGTTATTCAGTATTTTTGTTATTCTCACTGTTCAAAGAGTGGTCCTTCATCTTCCTCAGTTCATACTTGCTTCAATATGTATTTTACAGAACATAGAATTTTCATTTACTTGTGGGATAGTCTATTGCACTCCATGGCGTAATATCTGAATAATTCTCAAACATTAATGAATTTATTTTCAGAACAACCCTTCGGTTCATTTAATTGTAAACCATTTTACAAGTGGGAAGCTGAGGCACAGAGCTAATAAGGTTAAAAATATCTGTTCATCTTGGGTTCTTCTGAGATGCCTAACACTGTTTCTCCTTACTATTCAGCATCATGCAACACTGTATTTGTTCAAGTGTACTTCCTATTGACCTGTTGTGGTTATGAAGTACTTCACTAAATCAGAGCACACCTCTGTGGGGTAATGAAAACACACTTCTTCTGGGTCAGCTGACACGAGGGTAATCCTGTTGCCATTGGCAGCAGCAAGGGTTGGGTTTAAATTCATGGGAATTACAACAAAAACTCAAGCCATCAGAATGAACCGAGAGGTAATTACACGAAGTTTTCTGGGGCTAAAACCAGAAATCTAATTCTCCCCCTTGCAGAGCAGCAGTTTAACAACCCATATTTTCATTAAATGTAGAACAGCAAACTATGTCCATGTAGATAAGCAGGGAATGACTAATTTACAAAATTATAGCTTTACACTCTTTTCCTCCATGAGTTGAAGTGGGGCCAGCAGGCTGCCTTCCCTCCAGCCCCTGCTTTGAAATGAGCTCTTCCTGCTTGGTAAAGGCTTAACTCAGGCTGGACAGGCCAAGAGCACCCAGCCCCATGCCACTGCTCGCCCTGGCTGTGGCCCATGCTGAGCCTCACCTCGCTGATGGCAAGTTTTTATATTTAAGCGCCGAAGTGCCCACATTTTGGTGCTGGCAGCATCACTAGAGGAAAAGTCTGCTCTGTGTCAGCAGCTCTGGGGAAGGAAGGAAGGAAGGAAGGAAGGAAGGAAGGAAGGAAGGAAGGAAGGAAGGAAGGAAGGAAGGAAGGAAGGAAGGAAGGAAGGAAGGAAGGAAGGAAGGAAGGAAGGAAGGAAGGAAGGAAGGAAGGAAGGAAGGAAGGAAGGAAGGAAGGAAGGAAGGAAGGAAGGAAGGAAGGAAGGAAGGAAGGAAGGAAGGAAGGAAGGAAGGAAGGAAGGAAGGAAGGAAGGAAGGAAGGAAGGAAGGAAGGAAGGAAGGAAGGAAGGAAGATTGGTGCACTCTAGGAATGCAACTCCCACACTCAGTGATGCAATCCAGAAACAAGAGATTAAATCTTGCCAGAGAAAAAAGGAATTAAAAAATTCCCCAAATTGACAAATCTAGCTGCTGAACACTAACAATTCTCCCTGAAGCAAACCAGCAAAAACTGACGGAATTCTTAATAGCAGCTGATTAGTTAGCCAAACTTTCACACTTCCTTCCTGACAATAGTGAAAGCCGTGCCCTGACATGCTTATCACTGCTGCCAAATGGCAAGTCCTTGCTTTTGCATGGGTGCTCCAGTGATTCTCAGTAAGACAATAAAGTATTGAATACAGACAAAGCACTGTTTCCCTTATTTTATTCTCTTGAATAGCAGAAAAATTTCAGCAAAATGCTAAAATAAAACGGAATTTTTCAATCTAGCTATTTCAACTAGCATCTGAAAGGGGTCCTCGAATGGGTACTTGCTCTCTAGGTTGTGGCTAAGACAGTAAGAGTGCCAGCTGTGTGTTTCTGGCAAATAGATGGATGGCCAGACAAAGATATATGTTTTTACACCCTTATGAGCCATCTGGCCAGACAAGAAACATTGAAACTTGAATTTTGTCTCCCACTACAAGTATTCACTTGTCATCAGTCCACTAAGGGGGATGATGCTGTGGGAGAACACTTGTCTACACCAATTTCTTGTTCTCTTCAATCCATAATTATATATCCCTGGGAAAAAAAGGGAACTGAACTTTGCACCACAGGCACATCCAAGTAATTATTTCACTGTAAAATTACATTAAAAGTATTTTGTGGAGGCTTTTAAAATTTTTCTGTTTTAAAGAAGGCAATATATTTTAATAAAAATGTGATGAAATTTTCCATTAAACCCCCTATAAATTTAAGAAAATATTTTAAAAGGGTTTTTTTTTAATATTGAAAAACACCTTCTTTAACAAAAAAGCTCACTCTTAGTCATTTGACACCTGACATGTCAAAACAAGAGAATGAGCATGCAATGTTAAGGCTAAAAGGGGACAGCTCTCACTGTGACAGATTAGTTTCAGCAACACCAAGAGCCACAACAGAAAAGCTTGCATTTACTTGCATGAATCTTGTACTTAGTTTACCAACCTCACAGCTCAGGAATTGCTTCTTCTGCGGTCTGTACAAAACCAAATAGAATCAGGGGATCATGCCCTCATGAAGTATCTGGACTGTATAATAGCAATAATTATAGAGCAGTATTATTAACAATCAGCCTACATTTTTCACTGTGACAGATTCAATGCTCTATGGAATCCAACTTTTAATTGAAAAATAGCCAAACTATAGCATTGCTGCTTGCAAAGATAAACTTTTTATTTGTACATGGATGCAGTCTTGTCTCAGTCTAACACAAAAGCTTTGAGGAAGATTGCCCTCATCTGTCTCAACTGTTTGCTGTTTGCTAAACATAACACCTCAAATCTTCCCGAGACTAGAGAGCAAACTTGAGAGAATCTCAGCCCGTGTTTTACTTAAATGTGGAATAACTGTTTCTTTCAAGCATGATTCAAAACAGCCAGAAAGATTCTGTTTGTACCCTAGAAACTAACGTGCCAAAACTTGGTACAGAGTCTGAAGCATGAGATGAAATTAAAACAGAACGAATTTTATATTTAAATGACTGATGTATCATATAGAAGGTTTATTTATATAGAAAACAGTCACTATAACATATTGTTCCATGCTCTGCTTAAAAAAATATCAAATTCAGATACCACAACCTTTGATTTGTACAGACATTAGCATGTGATGTGCCGCTCTATATCCCACCAAGATACAGCTAGATGGATGCTGTGATAGTGGATATCTTATTACTTTCTAGGTAAAAACACCACCTTCATCTCTAGCTTCTAGTTAAGGGCCAGTCAACAAAGTGCTACTCATAAACTGAGATCTGATCTTGAAAAAGGGAACCACATGTGAAAAACACCTGCTAGGTTGCACAATGTGATTGTTGAGAACAGTCACTTCTGCATTGAGACATATCAAGCTAGAAAATTTATTACAAAAAGAAAAATTCAGACACAAAAAAGGCAAGCAATGTATTAAATGAAGTAAATTATACGGGTAATGTTTGGAATTTTTGCTTAATCTCCTCTCTGTAAAATGGAGGATTGAGGCTAACGAAGATTCAATATTTGTATACAATTAGAAATACTGGCAACTACATCCAAGGGCTGTTGGAATGTCCTCACAGATAGACCTCCATAAAGCTTTCTCCCTGCAATAAGTGTACATATGTATTTGACCTTCTCAAGTTAACCAAAAGTGAGACCAAAATGGGAGAAAATATTCTGATTGAAAGAGAAATGTGCATCTTACTTTATTTCTCTGAAATTTTGATGTACAGTAAGCACAAACACCTCAAAGCATCAACCAAAGTTCTGCTCAGTTAATTACTGAAAGAATCTCCATGTATTGAAGTGGAATCAGGGCAACCAACAGAGCAATTCTTTTTGCAATAACTTAGATAGACTATAAGTGCTCCTTGTATTGGGTCTGGCTCAGAAAAAGACAATTTTCCCCTTAGTAGCCCTCCCAGTGCTGAGCATTGCATGGATAGCTAGAAAAGTGTTGATAACACAGCAGTATTTTGCCTACTGCCGAGCAGTGCTGGCACAGCATCACTGCTGTCTCTTCAACATTCCCACCTCATCAGTAGGCAGGAGGTAGGCAAGATCCTGGGAGCAGACACATGCAGGACAGCTGACCCAAACTGACTAAAGGGATGTTCCACACCATATGAAGTCTGCTCAGCAATAAAAGCAATGAAAGCTAAGAGAAAAAGGTGGGAGGGGGGGAACTCATTATTATGATATTTGTCTTCCGGAGCAAATACTACATGTACTGAAGCCCTGCTTCCTGGGAAGTGTCTGGACATCACTTGCTCATTGAAAGTAGAGAATAAATCTTTTGTTTTCCTCTGCTGCTGCACATGGCCTTCTTTTGCTTTATTAAACTGCCTTTATCTTGACACAGGAGATTTTTTCCATCTTATTTTCTCCCTCCTTATTTTCCTCCACCCTGTCCTACTGAGGAGGGGAGTGATAGAGAGGCTTGGAGGGCACCTGGCATCTAGCCAAGGTCAACACACCACACTCCTCCAGATGTCATCCTGGAGAAAGCAGTGCGCATCTATCTCGCATATTTGTCTCTGGGACAGGTGGCAATAAATTTCTATTTCTCTGCTTTAATTTTGATAGTCAGACAGGCAGACAGGCATTCATTTCACAGTGGATTCCTTTCTGTCAGCATTTCCTAATATTAGCTCTTCCACAGTCTTCCTAAAACCGAGTCTTAGTTCAAATTTCATGTACACCAGCAGTTGGTTCACATAAAGGTCAGTTTCCTAAGTTTTATCATTCTCCCTTGTATTGATTCACTTTAGCCATACAGAGAAGATCCAAGCTTACTTCTGCTTCACCACAAATGTTTCAGATGTTACTCGCTGGGGAAATGTAACAAGTCTAAACTGATCAGTATGTGAAAGCATGTTAAGGGAACTTACATAGAAAATTGGACTGATGCTCTTTTACAGCTAAAATCCACTAAAGCACAAGAAAAAAAGAGTGATATTCCAACAAGACATGCATTCCTACTAATTATCATGGATCAGGTGGAGGAACTTCAGTTGGTATTTAATACATGATGGCTCTCTTTTCAAGTCCTAGATCTTCTTGCATTAATGGTAATTTAATATCCAGAATAAAGTAAGATTTTTTTATGTTTAAACAAAACAATTAATATTTACGTAGAAAAGTTATGTTTCTTATAATAGGTCAGTGGTAATGCACAATGAAAATTGCTTTTTCAGTATTTGATACTGGACTAATATCACTAAAAATGTAATTCTAAAAACATCTGAAGTAGCCTTTACAGTAACTGTCTAAATAGATTTATGATGGACTTACAGGTTTACCTATGATCCAGGCATGAGATTTTAAATAATACAGATGTTGTCTGAGTGGAGGCTTAAAGCACAGTTGTACTGAAGCCAACTTAAAGGACCCAACACTTTAAGGGAGAGTTAGTTTACTTGTGTCACACTATATTGCAAACTCCCACATTGATAGCCCTTATATGTTAATTACCAGAGCAGCAGCCAATGTAATCCCTCATCAGTGGTGGCTCAGTGCCAAAAGGTTTTGCTATGGTTCACGAATTTCTGCTCACTATGTCACTGAGAAGAATGCTTGCGACTGCTTCACTGTGCACGGTGAATACCTTTGTCTTCAGGATACCTCGACTATTTTGCAAATCCCCTAAAACATCTGTGTAACTACGGCAGAACACTTTTAGGTGCTAACCAACTATCAAAAGGGACTTGCTGGAAGAAATCAGAAACATAATCAACAAGAAAGGAAAAGGTCACAAAAATCCAGATAAATGTTTTAATACAAATGATGAGAGGGAAAATATGATAACAGGGTTGAGAGTGCAGAATAGTCATGAATGCGATGACAGCAGAAGAGCATAAAATGAACATGGGGAGATATAAGCGAAAGAAAGGAACTGAGTCTTTGCCTGAATTCCCCACAGCTGAGTTTGGCTATTGCTGAAGCCAACAGAGGAGATTAGACAATGCCTTTTGCTATGAGGGGCAGTCAAGCTTCTGCCAAGCCTAGAAAACTTTTACAAGGAACAGAAGGTGGTGAGATTCCCTTAGACATATAACAGAGTCTCTCTTTCTATTGGAAAGATGCAAGGTATCCTTGAGAAGTGGGAAGAAAAGGAAATGCCTTCTACAACCAGAAAGCATAAGGAAGGCACAGGATTCTCACCCTGCAAACAGCTCACCCAGCTCACTTGGGTATGGCATTGACAGGAGGTGAACAAGAAAAGCACGTGCTATAACTACAACACTTCATAAGCCATGTCAATGAAAAATATTACACCAGTTCCTATCATGCATGCCTGTATTATACTGAAATTGTACTTTTTTCAATTGTATACTACCTTTAAGAAATGGTATTTTATATTGAATCTAAAAGCAATCTCTTTGACAAATTAAAAACTCTCATGTAAAGTCTGATTCTTTTTCTTATTCAACACAGTGCATTAGCAATCATTAAAAAAGTATAGACTTAAAGCAGTATTGCTGATCAAATATAATATATTGCATTAGAAATAAATTCCATATTAAAATAGGGACTTTTACTAAAGAATTACTTTTTTTTCAAATAAATTACTGAAACTTTTGCATTATAAAAGCTCTCAGGCAAAATTAATGGTTTTGTTTTGCAAATTAATTTAGATATTAAAAAATTATATTTTCAACCAAGATCTCAGTTACTCAGATTAAATATTAACCAAAAGCTGTCTTCTGCTTAAATAGAATTTAGCCTTTGAAGTGTTTTTATTAATCTCTTCTGATGTAGGTGCTTGAAATTCTATGAAAGTGCTGCTGCTACCAGTTCTGTGCATCACTTACTGTAATTTATTTTCAGAACATAATTCTATTTATAAATGAAAATCCTATTAAAAGAAGACAAGAAAAATTAGTCCTAGACTTTGCATTGCTAGAGTAGAAACAAAATGAGCGGCCTAACCTGAAGTGACATTTACAAATTACCTGTTAATTTAAACTGGGTTGAAGGATGACAGAGTTTAGTCGGACTGACAGGAAGTACCGAAGGAATGACAGTTGGGCCTGTAGTGGCCATAAAGCTCCCATAGCAAGCACATTTATTTGCCTTCTCTGGGAAAACCTTCCCTCGTAGTAAATAATATATTTGTAAAAATATTTACTTCGTGGCAGCCCAGTGACTGAACATTTTATGGAGCTGAACTCCTCCCCCACTCCCTCACTCTGCCATCCCCTCCTTTTAATTCTCATTTTTACCAGGGATAAGAGCTTTAAGATGGCCACCTGCCTTTAGTCACATGGTTGATTCATCACCACCCCCCTAAAGCTAAACCACATGATCTCCTTAATGAAAATGAGACAAGAAGTGACAAGGCTTGTATCCTTTAGTTGCTTCAGGATAACATTCATGCCCTGAGACCAGTTCCTTTGTTCACTAGACATTCTTTGAACAGACACGATTGCGTATCAAGGCCATGCAGTGCCAAATATTTATAAGGATAATAATAGCTGCTCTCACTCCACTTACAAGTAGCACTGAGAAGACTCAGAAAAAAGTGCTTAAGAGTCTTGTTATTTATTCACTTTTGAAAACCAAAATGTTTTCTGAAGGGAAGGCTCCAGTGTCTTACACTTTAAACACTTTCCAGGTATACAAACTTTTAGAAAATATTTAAGCTACAAATTGAATATTGGGAAGTCTTAAAATTATCTAGTGACAATTATTTAGGAATCTGTCCCTCTTATGACAAACAACAAAGGACCATACCGGATAGCTACTCTAGCTCTTTACTACAGGGGAGCACCACACTCATGTGGAGACACATATATGCTGGCACATATGCAAGCTATAGCTAGGCTAACACAGCTCACACGCAAAATGTTCTGGTGCATGCTTAATGAAAAACACTTCAATATATTTAAAGAGCAAGTTGTATTTTATGTACACAGAGAAGTGACTGAACATTAATTTAAAATTTTACACCTTGGTTTAGGGATCTCAAAAAGCATTATCTCCTGGGCCAGGTTGCCATGGTCTGCCCCTCACCCACAGTTCCCTGTGCAGTCCACAGGCCATGTTGCAACCACACTCTGCTTACCCTTGGGGGACACAATCTGTGCTGATATAATGCAGCTGGGTATAATTATAAACATATCTCTATATTCGCAGGAAAATAAAATGTGTTATAAATTCCTCTGCCTCCATGAAAGTAAGTGTATTTGTAGGTACAAAACAAATGGTACTTGGAGATTGTGTTTATGCTCCAGAGCAAAGGCATGAATTCCCATAACTTATTTTAAAAAAATTCAGAAGCCCTCTTTTTAATGCCATTTCCACAAACCTTGCTTTTGAAATTGAAAGACAAAACACAGAAATGCCAACCATAACCAGGCCAGCAACACCAAACAAACTCAGGGTTTCTGTAGGTTGCTGTGGAAGACTCGCCAGCAGGTATCATCATCTTGCAGTAGACCTTTTAAATGTAATTCATTTCCGATTTTTAATCTTAGCATGGGACCCCTGACTTTTTTCTTTTTTAAATAATGATTTGACAGAGATGTAATTTTACACCTACTGTACAAAAGCTTTTCCTTATTTAATAGTAGAGTATAAATTCTGGAAGCAAAAAAAAGATATTATTATGGAAGAATAGTAAAATAAGATCTACAGTACCATTATTTTTTTTTAAATTAGACATTGTACCTTAGTCAAAAGATCCAAATATAGACTGTGCTCTGGCCTGTAGTATGCCATTGATAAAAAATGGTCCTGAAGTTCTACTTAAAGAGTCCAAGAGGACACAATTAATATTTTCATTTCTCTGAGGAAAAAAGGGGCTCCTGCAATACATAAAAGTTTTGAAACTCTACTAATAGTGGGAGGAAAGTACAAAAAAGAGTAAAGTTGGGGGAAAAAAGAAAACTGAGTTACTATATTTGATGTGCTAGCTACAGACTTCCTCCCTCACTAAAACTGGTAAGGGTTCACCTTCCTCACAGAAAGGAGAAATGACCAGTGGGAGTATCCAGATACAAGAGTAAGAAAGATCTTTACTTTGGAGATGTTCAATACAATGAGGAGAAACATAACCCCATCTCCAGCTTGACTCTATGATATAGAGTGCTTTCATGTGTCTTTGTGCATCTTTCATATATCTTTGGAGAGATTGTCTTCCATTTAGATTTGGAGATAGAACTAATATACAACATTTTATTAATTCTCTCCCACACATCTTTGCCCAGAAAACCGTGAATACCTCTTTGACCAATCACAATTATTTATGCCAGTTTATTAAGTATCCCTGTACTGTAAGACAGATATTTTTGCCCTTATACAGTGTATCAAGGACATATGATAATGATAACGATCAATGTTATTTTAACATTGCACAAAGTCCAGGATGTCAATGCCATTTCTTCATTAGGAAAGAATACTATTGATTATTAACTAGAGACTAGCTAGAAATGAAGAAATTAATAGGCAGATTACCCAACTACCAATTACCAGCAAAGACTTAGTCAGGTATTTGGGATGCAGATTAGTTACATGTGGTGGTGGATGTGGACTTGTTCAATATTCAGCACCATTATTTCAATTGGTTGTATTACAGGAGAAGGAATTTAGGGCTATAGTTGCACCAAATGGAAAGGAAGAGGTAATTTTTTAGCTTAGTAATGTCTGCTTTCAAACCATCATATGAAAAGTTCTCTCAGAACTAGTCCAATGAACTGCAGCAAACAGAGCTAATATTCATTGTGCCTTGGGAGTCATTATGTGTTAGTCAGTGACTGAATAACATCAAATACTCTACTGGAAAAGCTTGGCCTCTCCCAAGTATCTGAATGCTACTCTGGCACCCCTGAGGCTCCAACCACAGGATTCACACCATATATACTTACCTCACATCATCTCTGTCCAGAGAATCTCCGTTGTGTTTCTACAATCAAAAAATCTAACTGCTTTCTATACATGTAGAAAAGGTAAAAATCACTGCTATCTGCTGGGGTTTATTCTTAGAACTGCAGGGAATTCATACCTTTCCCCTTTTTTTCCTTTCTTTTTTTTCATTATCTGCCTTCTATTGAATTTTAGAAGAGTTAATTCTGATGCCTTGGCTGAAAAAAAATAAGATCTACAAGGCACTTTGCAGCTCAGGCTTCTGCTTCACGAGGTCATGTCACTAGATATGAAGTATTTTATGTACGACTTCAACTAGCATTCTGAATTCTCTGATTCCTGTTACCCCAGGGAAAATGGGTGCCAGCAATAAGTGGTGTCTGTATGTTGGCGGAAGACCTTCTTATTCTTTGCTAAATAGTCCATTATCTTTGGAAAACACTCCTAAATGTTTTTGTTTTTTTTTTTTTTTTTAACTTTTATTCCACATCCTAAAATTATCACCACAAACCTAATGCATTCAGCTGATGCACCTTCATCAGAACCCTTCATTTTCAGACAGAATTTACATTATTGGAATCCTGTTTTCTGTCCCTCTGGTAACTGAGCATCACAGTGCTGATCATTCAGAGCAAAGGAGAACTATGGCTTGCATGCCATCTTAAAATACTTCTAGCTTTGTCACTTAGGACTTGAACCTATAGGACTCGAAGGAGGAATTAATTCAGAGAAATACTTTGGTCTATGTCTCACAGCCAGCTTAGACCTTACAAAAAGGGGTAGAAGCAGGAAAATTGTATTCCTTGCAATTCTGCATCTCTTAGTGATGAGACATCTTGAGGAGCATTATAGTATTTTCAGGCTGCCAGGTAGACATCAGGTAAAAACAGGAAGCTCTTACTTCCTTATTGGATGCACAGTCTGAGCATAAAAGTGACTTAGATGCTTAAATACATTCTCTAAGCTCCACTGGGATTCTTGAAAATCACTGCTCTGTTGCAATACCTTCACAAAAGCCCCCAGATTTCTACTGGTAGCAAGGCTGGAAACTGCTTAAACATAACCATGTGAAGCAGCTTGGTGACTGATCCACACCTGGACCTGACAGCCTTCAAAAATTAGACACCTGTCCATCACCTCAGAAGAGTTCATCAGATAGCTCTCAGTACAGCACTGCCCAGCCCACAAAGCAAGCTGGAGACTCTGTGTTGCTGCCACTCAGCCCAGTAAATCTAGACATTGCTGTATTACTTAGGACATGCTGTCAATTCCCCCGTGTGATTTAGAGTAATGACTGAACTTAGGTCTCCCTCTTCCCAGGACCCTCATAAGATAAGATACTCAGAGGCAAGTCTTTCTCAGCAGTGCTCATTGAGGCTGTTCTATTCTCTTTAAATTGCTTGAACATTATTTGGGTCAAAGAAAGAGGAGGGATGTCTACAGGCTGGCAGCCAGAACTTAAGGAATGAAGAGGATAGGGAACACTTTCCTTTAGATGCCATAAAACCTACAAATCAGGGTTGAAACTTCACTTGTAAACTCCCTGCCTTAATCATAGATGAACTCTACAAGAAATACATAAAAGGAAGGGAAGGGTGTGCTGGCAACAGAGTATCCAGAATAATTTGTTGATAATTTCCCAACTTTTCCTTCAACAGAGAAGACTTAAAAAAATGTGCAAAAGTCCAAAGAACGCACTTCTAGGACTACAGGGTAGTTCTTCAACCTACTGTTCATCTAAACTCAGTTTCTGCCAGAAGTAAAACTTCCTTCTTTCAAATGTTCTTTTAAATAATGCTGTGTTCTTTGCCCAGTTTACTTAGAGAGGGTTCAGACTGATGGATTTGCTGATTTTCTGGGGAATCTTTTGGGTTTTGAACCAGATCCATATTGCTGCTGATAACACACACCAGAAAGCCCACAGTCATTTTATTCCCACAGGAATACACGAAACATGTGGCGACTGTTTCCAGCTTTGGCAATATCTCCATCCTGTTATGACATCAGCCTCATTATCATGGCCACTTTCATTTGGTCTTTCTAGCCTTCAGGGAAAGGGGCCTGGAAGTGGCAGTGTGTGACAGAACCTGTGCTGCATTTTCTGTAACCTCATTGATTCTTTCTTTCCAAATTGAGACTTTCACATCTATGCTCAGAAAACCCTTTTACCATCCGTTAGACAGATGACCAAAGCAAGACTGAGGCATTCATACACAGGATCTTTGGAGTATTCTTTTAAAAGAAATTTAGGTCTAGCCCTACTGTCTTTATATTTCACCATGCCAGAGTGAACAGTGGGGTGTGAAAAACAAATGCTTACTTGTCCATGGCAATAATAAAAAGCAAACACGCTGAAAGCAAAGAGCATTAGTGGCAGAAGTCTCCAATCCCCTTTCCTACGGGAAAGGAATAAAATAAAAATCTACTATTCCTTCCATCTGTTTGTATTACTTTTTTGACCAGTAAAAATTCAAGATGCAAATCCTGACACCTACCATGAGTATTTGTAAGTCTAAACTGGGAGAACTGGTTAATGTAAGAGGGTTTTGGATACTTACTAAAAACCCTAGGGCCCTTACCGGATAGACTCAGGCCAAGATATGCAGTCTAAAGAGCTCTTGTGGCTTTGCTTTGATTAAGATAGTATCTAAGTAAATAAATATTCTCACCATTGTGTGCCTTGGGGATGAATATCTGGTTTTATAGCCATAGTAAAGGCCCTTAGGATTATGTACTGGCCAAACATTGAAACTACAGACAGATTCAGTGCTCCTTTCCAGGGCAGTCTGAAGGATTTCCTAGAGCTTGAATGAAAATACTGAGAAAGTAGTGGTTTATACCTCCTATAGTTTTTGAAAGATAGTCATAAAAGACTTTGATTATTAAATGAAAATGGATAATATCCCAAATTCACCCAGGGACCACAGCTATAGCATCTCAGGAGAGTTTCTTCAGTGGGTATATCCTTCCTCATTCAAGGCTTCTGTTCTTTGATACAATCAGTTAATTTGCTTATCTTAAATGCTGACTGGCATGCAAGATACACAAGGTACACCAGATAGAAATAAATACATAAAATTTGAGCTCCCTTAATTTTACCAGACAGATTTAATAAATGCACATAACTAATGGGTATATAATGACTTCCTAAACTCCTACTTGTAGATCATGCATTCTATTTCCCAGTACATCCTTTTTTCCCCATGAAAAATTAAATTGGAAAGTCAACAAGAAAGAAATCATACTGGGGACATTTTCTATCCATTCATTTACATTTTCACTCTTTGCAGAATGTGGATAGTACATTTTTATGGCATGTTTGGTTGCTATTCAAAACATTTTTTTTAATTGAATAGCAAAATTATTAGGTGAGTAGAATCCTGTATGCATAATAAGAGCACAATTTAAAGGTGTCCCTAGGCTAATTGATGAAGCACTAAATCAATTGGAAAGTTTTTTGCTTTTTCTTAAAGAGGAAACCTGCTTTTTCAGCTGGTTTTGTCTGTTTTCATGGTCTGCACATTGATCATAGGCTGGTATAGTTAGCCAAATGCATATGGGAAAAGAAACATCTGAGGGATGAAATTAATGGTATGTACACTTTTTGTTGGTTTGTTTCCCTTCTCTTTCTAAATGAATTCCCTGTTAACTAGTGCACAAACCTTACTGAATAAGGTTCACAAGCACAAGTGTGATAGAGAATACAATTAATGCACAGGAATTTTGCAAACAGGTATTTGTGATCGCACAAAGATCAGGCTTGTAAGTTAACCTAGTAAAATGTTATGTGAAATACCTTTCTTCACAGCCCAGCAAGGTTGTGTAGGCACATTAAGTTTCCAGCAAACTATGATAAAACATGCGCATTCCAGAGTAGGCATTGTTGTTTCTTACTGTCACCGTGTGAAAATCATCCTTAGTGCATACAGACAGATCTCAAAGCACATTAGAAAAACAAGCAGGTAGCACTCCCATTTGCATCGATAGGGGACAGAACCACACAGAAGGCACAAACTCCCTGACTCATTCAGAAACAGAGACAAAAACAAAACATGAGGCTCTTGCCTAGATCAGCACATTATTGCCTAACTCTCATTTTGCATTTGTGACAGTGCCTTACAGAAACATGTTCCAAAGAGATATTTTATCCACAGATAATTTTTACTGATGGCAGTTGCTGGACTTTCCCAGTCCAAAAGCTCTCTGAGGAGAAATATTTTGCCATTTATTCACTGCTCTACAGATAGCCCTATAAAGACCTCTTGTACTAGTTTCAAGCGTACGAAGTTACACAGAAAAGTCTTTGTGTTAACAGGACCTGCCCGACATATATTCAGTTTTGGACTGACTAATAAGTGCACCTTAGATGAGTCAGAAGCTCTTCTTGGGAAAGAGGCAGAAAAGACAGCAGAAATTTCAGCTCATTGAGGGCTATTCCAACAGTGTAGTCATCGACTGAGAAAACAGTTCCTATATTTTAGTTATTTTTCACTTTTGATTTAAAGTGTAATCTGTTCCATTATTATATACTCTCCTCCTGGGATGTTAAATTAGACATACTGTGGAAATTCCAAAGTTCAAATACATCACCAGTTGTTAAATTGGTAACAGTAACTGATAAAATGGACTTGATTTTATCCAGCAGAACTGCACTATGGATTCATAGAGCTAGAATTTGATTTTATGGTCATGTTTTATGCCTCCCCTTAACTAAAGAGAGCCTAAGGATTTGCATGTATGTATTTTTGTCCTTCAGAAGGACAAATTATGTTTCCTGTTCATGTAACTAGCATGAGTGCTGCATGCCCCTACAGGACACAGTTTAAAGGATATAATTAGCAAAACACAGTCCTTACTTGTCTTACAGATGCCACCATCTGATGCTGAAAGGGAGAATATTCTATTCTTATATCAGTGTTGACAATAACCAGAATAGCTTGAACTTCGCTAGATATCTTGTCCCAAGAAGCTGCCTTTCTAATATAGGACTTTTTACACCTGTTATCTATAGGAAGAATACAAAGTGACTCACAGAAATATCATTTGGATTTTTTAAAATACCTTGCAGCATTTTAGGTTCATAAACTGAGAGAAACATATATTTTTCAATTTGGAATACATAACATTACTCTTCTATTATTTTTATTTAAAAGAAAGCTGTATTTATTTAGTTGGCTTGTTCTCTGTGATACTCTCTTCTTTACAGCTATGTAATATCCACACCAAAGGCTGTTGAACCAGCTGCTTAGTGCTTACTCAGACCAGTATTTCAATTGCTCTGAAAAATCTCTCCCAAGATGTCTTGCTCTAAACTCTCCATAATCAGAGCAGCCATAGAAAACAGTGATATAGAAGTCCTTAACAGTGCAATATGCACTCAAATATTTCATCTGCATGTGTACACTCAGAGTAGATGTTGAAACCTTCAGGCAGCATATTGGACTGGGTGAACAGTCAGGGTCACTGGAAGAATTTACTAAAAAAGTTATGCCTGGATTCACCACAGGAGAAGGCAAATAATACAAAGAGAACTTATAATAGGATTTAATGACATTAGCATGCCATTCCAGAGACACCGAGGAGGTGTGACATCTATTCCACAGGCTGGAGTTGCAATGAGCAGTGAGAGAATTGTTCCCTTAATTTAATAGACATAGTTTATTTTACCAGTTGGAAGTAACTGGGCTCTTTGATGGCAAACAGGACCAACGTACATGCATTACTTTAAGATCCACTAAACCCCTTTCTCCAGGCATAAGCATTGCTGGCCTCATTTTCATGACTGAAATTACAAATACACCACACAAAATACTGCAAAATTTCTGTGCCTGCAAGTAGAAAAAAAGACTGTTCCTAATGTTTTATTAAAGTCTCGTAATTCTGAACTAGTGTGGTGGTATTTTATATGTGTTGGCAATATTCTCATGAATACCTGTGACAAGTGTCATTAACATAAAATAAAAAGCGGAATTGGGCATGATTTAAAATTTAGACACGCACTTGCCACACTTAAAAATGTACTGCACAGATATATTTTTAAACTGTATCTTTTTCAAAAACAAGTCAATTCAATGCCTTATATTTTGAGTTTTAATTCCAATCAAGCTAATTTCTAGTCATCATAAACACATACCTGCCAGTAATGAAGGTTGTTTAATTAGGTCCAGATAAAATAGCTACAATTCTGTTTCTGATCCACCTGTCAAAGCAAATCAGTCTTTTACATGACTTTAAAAAAAACAAATTAGACTAGCTGATGATTTTTTGAATATTCAAGTAGACATATTGAAGATAAATCCAAACCAAACTTGTGACTGAACAAAAGCCTGGAACGTGACCCCAAAGATGAAGAGATCTTATTCTGCCAGAAGCAGATTTCCAAGCTTGGCATTTGAGGATTATGAAGTCAAGGATAGGGTGCTAAAAAGTGCTACTGGAAAGGATAGCAGTGACTTCCACAGCTCAGGGCAAGGTAACATTTCAATGCTATGTAAAATTAAACACAAATAACAATGTTAAAGGTCCTACTTAACGCCCCAAAGCCAGGTGATTTCACAACAAACATGTCCAGCTCATGCCACTATAGTTCTATGGAAAAAAACCCCAACTTTGCTGTTCCTGCTACTGTTACAGAAACAAGTAGAAAATCTAAAAGGGCTGATAGGGTTGAATCCTAAATAATAATTTCTTTTTCATTGGATTTTAAGATGGCCCAGTAGGCTGAATACAAATATATTTACTGGTAGGCACATGGCAACAAAAATTGACTATCACAAATGGATTTGACATATAAGATGGTTATTAAAGCAACTCAGTACAGCTCTGAGAAATTGCTAGCAATTGCTTAATACTATAGGAGCTCGACTAACAATTTCCAAAAGTGTAGGATTAGGCATAAGTGTTAGGCAACAGACTAGAGAGAGAATAGTGATTAAAAGCACCTCTTACACACTCAGTGTTAACATCTAGAACACAAAAAAGGTAACTCAAATTTTAGTATTCTGCTGGTTTTACTTGGCCCAGTTTTTGCTGGGGGGGGGGCCACAAAGGTGGCTCTTGCGTGAAACTTCTTGAACCTTTCACCATGTCCAGCAGAGCCAATCTCAGATGGCTCTGAAGACGATGGACATGCTTCTGGCCAAGGCTGGGCCAATTAGAGATGTTGGTTACGCCTCTGTGATAATATATTTAAGAAGAAATCAAA
>VZRN01005936.1:665961-783420 GCA_013397935.1 Dasyornis broadbenti | reverse complement strand
CCAGGAGGAGTCCCAGTAAAGAGAAAAAGCCTTGCTCTTGAGACGGAACGGCCGGCTGGTACAGAGGTCTGTACCCCATGGATGAAGGACCCCATGCCACAGCAGTTTTGGGAAGATTGTTTGCCCGTGGGGGGAGCTCACATTGCGGCAGATTCAGGTGGGGTGCAGCATGTGAGACCCTTAGCTATGCAGAGGATAAGACTCCTCTCCCCTAAGCAGTGGAAGAAGATCTCAGTGATGAACTGACTTACCCCCATGCCCATGGGCCCCCCTGCCCCTTCCCCATGCCTTATTCCGCTGTGCTGCTGCTGGGAAGGAGGGAGGGGGGTGAGCAGAGAAACGGTGTCTTTGAAGGTTTTGTTTTACTTCTCATTTACTCCTCTGACTCTGTTAGTAATAAATCACTTATTGCAACTTAAGTTAGTCCTGTTTTACCCTGAGTACATCTTCTCTCGGTTCTTTATCTCAACTCATGAGCCCTGTGTGTGTATTAATTTGTGGGTACCCAGCATTTGACCAAAACCGCTACAAGTATAGAAATTATTTACTAGGCTCTCATATGCAAATCAGTCAACATGTCCTTGCTGTTTCTGTGCTTTCCGTGTACTCAATCCATTAAGTGAGAACTCACCAAAAGATATATAATGGCATGGTTTCATGTGTATTTTTCTCATTTGAGTCTACCAGTTACTCTGCTCAGATGATACTGCTCTCATTCTTTGATTCCCTAGCAAAGCAGTTCTACTGATGTTACTTATTAGAGCACTAACTTTTCTCCAGTCATTGATGCAGATTGCACTAGCAATTGTGCCTTCTAGAACATGAACTTTTTTCATTTTGATTGATTTATAATTCATGATGACTTGTTCTTTTCTTCTGACTGGCATTTGAAGCACCATCCTCAAATTGTCTTTAATTTGTTGAGATTGGGTATTTTTTGATTTGGCTTTCCAAATCCAGTAAGAGTCAACTGATACTATCACATCTATGCACTGATTTCTTACCGTACACGGATAATTCCTGTAATACACAGTTATGGTAGAAACAGGGAACAAGTTGTTATGGCTGTGTCAGTTTTCATAATGTTTAGGGGTTTTAATTCTTTTTTCTACGAACAAAATCCAGACCAAATAAAGTCAGAGTTCTTCCATTTCCCCCATCACAGTCATATGAGAGGAAGTTACAAGCATCAAAGTCTCAAAATCCATTCATGTTTGTTTCATTAAATTCTCTCCACTACATCGAAAGGAAATTTGTCTTGTTAGATGATGCAGTCTGATTTGAATCTCACAACCTTTTGTTGTGAAAATAGCAAGGCATAAACTTGTTATTCCTACATATTGCGAAGTTTCACAGGTCCTCCTTGAAATGAGGATATGACTTGTTTTCACCCTCAGCTTATTTTGCTCAGGTTACAAATGGAACAAATTAGGATCATGAGTCAGAGGATGAGATTTTTTTATTATGTCATTAGTCTCAGCTTGGGAAGACCAATCTATTGACTTGGTTGCCAAACTAAGGAACAGAATTCCACAAGTGATTCATACTCACTTACATTACCAAGAATACATGCCATTCTTTCTAGTTCTTTCTAGTACTGGATGCTCAATATTATCTCTTCTTTCTACAGTTCTGGAATCACAGGTTGATATACCTCTGTCGATATCTGGGAGAAGGAGAGGCAGCTACAGCCTGCTGGCTGTTTAACAGCTGGCTGTTAAAAAGGGTTGTTTTATCCTGGGCATTTGTACACAATGCACTCCTGATGTTGCATATAACCATATGCTTTATATTAATTTGCCACCATGTCCACAAGACTTACAGATTCTTGTCTTTCACTGTCACCTCCACCACACTTAAATGGGATTGTATTAAGCTATTTTATTTAGGTGCTTTGTTTTCCTCTAGATCAGAAGTAGATTATATTTATTTGAAATACAGTTGCAGCATTGTTTCAGAATATATCATATATTACTGCACTTTGAGCCTGCAATATATTGCAAAACTCTTAAAGACTACAAAATATGAAAATCTGGATTTTCACCTCCCCTTTTTTTGGAAACAAAAAGAATTATAGAAGCATAAAATATCCTAAGTTGGAAGGAACCCACAAGAATCATCAAAGTCCAACTGGCTCTGCACAGGGCAGCCCCAAGAATCCCACCACGCACCTGACAGCTTTGTCCAAAGGCTTCTTGAACTCTGTCAGACTGGTGCTGTGACCACCTCCCTGGGGAGCCTGTTCCAGTGCCTGACCACCCTCTGAGCGAAGAACCTTTTCCCGATACCCAACGTAAACCTTCCCTGTCACAGCTTCATGCTGTTTCCTTGAGTACTCTCACTGGTTACCTCAGAGCAGAGATCAGTGCCTGCCCCTCCTCTTCCTCTCCTCAGGAAGTTGTAACTGCAATGAGGTCTCCTCTTCTCCAGGCTGAACAGACCCAGTGACCTCAGCATCTCCTCATATGGCTTCCTCTCAAGGCCCTTCACCATTTCTGTTGCTCTGCTTTGGACGCTCTCTAATAGCTTTCTATTGTTCTTATATTATGGTGCCCAAAACTGCTCCCAGAACTCGAGGTGAGGCTGCAGCAGTGCAGAGCAGAGAGGTACAATCACCTCCCTTGCCCAGCTGGTCCTGAATCATCTGCTACATAATCATCACTGCTTCTTTGCAAGACCTGAAGTCTGGATAAAAGGTGTTAAGAATATTGGCAAAAGTTGGCCAGTGGTAGATTATTTATGCTCACACTTTGCTAACAGGTGCACTCAGATTATCAGATGCATGACCTAGAAAGGTTTTTACCACAAGGAGCAATGAAGGCCACATGGGATGCCACTAACTCCACTGACATTTAACCAGTCTAAAGTGGTTGATACAAGAAGCATGTTTGTTTATTTGATCTCTATCTACTGTAAAAACTGCTAGACTTCCAACGCTATTCAGGATTTTGCTAATCTCTCCTTTCTCCAAATTTCTGCTTCTCTACAGGTCACAGACTGGCTGCAGAGAGCCTGCCTTTGTAAGGTGTTTTGTGTCATTTGTTGATGTTAGGATGATACAGTTACTTGCTTATCCCATCAGAACCAGTTTTTCCACCTCATTGTAATGTTGTGTGCTCCAATTAATTTTATTTCATCTCTCACCTAGCTTTAGTATTTCTGGCACAATGTTTTGCCAGTCATACACCCTTCATCAGCACAAAATGCAGTTTGTCAGTGCTTATCTATGTTGTAAAAGGGGAAAAAACTCATGACTTACATCGCAAGCCTGCCTCTTCAGAGAGTGCTCAAAATCACGCCTTTAAAACATGCTTTCAACAAGCCAGTAAGTATTGTACCTTTTTCCCTAACTACAGAGAGCAGGGAGGTGAGGCACTTCAGTGTGTAAAATGGCACACACGTTTTGGACATCTCATGTTTTAATGATATTAGCTCAAAGCATTGAATTAAATTGAGGAAGGTTAATGAAAGGTTTCAGTCATGATTGCAGTGACCATGATGAAGGAAAGGGGCAAGAGAAATGGCAGTTTTAACAATTAAACCCCCTCAACATCTTGCTTTAACACTACTGCCATAACACAGTGAAATGCCACAGTTAATCAGATCACACTTATTGCTAATGGTCTCTGCTAAGTTCTTGTGACTCCCCTGTTGGGATGTTCTACAAGATGATCATGTTCTTCATTAATGCTAAATTAAGGTAGATATCACACAAATTATTATCCTTAATTGTTTATGGCTATAAAATAGGAGTTATTTGGTTTTATTCTCATTTTAAATTGGCATTATAAATACATAAAGTACAATAAAATCCCTGTTCCCCTGTAAATCTCAGTTTCCACAAATTAGAAGGCTTCAAGCACCTAGCAGCCATGCTATACCATACAAGGCTTCCAGCATATGTTGGAAGTATTTTGCTTACCTTACTAAATACCAGAAGCAATCTATTAGGTTGTAAAGAAGGTTGCCTCTATTAGGATGTAAGGAAGCATGGGACTGGTTGAAACCTCCTGCAGGGTCTCATCACATTTTAGGACTGGGCCTTTCTCCATATCAATAAAATCCAATCTCCATGCATTCCTAGTGCTAGTGCATGTCAGAGGAATAAATTATTCCATAAAGGGCTCACTTTTGCTGTAGCGACCTCACAGAGGATAAAAGGAAACCAATAAGCCCTGGCTTGCAGAGGAAGAAACTCAGTATTGGCCAGAATAACAGCATTAGATGTGGATGTACTAGATCCTAGTTCAAGTCACTGTTTCCTCTGTGCCTTGAGCAACTGAGTGGGATTATTTCTATAAATAGGATTAAGAGCACTTACAACTACAACTCCAGGGTATTTCAGAGTTAAACAATTAAAAGATTTTGGCCTATTTTGATACTTTAAAAACACAAACTCCTCAAAGCAGAGAACTTCTTCAGGTTATACTAGACCTAGAAAAAAAGACATAGAAAATAAAGAACATCTTCCACAATCTCATTCGCCACCTATCTTGAAAATTTCTATTAGCAATATTATTTACATATTATATCAATATTCTGAAAACTAAGAAAAAAGCACCTTGTGTCAAGGAGGAGAAAATGTGTTCCCATTAGCAGTAGGTGGGTAAGTCATGTTTTGGGTAGGAACTTGTGAGCTACAGTAAGGCTCTGGTAGATGTAGGAGCAAAGCTTCCAGTGCTGACACTGCCATCCATGTGAGCTTCCCTCTGTGCAGCAGAGATGTGGTGCAATAGGCTCCTGTAAATGAAGGCAGGCCCACACTCCTTATGAGTCTGAAAATACTGCTATGGACTATGGAAGGTGGGAGGGGATCCCAACACTGGAGTAGGGGCTTACAAAAGAAGGGTGTGGTAGATCCTTTGGGCACTGCAAAATCTTAAACCATTGCAACTTAAATCTATCAGAAAACTTTTACCAGAACCCTACTTGAATAAAAGTGGTCATAGGAATAGGATAAATAGGAAGAGGAATAATTCACATCACTTAATAATGTCTGATAAATTTTGCTAGTCTTTTCTTTATATAGTGGGGTGTTGGTAGCTTTTACAATTTTACAGATATTAATTTTACGAAATACATTATAGAAAGGTTAATGAGAGGTTTTAATCATAATTGTGATGACCATGACCTAACAGAAGGCCAGGGAATATTGCAATTAAAAAGGAATACCACAATTCTATGTATCCATTGCCAGAATACAAAGAAATGCCACCACTAATTATACACTACATTCATCACTAAAAAAGTTGTCATGTATCCTTTTGACACAACAATCACATGAAAGCTACCAATACTACCTCTTTACAACCTTCAAAGCTATTTGTGCCATATACTATGGCTCAAAATGCTGATCACATAGTTTGTGCAGACTTGAAGCAGAAAAATCTCATTGAAATCTGTGACTTGGATCTTTCTTTACTGTCCTATAATACACAGCAGCACCCTCCTCTTTGTTCATAGAAATATGCACCTATACTGTCTGCTGAATATTCTCTAATATTCATGAAGTTAAAATTAACTCCTTATTTTAATTGCTTATCAGTTCCATAAGCATAATTCCCATGATTTAACTTGCTTTCATAGGGATCTGCTACCTTTCCATATAGAACTTCACATTTTTATGAATTTTTACTATTTAAAATGTATATGTATGTAAATTATTATGCATCTGAGCCTTTCACATCAGAGGTACACTATAAATACTAAATCAACGTGGAAAACATAATGTCTGCTTTAACTTGACTTGATTATGGCTAAATATGAAAAAATAAATTAGCATTTTACTCTATTTTTAGTTGTCTTCATTGTATTATACTGTATATTTGCTTCAAGTTTGTAGATTAACACCTCTCCCAACTATTTCCTATAGGTTTATGCTAATAAATTGTAACTTAAAACAACTCATGATGGACTAGGAAGAGAAAGTCAGATGTCTAATATAGATGTTCCTTAACTGAAGGATGAATATGGTGGAAACTTTAGGATACTGAGTTTTGACTTTTCCGAGAACAGACCTACCTATTGCAGCTGGTAAATTTCGCACAAGTTGTGTTAAAAAAAGCCTGAGACTATATAAAGCTTTCTTCTAATTTAGATTACATTTTTGCTCATGTTTTCCATAATTTATTATTGATTACTCCTAGATTTATTACTTATGTTTTAGCTAATGATTCGAGCGATTTTAAAAATAAAGCAAATAAAGCTACAAAATGCTGCAATTCAGCAATTGTGCCAGAGACCATTTTTCTTGTTCATGGACATGATTGACATAGGAATGTGACTCAGGAAGAAAGCATTATTAGTATGAAGAAAAGTTATGACTTTTGAATTATGTTTCCTTCTAAGTAATTCCCTGGGTTACATCTGCATTGCATATTCTGATAAGTATATATAGATTCTCTTTACACATTTTAGCTTCTTTAATAATTTCGCTAAATGCAGAAGAGGGGAAAATAAAGACATATTATTAATAAACAAGCAATTAAACAGGTTGGGGCAACAATGCAATCCTGGTCATTCAGGAACCCTGTGCTAATTTTAATTAGCTACTTTCCCTTGCTTTCAAATGTAATTAAAGCAGCTTAGTTGTGCTCAGTGATGCAAACCACCTTATTTAATCACTAACATTATTTCCCTGAACTATTAATGATTTTCAAAATGCTTGTTTATGCAGAATTAGAACAGTAATTATCTTACCAGTTAATTCTGTACCTTCACATTTCACACCTCGCTCAAACGTCATTCATTTACCACAGCCTTTCTGTCAAAACAAAGAAATGCTTGTTCTAAATGTGCTTCTGACTGCCAAATTGAAAGCCAAGTTTTGTAACACTAATAAAGTAGCTCCCAAGTGAAACAGGTGTAGTAATTTAGACCCTTCCTGTCTTAAGCTTGCACGTACATGCTATGTCTTTTCTTTATTAGCTTTAAAATGAGAGCTTGGTGTGCAAAATAAGCCATTTAATTCAGACTTGTGGAGCAGAATATAATCTTTAATTTAAACTAGAGCCGTAAAAAAAGGCCTTTAATTTTAACTGGCATGTGCGTGTGAATTTGAATTAATAATCCAGAAAATTGAAACTGTTTTGCTGCTGTTGCTGGATAGTGACTGTTCTTCACATGCCCTTAGTTTCACTCTCTCCATTTCTCTCCCCCAAGCTTTGCCCAGTGTCTATTTTATGATGTTGCTGTCTTACAAAAAGGGAATTCTTCTAAAAAACACCAGAACTCAGTTGATTGAATTCTTGAAAAAACATACTGTGTTGAAAGAAATTCTTATGCCTGTATATTTCAGTTTACAAAAGGAATATTATTGGTATATTCATTGTATCTGCTTAAGGCAGAGTTTCAATACACCATGAATTTATACTTCATTAATCATCAGAATTTTTTCCCCGTTTTTTCTTTTAGTGTAAGTTAACAACTCATTGTGGCCTTATAATCACAAAATACAGCAGCCTTATGATCAGCAAATAACCTTTCTCCTGACCCTTCCAAGAAAGGGAGTCTTCCCTATTACCTAAGCAACTGCCCAAAGTCATACCAAGAAAACCCGTGGAGAACTAGAAAAGAGAAAACTCCATCCTGCAGCTGTTCTGAACAGTCTCTGAGGTCCCCCACACTTATCCCAAGTTGTGCAGCAAGTTCTGGTGGTGAGCGCTAATTGCTGCTTTTCCAGGAGATGGCTTGTGAAACAGATGAGCAGCCTATGAAGAGTCATTCTGACTCTCTCCTCTTTGACACATCAGACAACTAAATATCTATGTAATCCAGTTCAATCAATTCAGTCCACAAATCTAGAAGATAGCCTAAAAATCCCACTGTAAATCAGGCCTATTACATATACATTGCATCTGTGGATAGCACAGATACACATCTGGCAAAATTCCTTCTAAAAAAAGGGGGAAAAAGACTGGATTTGATGCAATGCTTCTACTACTACATAATTTTTTACAGGAAATGTAATTGCAAACACAGTATTAGATCTCAGCTTTTAAAGGCTTGTTAATGCAATTAGATTTAAACACAAAAGCAGTGCATTTGACCTCCACTGGACCCCTTTAAAGCATAAAGTTACCCATGTAAGCAAAAGGGATGGCAGGATGGACACCTAAGAAGCCAACAATAATTTTGCATCTGTTCATTAGAGGTATGGAGTTACTGCAGTCAAGATTTTAAACACTACATCACATTTTGCAAATATTCTTTCTAAATATATTATAAATCATACAAAAGAAAGCAAATCAATGTGTGAAAAAACAGTTTTAGTTAAAAAGCCATATTTTGTCTAAAAGCTTTACATGTACCCTGACAAAGTAGATATCTTTTAATATATTTAAATGTATTAGATTTTTCCAGAGATTCTATAAATTTGAGACAGCTAAAATTATTTCAATATTTTCAGAATGCCCAAGATTCATGGTCTCCTGGCAACTAGCAATCACATGGCTAGAGAGGTTTTGGCCTACTGTTACAATGCTGTTATATGTTTGGTTGATGATTTATTCAAACCCAGTTGCAAACCTGCTGTTAGCTCCCTCATTGCTTTAATGCAGCCAGTCTACCATTCATAACTGTCAAGAACCAATTCATTGGGACTTGAGCTTATTAAGCACCCGAAGTGTGTAGTGAACATACACAGTTCTGTGCCTTGGAATGTGAATAAACACTATCCTTTCCATCCATTTAAATGAAGCCTCTGATGTTTTTAACACCATGCATTATTTTTATCTTGTTATCAGGATATTCAGCCATGAACTCCAAAGAATCCATTGTGCACAGCTTGGTGTTAGCAGGTGGCAGTAAAGCCTGGCAACCTCGTGTCTAACAGGGCGCAGGCACAGAGGGAGAGGGTGGTTTAATACACTGCGCTTGTAAAAAGTTACTGTAGGCACAGAGTATGAGCTTTATGATTTTACACAGAAACAGGAAGGACAAGCTCATCTTAGGCATATAGCACAGTGCTTGGAGAAACAACAATGGACTTATTTTCTTAAATACTGCTTTATCTGAAAGGAGAAAGATGGCTTTGGCAATTAAAGGAGTAATCACTGTGGATATTTACCCTGTTGAGGACAATGTATCAATTCTCTTGGTCAAATATGCCAACTGTATAAATAATATAAAGAGAAAATGGGTTTTGAAAATAAAATATTACTTAACGAGTTCACTTATATTTTAATCTAACTCTGTTAATTCAGTAGTCTCAAAAAAGCATATTTGAATTGCAGGCTTTAATAGTTTTTCATGCTGAATAACATGGTAATATGATTTTTCTCCATTCTGGACACATAAGGAACATTCTAAAATGTGTAGCCACAATTACACAGCAGCAGTGTGCATGATATTTAATGTGAGACTCAGAATAAAGCTGGTTCAAACCATTTGGTTTAAAACAATCATAAATAGCCATTTTAACATAATGATTCTAGTATAACATGTTTTGCTTAAATTTTAAGGATTGTAGTGGGGGAAACATAACATTCTGAGCACTCATTTAATTTAAATTAGAACTACTGTAAAATTCAGGTTCTGACCAAATAACAATTAAATAAAGTTTGAAGTTGTTTTTTGGTGGGTTTTTTGTTTTATTCTGTTTTGGTTTTGTTCTGGCACAAAGGACTCAATATTTTTTGAAACAGAAATTATTATAAAAATGTCAGCAAGAATAATTGGAGGGTCAGGAGGTTTTTTTCCTGAGTGTTTGCTGATGTTGTGCCCATCCCATCAAGAATTTCAAAAGAGGAATAAAATGGCACTCTGTCTTCTGGACAGCCCGATGTTTGTCTTTGCTGTCAAGTAAAAGGGGATGCAATTCCATTCATATCATGAAGATTAGAATAATGCAGAAAATATGATAAACCAGAACAATTCACAGCCAGTCACATCACACCTTAGAGGGTCTAGACTCCTCTAGAACATAGAGGCTGACACACAGGGCCCTAATGAATCAAGGTTTTTCACTAATAACAAATGTACTTTCTTACTAGCTCTTCACATTTTCATGAAGTTACACAAATAACTTCTTAAAATTACTCAAAATCATCACAACATCAGTTAACTACACTACACTTTAACTGGATGCTGTAAACAAAACAGACCTCTGCTTACACTTAGGAGTGGCTGCAACAGGATTATTCTGCATTACACATGGGAGTCCTTGTGGTAAAAACCCTTCCAGAAGTTTCGGCAGCATCATGAGAGAGAGGTATGAACGTATATGTAAGTTTTCCAAAAAAGCAATTGCCCTGGAAAATTAATTATCACTACTTTTCTACAAGACTTTTAGTTCAAACTCATGGCTTCCTTTAACATAAACAGTGGACACAGTTCTCCAGGCTGTTATGTTTGTTTAGTGGCAATGTAATGCAATTAAATTTAACTAGCCATGAACTGGCAAATATATACAGTTTGTGCTTTACCTTTAAATAAAGCTTACTGCTGCTTCAAATTAATCAAAATCTTTTGCAAACCTGGAAGAAAGCTTAGAGAACTTTCATCTCTAGATTTTTTTTTTTATGGTTTCCTGTAGAAATGTCTGTTCTTTGGAAAGCTGAGGTGCTGTGCAACACTCCTGTGGTCTCTTTCAATGTATTACCCTGAATGCAGTTCATTTTTCAGATGTGTGAAGCAATTCAGTACTGTCTTACTCTTCCTGAATATTTAATGATTACTCAGAGATGACATCAGATGAAACTTTAGGTAGAACCAATATTGATTACCTTCCTTTTTTGCAGTAATTGTGTCTACAGGAGAGAAAGGTTTCATGGAATAATGGCTGGGTGTTTGCATACAACTTTTCACATTATTAGTCTGATGATAAACACACAGAAACACCTGCTTCTAACTTGCTCTGCACCAAACTGTAGTTATATCTTATCTTCCCTTATCAGATACTCAGATCTGTTCATTAATGCCATGTATACATCTGTGCCCAAGTATAGGAATGCAATGAAATGAATGAAACAAAAAATGATGGGTAGCAGTAGTAGTATTAGTTTATAGTCTCCAAATTATTTAATCATTTCTTATTCAGAGATTTAACCTGGGAGAAGAAATCTACAATTACATTAATCAAGGAATGCTACCAGGGAAGGGAGGGAAAAAAGCTCAGTAGGCCAACCAGTGCAGCTCTGAACTTTGAAGAAGGGTCTAATATAAATAAGGTATGATCTGTAAATATCTGTGTAACCTGTTTCTTAAAAATTATGACAATTACACAGCCTCCTGAAATAGCTGCTCTCATCCCCTAATTAGCATCACAGAATGAAAGATTGCTTCTTTCCTTATCTATAATACAAATTTATTTTCCTATATACTGAAGATTAATATCTTGCACTGCATTTAGTGAACATAGAGAACAACTGGTCACTATCCTATTCATAGCAATCATTTCGAACTTATATTATTCATCCCTTAGTCTTCTCTTAGCTAGGTAAATCCAGGAGTTTCAAGGGGGCTTGTTTGTTCTGTTTCACAAGTCTTTATCTTGACCAAACCTCAGGCAGAGTATTGAATCTCAGGTCTCACACTTCAAGGAGCAATTTTATCCCAGATTTTAAATCTGAGGGTCCTGATCATGCACCCTGTAATTAAACCCTGGGCTTTTTTACCCCCAATACTTATCAAGACCTTTTGAATTCTAAAGTTAATCTTCCAAGTGCTTGCAAACTCTTCTCAGCTGGTGTCAGCCAAAAACTTTTTCTTGCTATCTGCTGCTATATCATCAGAGAGTAGACCTGGATCCATGAGACACCTTAGGGAAACCTGTTGTGTACATCTCCGAGTTGCAAAATAAAGTACTACTATCTTTGAGTATTTTCAAACATTTATGTGAATGTACCTAGCTTCATCCTGTTCATGGCCTCTTACACTACGATCTATGTTTAAAGCATTAAAATGGTATGTTAAAACATGGAGTTTTTTTATTTCAACCACAGAGTAGATCACAGTTCTTTTGTGAATGAACATAAATGAAACGAAAGGCAAGTCATACCTCGTCTGCCTTAAAAACTGATGAAAGAAGATACAAATTAAGAGGAAAGGGAGAAGCCATCAACATGCAGAATACCAGGAAATATGGGCAAAGCCAACTTTAAAACCTCTCTGCAAGATCGATCATAAACATAGCCAGTTAAAATTTCCCACAGAATTTTAAAAGGCAGGAGGACTACACAAGCCAGGTAGCAGTAGTTTTGTTTCTATGTATAATTTGAACTCTCAGTTCCCATAAAATGTATTTACTGGAGAAAACAATAGTTCTTCCCTTACTCTTCCATATTTGAAAGACTAACAACACAATTCGTATGTGTAAGATTTGATTACTTAACACTGCTAACCATACCTTAGAGCCTTGGGATTCCACAGAGGCTGAAATTCACACAAGGACTGGATCTCCTTCCTTTGTAGGATATCCTCCACAAAAGACACCTTCCTTGCTTTGTAGATCTCAGACCGCATAGCCCTGGCCTTTGGTTCTTTCTCATGCATTCTCAATTTTCATCTATTCACAGGAAGGTGAGTTTTTATTTACCAACTCAAGGCCCACAAAAGCAGTGTGACAGATTGCAGGTAGTGTTTCCACATCCTTCCCCATGAAAGAGCTTTAAGAAAACTTTTAATCCGTAAAGTATCTACCCCATTCTTTACACGTGCATCTCCATATTCATTAAAAAATAGTATTCTGACATGAAGTTAGGTATGGGAGAACATCAGGTAAGCAATGCATAGTTAATACCGATTTGAAGAGATTAGCACACCTCTGCTTTATTAAAAAGGAGAACTACATTTGGTCACACACAATGGTGGCGAGGGAAGATTCCTCACTCAAGAAAATTCAAAGGCAGAACTGAGACAAATCTTTTCCAACTTCTACACAAAAATCTCAAAGAGACTAAACCAGTCACTGGGGAGGGAGAAATATTTATCTATTGCCTGTATTTATCAAGGCAGTTTTCTTCATTACTGTAATGAACAATGAAACTGCAATCACTGCACACATCAGATGAAACGGAGCAGTTGGTTTGTCTGTTCTCTTGCAAAAAGGGATATTCAGCACCTCTGTTCATGGCCTAGGTCTCTTCAAGAGAAAGGAAAAATGTTCCAGAGTTCTTGTACAGGTCTCTCTCACTGCCCTGTGCATTCAGCCTCCATACTCAGAATCTCTGCCAGCTTAGATGAAACCTGTAATATTTTTGTAACTATTGTGTTTTGATGGTGTCAGAGTTAACAGATGTAATAGGTAGGAAGCAGAGAGACTAATAAATCATATTAAAAGTTAAAGTTTCAGTCCAACAGCCAAAGGTGCATGAGGTAATGTACCCACTGTTCTCAATCATAGTCTCCTTTATTATGGCCAATTTCCACCAGTCTAATCCAAAACGAATGCATTAGGGTTTGTGTTCTTTGTTCAGTTGTTGCCAGTAGCACTCTGCCCTTCCTCCTGATTTGCTTGGTAGCTTGGGAGCCTAAGGGAGGGGTGGATTAAATTGGAAAATATAAATAACAAATCAAAAATTAAAATTGATTGGATAAACAATTTTCCTTAGACTGTTTCTTAATAAGTGATCAATTTTTAAATCAATATTCATTATTTCTCAGAACATACCAAACTGTTTATTGAATAAATGAATAGCTGAAACTACAATGACATGAAATCAAATAGGTGAACCAATTTCTTTAATAACATGGGCTGAACAGGCCACCTTACCTTACCTGGTTGAAACTAAAAGTCAGAAATTCAACACCATTGAATAGGTGATCCAAAAAAAGGATGCAATTTGTTTACATGTTTGATACGCACAGGTGTATAGCCACACGCTGATTTGTGCGATATTTCTAAATTGCAGTTGAAAATTATTTTCTTTCTGATACTACTTGTGTGTTCTTTCTCACAATTCTTCATTAGTCAGCATACTGCAAAGCTTCTGAAATAAAATTCAGATCTGAAAAATGAGATCTGTAAAACTGTTCACTGTAAAGGCTTCAGGCACAGCAAATGGATTTCTCTAATAAGTTTTTATTCACTTGTATCAGATCCAGCAGTACACGTATAAACTATATGCTACATCCTAATATATACTTCAGACTATTTCATATTTTTTTTTGGCATAATGTAAAAAATAATCTTTTGAGGCACAGAGGTTCTGATGTTCTTTTTTTCCAGCTGAAGAAAAAGCACTAGGGTATGAGATCTCCAAGAAATGTTTGCACATTTGTTTAAAACACAAGCAAGGACATTAATTTGGTTCTACATAATACAGATCGTATCATTTACATGATCTTCAACTCACAAATTTCTTCCAGTATGTGGAAATACTTTCATTTGTACTCAGAATATAAAAGATCCTTCTTATGAAAAAATATAAGCTGTACTAATCAAGTGTTAATTAATTTGTAGGATGCTTGCTTTAACATCTATTTTAACTTGTCACAATTGATTTAACATACGACCAAACTCCAATATCATTTCATTGCTCCAAAGACATAAAAGTAGGGAATAACTTGAGCAATGAAAGGAATGTGAAAGATTACCGTTTCAGTTTGTACACTAATTCCATGTGTTTATTGTTGTCAAAAATAATTATAGAGAAATCAAGTATCAATCTATTGTGCTATGTTGTCATCTACAATAAAACTAATGTAAGAAGAAGTTTCATTAAATTCATTTCTGTAGATCACAGATTTCTGCAACTCGTAAAGGCCTATGTTAAACCTAGAAATTTAACCTAAAGTCTGAAATTTCAAATGTAATTTCACTTTCAAAGTCAATCTACCTTACAACACTACTTCCCCATAATAAAGCAGTAAGTTCAGCTGTTAACATTAACATTGGCATTTTGAAAGTGTTAACTATTGAAAAGAAGCTGTTTCCTCTCATAATATATAAATATTCTGCAGAAATTCAAGTCCAGTCATCATTCTGTATAATACACATTTCTAGAGCATTCAAGACTACCTGACAACATGAGTCATCATCACTGACCAAAACACTTTCCCCTAATTCCAAGCATAAAATCCCAGGCACTAATGCTCTGGATTTATTCACAGAGCTTTCAGCTCCCTTAGTCTGGCATCTTGCACCATCCACTTTAATATAAATCTATGTAAGCCTGCTAAGGTCCAGTTGCCCTTTGGAAATCTTAAAAAGTGCTATTTTTCCAGTATGAGATTGCTTTAAATGTCTGTGATTTGAAGTAATAGCCTTGGCAAAGCCGGCAGCAGAGGAAGTAGAGGCAGTTTGTGTCCCAGGCGCTGGCCAGGAGATGGTGGCAGAGAGCAGCTCTCCCTCAGCCCCTTTCGCACGTTCATTGGAATCCTCAGAGACCCCAAGGTGCTTTGGACACCTCATTACACTGTCACACAGCAATCTCCTGACTTGTGCCATTAACTTACCTTTTATGTTTCAGGATATCATAACAAGCTCAAAACATTGGTTAACATCCAGTTTGTTCAGTCAGATCTGGGCACTCGCATAAGCACACTACAAGCTGTATGCACTCAGCTCTCCCATTTCTGCTGAAGAACCAAGTTTCATGACATCAGTTTTGGTAGTGATAAAAATCAAACATTTTCTGGAGCCATTATTGCCTAAAATGTTAATGCAGTTTACTTTTTTCAACTGTGATCGATAGCTGGAGGAAAAGTGCCCATAAATTACTAAAGGCAAATACCATTCTATTAGCACTCAGGAGATTTTGCAACATTTGCCAGTCTGTTTTACTGGAAAAAAAAAATTAATTTGTTGAAAGCCTAGTTTTTTACCTGTCTTTGTCTTTCTCTGTAAAAGAGGGATATTTTTATCAGGAGTCATTTGGGAGACATAATTCTAATGTACTATAGCTATAGGTTGCAATTAATGTTCTACCTCTCTGTCAGCTTTACATTCCATGTTTTATGAAATCATTAACTATTGTCATGTTTCTATTATGATACTATTAGGAAATAAAAAGATGTATGTAAATGGAGATGTAAAATAAATGTATGACAGTTACTAGGAGCAACATCTGTGCACTATCATACGTGTTTACACTAATTTTCTAAAGATTGTTCCATTCATTACAGAGCATTGTTACTTGCTGTGGCACAACCCTTATTTCCATGCATTTAGGGATTCAAGCAAAGAGAGGGTAAATGAGAGCCTAATCAATACCACTTTTCATTTTGCTTCTAATGTGCTGCCTTTTTCTTTCTTTTCTTCATGAACAAATCCAAAAAAGATCTTGACGTTACAGTCATAAAATGTAATTCTTCTGCAGAAACACAGACAATAATGCTCTCTGTATTCAGGCATATTGCATATTCTAATGGCATTTGGCTAAATTGAGTATGGATTTAACATCAAAGGCTTCATGAATTTTTCAAATGAGATATTAAAGTCAATATTTCAAGTGAAAGATATTTCAATTTAGTTGCATACACAACAATAAAAAACTTCTACAAGGCAGAGGTACTAGTGGCTATGGCAGTATTAGTTCATTCAGGAAATTATTAGTTTATAAGAAAATCAAACAGAAGGTTGTGATACAGCAATGACACTGAATAAATTAGCCTAACTGATACACGCTAATGTACTTTATCTCTTAGAGTCTGAAGCAGAACTTGCTACTGGCATGTTCAGTCCGTAAAGCAGGGCTTCATTTGGGGATATTTTATTTATTTATTTAGTAAATTCAAATGGTTCCACCTAGATTTGCATTCAGAACATCAGAAATCTGCTTATTTTCATTTTTGAAATGGCTAAGCCTACTGTAGGCAAGAAACCCTCCAATCTCGTTTATTTTTTAATCTAAGTGCATTTTGCTCCATATTGTCAATGCTTATGCAATGCTGCTTCTGCTTTCACACTGAGTTACAGAGTGTTCAGACTACTCAGTCTGAACATAAAAAGTCCACTGAGCTCTGACTACTTCTATGTCCTGGCAGAGATAAAGACTTGGAAACAAAACAACACAGAGTCTGGCCATTCTTTTCCTTGTCTATTTTAGGCACGTGGAATGTATCAAAATTCCCATTAAATAGGTAAGATGTTGTATTATGATGTCTTGACATATTGCTGAGGAACACATACATTTGTGTCAGCTATGACTCCTGTGAGAGCTGGATGCACTGCACTCATGCGCTTGTAGTGCGCATTTAGGCAGCTGCACTCACAGGGACATTGTGCTACTCTAAGGCCAAATACATTGTTTGTTCACACATGAGATATGAGCAACTACAAATATATACCACTGAAGATGTAATGAATACTGATTTTTACTAGTAATTATGATATTACTAAAAACTAATTATAATTGGGTACCGGGGAAAGTTACACCGATTTAAAACCTTGACTATCAGGTAGTTTGGGCCCACAAATTACTACGAAGAGCTCTGATCCTAAAAGCACTTCCCTGAAACCAGCGGGTTCTTTGTCTCTGCAATATTCACCCAAAGTGTTTGCATTTACTGTGAGAGTATTTCAAAGGCTCACAGCGAAAACAAAGCTGGTGCTAACTAAGCATTGAACTGCTAGGCCTGTTTCTACCATGGATGCAGAACTGATAGCCAATGCTGACCTGTTACTCAGAACTAAACAAAGCCAATCGCCTCATGGAGAACACTTGCAAAGACTGAGGAAGGCCATCTTTCCCCCATTCAAACACCACATAACTTGTAGCACTGGTCTCAGTGCCCTAGAGTCTTTCTGGAGCTCAGTGTTCAAAGTGCTATAGTATTTCCATAAAATGAGAAGTGTTATCGTCTCGAAGGCAATCAATCAGGGACAAATATCATCTTCAGAAACCGTACTCTGAGAAAAAATATTTCTTGTCGTAACAAAGGTAAGGCAGAAGCCTTGTATAGATAATAAGATCCAATAATAACTAGAATTGTATTTTCAAAATTGCCTCTGGGGTTGGGGAATATGGTTTCCTTTGCTTCTGTTGTCATTTCTGGACATCTTTGAAATTGCACTGAAAACTACAGTTCATACTTAATGAGTCAGTAGTGCATCAAAAAACTTCCAGTTGAAATTATTGAAATTTTGATTTTTTTTTTAATGACAACATAAAATGACACTGTTAAGAGGAACGATTCCCCCATGAGCTCTACTCAGTCTGGGAATAATGTCTAAGGCATGATCCTCTGAATTGAATAATTTCATATTTTTCTTCTTGATTATAGGGATGCACATAAAGTTAAAAGTACTTCTCTTGCAAGATCTGTGTCAAAATAAGAGCTCAAATCCTTCTTTACAGCACTGCTAAATAAACAAGGAATATTTGAAGCTCAGATCAGAAGAGGAGACCAAGCTGTAGGATTTGATCTTGGACAAACAAATGCTATGCCAAAAATAAAGTCATTCACATATCACGCTGTACATACCTTTTGTATTTAATGTAAATTTTTATTGAAAACATATGAGTAGATTATCCATAAAAATAAACTGCAGAGATTGTGCTACCCAAAACATGCTTTTGACTCTTTATTAAGAGGTGATAATCTGCACTGATCCACATGGTAATTCCATTGCAGATGTTGCAGACATTAAGTACGACAAGGAAGCTATAAAAAGAGCTGATTTAAACAGCTATTTCACATTAACTCAACAATACATGCAATGCAGAACGTCTTTCATGGGAGTTCAAGTACTTAATTCTTTGGAATGTCATTGTTGTTATAAATAAGGACTAATGAAAGTCCAGTTGACAGTCATTTGATTTTCTCTAATTTCATAATGTTCTAAAAGTTTCTGATTTGCTCTTTAACTTTCCTTTTTGATGGAGTCTAAAGAAGGAACTGTAATTAGGTAGTTAGACTGAAACTCATGGCATGGGAAGGGATGGTTACACTTTCTTTGGATCTACCATTCCTATAGCAGGAGCAAGCACAGCTGCTTTCAGACTTTTTAATACATTCTGTAGGGAATGAAAACCTTGAAAAGGATGGTAGTTCTGTGCATACCACACAGCAAATGGAGCTGGCAGTCCACCAAAGCTCCTAACATACACTCCTGCACTGTGTAGAAGAAAGTGTGGCACTTCATTAAGGGGAAAATAAATGTTTTTGGGGCACTGCATAGGATCATCTTCAACACAGAGGAAGAGCCATAAAGGATGAACAACAAAATGTGGGAAATGTGTGTACAACTAGGTGAAGAAATGATCCCTGGATAACACTGTAATTCATTTTTCTTTCCATTTGTTATAGGCCAGGTCTACAGCATTAGCTCTCCATCTAGGTAGAAGTAAGAATCTCACCAGATTCTTTAGTCTCTGTCTGGGAAATGCATTTATTATGAAGTGTTAGGTGGTTCATAGCACCTGTGATCGTCCTCCAAGCTAAGGTGAATTCTCTATGTTTTTACAGAGTGTCAAAGCAGGAAATAACTGAAGAGACACCTTAGTCAGTAGAAATCGAAACAAAAAGTTCAGTGTAGGTCATCTGAAAAGCCTCAAAAGCAATCAAAAAATCAAACTGTTTACCAGGCACGCAAGAATAGGAACAACCTCAGTGCAAAGTATAATAAACTAATTCCTCCAGTAATGTGAACTGCACAGATGCTTTCTATATCAATTCCTTCCATGTTTTGGAAGCCACACAGTATCAAAGAAGGCAACAGAACTTACCCACCTTCAGTAGTTCCGCAATGAGCTCTGTTTGTTCATCCACCCACGTCCCTGGAAAAAAGAAGTGCTGTATGTCAGGAATGAGTCCAGTAATTATCTTCGAACACAGGAGCAATGCCAGCAACATTCTGGTAATGGCAGCATTAATGCTAAAAGTTTACATTTTCAAAAGTGAAAACATTTACAGACACGATCTGGATATTTTAACTGTCACAGGCCTCAGCAATCTGATACTGCTTAGCCTTGTGGCCAAGGCATTAAACCACTGGTATCTATCTGCCACCAGAACAGATCTTCTCAGTACTTCCCTAATAAACTCAATAATTAATCCACCAAAATTTGAAGAAGAAAAATGAGGGCCATGTCACTATTAACAAATAAGAAACAAAGAAAAAATTTACTCATTTTGCTAAGAATATATGAAAATGAAATGATAGATTTCATAGATAATGAAAATTTCGTAGATAACATTCTAGTCTATGGTAAGACCAGAAAACAACATAAAGGTGTAAAGTTCTATAAGATTTCAAATTCAAGTCATTATAAATCCCAACATACAGGGAATAACTTTAATTCAATTGCTTGGTCAATCATTTCACTTATCTGTCAAAACAAAGCTAAAAATAAGGGCAACAAGTTCACTTCCACATAAAAAGGACAAAGCATTTACTATATGAGTGTAATCAAATGCAGGTTTGTCCCAGAAACATAAATAGTACAGATTGGAAAAACACTTAAATAATGAAGTATTTCATGCAATTCCAAGGAAAATTAGATGAATGACTGAAAAGGATACAAGTGTACACAATTCATTATATAGAATACGAAAACACTTGGCTAAAAGAAGTGTGGAGTTCTTCACTTTAATGAGCACAGCCTTACCCACAAATTAAAAATAAACAAATAAAAAAGATACAAGTATGATCTCACTTACTGGCAGTCGATCAAACTGCAATTTGTCCCAAGAGTTGGGAAGCCACTGCCCTATAACACATCAAGAACTCCTGCTTATTGAACTGATACATGTAAAGTCTGATTTTTTTCTGTCTACAGCAATTGTTTTTCCTATCAAAACATTCGGGTTTATGGAAATGACAACTTAATGGTTTACAGGAAACATAGCATGATGTTTAAAGTTAAATCATGTTTACTTCACTTCGGAATCTCATTGTACCCTCACTGAATAAAAGTACATTTCCTTACAGTGAGGGTTGTACAGACAGTCCGATCTCGCTGCAATGCTGCTGATGTTAATAGCAGACTTGAATAGCTACACAGAACAGTTTAAATCTCTACCATACATATGTTACCATAACTTTAAACCCAGGACTTTTCATTAATCATACAATGGCATGCTGCTTCATTTTCTGCCAGCTGATTAAAATACAGATACATTGTCCTGAACATCATGGAAATTATGGGCTCTCAGCCATTGTTTCCAGATAGTGTTTTTTCAGCCTTGTTTCACTACTCAGCTACATGTCACCATGTCACATTGCAAAAATTATTAAATATTCAAGCATAGAAATGGACAAAAAACGGATCCTAAACAGATTGAAGCGCATAAATTTTCTGCCACAACAAGGATAAAGCTTCAACTAGAGAAGGCCTACTTCAATGTCATCTACCCTACTACTGCAGCATTTCAAACATAATCAAAAGAAATTAATTTGAATTTTTTATAAGGAAAAACTGCAAATAGCTTGATAAGCTTTATATAGACACCTGTAGCTTTAAATTTTTATTTACCTGAGTCCAAACATCTAAAAATTCTTGAAAAACAGGGAAGTCTATACTGAAAACAAAGTAATTCCTTAGAGAATGGGTCAACAATCTAGAGATCTTAAGTCATTTATCGTCCAAGTCTGTGTGAATCTCTCATGAGCTCTTACTGAAAAAGAACAGTTAAGACCCAAAGTACAATTTCATCTCTGACCTGTGTCTCTAAACATATAATTTACTCAGGCGTTGTAGTTGAATTCAGGTATTTTTCAGAAAGGATGCAATAGATGTATCACTAAGTCTCTAATCCTATAAACAGGTAAAAATCAGTTGTCACAGGAGCTTTAGAATGTGGTTGAGGCAGGCAGAGACTTCCAGTTCACAGAGGAATAAGTGTTTCTTTGCCTATGTTTCTGTAATGTGTATGAAGGATAAGAAAGGAACAATTGTTGATTTTCACCATCAGTTTGTGAAAGGCTGAAGAGTGAAAAATTTCAGACTGCACAGACCACGAGTTTTGGGCAAAGAATGAAAGGGACAGAGACTGAGATGAAAGTTTTTAGATTACTTTAAAATAGTGTGTTGTTCATTCTCTTTTTAAAAAGTATTTCTCCTACAGTATTCTCTTCATTAACAGAACATCTTTTCAAGTTTTTTTTCTTGTGATTTTTTTTTTTTTAATTTGGTACCCCTGATAGTCAGTGTTCTTTACTGAATATCATTATTTACTGACTATCTTACTGCACAAATACTGAATACATACTTTGCTAGTTATGAAATTGCAGCAGCCTATTCCATGGGTTCATTTTTAAAGCATTGTTTTTCTACAAGACAATGGCTAACAACTAATAAAATAATGGACTAGCAAAGGTACTTCTCACATTGAGTCCTTAAAATCCAATGTTGTACTTTATAAACTCTATAAAGATTTCACAAACTTTAAAGAATATACCTTGTGATTATTGCTGCACTTAAACATACAGACAGCTGGGAAAAATTCAACATAGGCTGTTATATAGGAAAATTTACAGATGCAATTTCCAGCTAGACTGAAGCAGATTTGATTATAAAAGATGGGGCTGAAGATATCTTGGGGTTTTTTAAGTTCTCTTCTCCTATAAGGTACTTGAATGGCCATAAAATGTTTTCAATAAAGAAAAGTCCACATATGCAAAGGTAACATTCTGGAAATGAATTTAGAATATTTTGTGATGGAATACCTAAAAAACTGTCTCACTACCAAAAGCTGCTTCCAGTTTTTTTGTATACCAAGTACCACTGCTATTCAGTCACACCCTTTATCCTTTGGTACATCATCCACTAAAACCTGTTTACAGCTTTAGTACCTTCTGCATCAGAGAGTCCCTTCTCTTTTTATCCTGCACCATCAGACCCTTACAAAACCAAGTGGCAAAGTCAGTGGATGACATCAATGCCTTGTCTGGTAAGTGTCTTTATTTTAATAAATAACCAAATCCAATAGCATTTCATATCATGGAAATATTATTGCTACTACTACTACTACTACTAATATCCTACTGTCTACATAAGCAATGGTGACCCACAAAAAATAGAAATTTAGAATTTATCTTTCATCCATATTCCACTTTTAAAAATTAGAAATATCCTCTGTTCATTCATAAATTGAAAAGCAGAATACAGTAGCCGTCTATTATCGGCCCTGACAAACTCATTCTGCTGAAACAACTGACAAGAAGCAACACAAACAGTACATGAAGGATCCCGTAGAAGATCAGGTACTGTATGGGGATGCAATCCTATATAGCAAAAGTTATCCAGTATAACAATCTTTTACAGAATCGATTATTATTTCTAAAGCACCATAAGGAGTCTTATAGACCATCAGACACGATTAGTTATTCTTCCTCTAATACTCGTTGCCTACCAGTGCATATATAGTGCTACATATGTATAATAAGCTACATGTTTATAATTATAATTTATGCACACATTTCCACAAATTTTCTTGGAGAATGGCATTTTGCTGTGAACTGAATGCAGAACCAGGAATCAAGAGCTTCTCTGTTCTAACCTTCACTCCAGTAACAGGGTCTTGAGTTTGCAGCCTTCAGCAAACCTCTTCTTGCATTTGTAAAATGAAGATATAAACACCTGCTTGCTTACCTAGAAGAGGATACTGGAAAACTATTTGGTCTTCACAGCCAAAAGCCAAGCCCGACAAATTCACAATGGCAAGGAAGTATTGCACATTGCACTGCAACCCCCATGTTGCTTTGGCACCCTGTGGCATTTTCTCTGTGCGCCTTCCAGGCTGAGTTTAAGTTTCTGTTTGATCTCCAAACCTGTAGACAGTTATGGCTGCTAAACTACAATCACAGAAATCTTCCCCCTGACTTCAGGAGGATTAATTAGATGCCTAAAGGTAAGGAATTAAGCAAATGCTTGCAGAGTGAAGGGCCCATTTGGTGAAGGGCCAATTTTCCCAATTGATAATGTATAAATAAAAATCATGCCTAATTTGCTTCCATTACTAATGCTTTATATACTATATAATTGGAAGCAAATTAGCAATTTATTTTAAATTGTTTACATACAAATCTTATTTTCTTTAAGAGTAGAAATCAATGGCCATTTCTCTTCTAATTTGATGCTGTCGTCACATATTACAAATACTAAGCATAAGGGGCTTTTTATTTTAAATTATCTCATTATGAACCGAAGTTAAACATTTGATAAAACACTACCCAACAGAAATAAAAATAAATAAATAATAATTAAAGATAATCTCATCTGTTTCTTAATCTAGGGCAGTTTCATATGTGATGCACACACAAGAATTTTAAAGATACTTTTTAAAAAATATTTTGAAGATACTGCTTGTATTCCTAAAATTACAAGAAAAATGGCTCATGTAAATAACAATGTTATTAAATAAAATATATAATTAACATTATTTTTGTTGAACAGTTGCAATATTCCTCAAAACAACTTGATCTTTTCTCTTCAAAAGGAAGCAAAAGAGTCTCACAAATACCAGTTAAAGACTGATTCTCTCAGAGATAACTCAGTAAAAAATAATGACTGATAGCGGAGAGTTAAGACCTTAAATTTGTGAAACATGACACAGGCTATCAGCAGGAGTCCACAGAAATCACACTATACTGTTTTCATACCAAGGTTCAGAATAGCCTGATTTTCTTAAGCCTCTTGGTTCTCTCTCAGCCTCACGCTTCAGCTGAACATATGTGAATCTCATTCTACCATGTTAAAGCATAATTACTTGTGTGTTAAACTAGTACAGGCACTTGCCACAATCAACAAAAGCAAAGTTACTGCTGTTGATCATATGTCTTTCAGAGCTCTAGTTCTTGCGAGTACCATGAACACGTTCCATCCCTTTGGAACGACACAGGACACATGAATAAAAGAGGCTTTCTGTGAGGTACACAGTGAAAACAAACCCCATCAAGGCAGATAAATTTTTCACTGCATAGATTATCAGACCCAAAAAAATCACAAACAAATGGCCAAGCTTGTGGGCAGAGGCAAAATAAAAGGATAAACTACCTTCCCTGCCTTCCTGCATTTTTTAAAATGCTGGTATCTCCTATGTTTCATTCCTAACTACAACTTCCTCCTGTCAATTCTTCTCACTTGTCTATGACAACTACATCTGTCATAATGTGGAAAAGAAAATCTAAAAAAATGATGTCCTTTGAGTCTAGAACACAAGCCGCTTTTCTTCAATTACTCTTGGAATAAGTTCCCTAACCTTGATTGAGCAGTAGGTGTTGTGAACTTTTTCTATCCTGTAATGACTGAAGTTCATCCAGGAGACACAATTTTCTGTTAAATCCTTACACTTCTTCACAGAAGACATCCATTTACATAGAAATTATTTGCAAGAGTACAAATTACCTCATTTGCAGCCAAATTTGAAATAAAACAAAATTTAGCAATTGTGAAATAGTTACTCCTCTCCAACCATATAATACTTGGATTTATTAATGTACATGGCTTTCTCTCATTTGAGGGGTTCATACCAGTCATGAGATTTTTGATACTACATGCATTTTTTTAAAACTCTCTAGAAATGGTGTTCCTAATTTGAAAGATAATATAAGGAATTTCATCTGTTAATATACTCCACTCCACAAAATGCAGTGGCATAAACACTAATGTCCAACATACTGCAAGCAGGAAGTACCACTGAATATTCTGCTTGACAGAAAAAGTGCAGAAGCAGAAGTCAGGCTGCCTAAGGAACATTCTTCAACACTTTCCATGCAGTTCTGGATCCAAGTAATTCCAACATTGTCTGTTTTCTAAGAAGACTAGATCCTTAATGGAAAAACTGCTGCTATCTGTGTGTTCATTAGACTTGGAAATGGAGAGTCACTCTTCTAGCCTGGAGCCAGAAGGTGGGCTATCTTGGAGGCAGGGTTGATAGTTTTTGAATACCAGATGAAGTCTATAGATACAAGACTGGTGTCAAATGACAAGAGCCTTAAGCAGATGGATGACAGTGTGTGTGCACTATAGGCTGTTGTTAATTTACTAGCTAGAGATAATGCTTCTATAAAATTAAAAATGAGTCATTGGAAAACAGCCCGAGAGGCCATAGCCTGCAGATTTCAGGCCTCCTGGCAGGCTTGCATTGTGGAGGATATGTTTTTATAGAATTATGAAAATTAAAATTGCATGTTAGAGAGAAAGAAAATGTAATTGTTTCTCTTACTAGCTATTTAAGCGATTCATAGTTTGGATTTGTATTTCACAAGTACATATTCGGTAAAATGGAATAAACTAGTCATAGAAACTCATAGACAAGATATAGATGAGCAATGGCAAACATATATATTAATGAATTTTCAAGTGGCAAGACATGGGGTTTATGTCTGTAACTATGCTTTCATTACTTTAGCATGACCTTATAAAAAGTCCCTCCTTTTCACTTTTGCTCTGCATAAAATTTTTCATTGCTATTGGGTTATATTGGAAATAACCTTTCCTCTGCTTTTATCTTGGAATGAAAATTTCATGTTATACTTGCAAGATTGTAAACGGATTTTTGCATCATAACATAGGCAAGGCTGTCTCATTGTTTCCTTGCTTCAAATGCAAGACCAGATATCAGATTCAACGTAAAATTTTTGTGAGTCCAATTTGGTAACGAAGTAACTTATCACCCACCAAAGGAAAAAAAGGGAAGTGTAAAGAGTAAGTACACAGGTCTTAGCATGGTACCCATGCTACCATTTACAGGGAGGGATACCATTTACTATGCTGTCTAGAACTGCCTGGGCCACTCACAACCATCTAAGCTTAAGAAACCACTGAAAAATTCAAACAATCTGCTGTCCAGAGAGGCTGGATCTAGCTCTCTATATAACCAAAACTGTTCTTGATCCCTACATGTATTCATCAAAGGCCCTAAAACAACTTAACCCACTGCCTTACAATCGAATTCCAACAGATGTGAAAAACATGCTGTAGGAAACACAGTCCTAACACACAGATGATTCCTTTAATATTCTTATCTATCCAACGTAGAAATAACAATGCCTCGTAATTTTTCAGTACTTTTTGCCCCTGCCATTGTTGGTGAATATATCCCCTTGGATATCATGATCCCTAGAATCTCAGTTTAAAGGCATGAAAGAAACTACATGATAGTTAGTGACAAAGTCAGAATAAGAACCCAATCTTTGTGATGCAGGATTCACATAGGTTTTAATCCACAACACAGTGAACTGAACTGGAAAGCCTGCTACTCTGTTCCACCACACCCTGCACTGACTCAGCACTGTTGAGCTCAGCAGTATTACTGATGGTAAACACACATGTGAATGAGGGAAGAATTAAATATGGCATATGTTCTTCAAAGCTTAAAAAGAAATGAGAGAAAAGAAGGGGAAGAATATGCATACAGTGAATTACTTACCCTGCATAATATACTACAATCAAGGTCACATGTAAATATTTATGTATATAAATACATAATACTGCCCATGCAATATCATGCCAATTCCTTTCAGACAGTGACAGTGACAGAGACCTATTTCCACCATCACGCATTTTTCACCTTTAGAAAACTTTAATAAAGAAGTGTCTTCCATAGAGACTTTAATCACAAACATGTTCAGGTATTACAGTGCAGCACCTCTCATTTCCACTTGAAGGTGAAAGACTGACTTTACAAAAAAGTTTCTCTCTTTTTTTTCAGTCCTATGCAACACCACCTGTCTCATCAGCAGGACCACTCTAAAGGGATGGGCCTCAAGGCACCTCAGTCCCAAGATTCTCCATGCCTCATTCTTCATCCACGCTGCTAGTAATGTACCATCACTGGCACAGTTACACCTGAACACTCTGGTGCTGCCAAACACCTGGCTTGATTTTCCACTGTCCAAATGAAAAATAAGCATAATCTGCTTTTTGAGGATACAGCAAATGAGGGAGTTCATGACAAATTGTGTTGGTTTATGCAGAATAGTGATAATAAGATACAAATGAGAATTTTTTGCTTAATGAATAATACTAATCACGTTTCAACTAATGCTGTGCCCTTCTAATTAGAGAGAATGCATAAAATCAGCTTAATTTATTTGTGACTAGTTATACATAGTTTAAATATTTACTAGAGATTTACTCTAACATTTGAAATTATTTTAAACAGTTCTTGCAGTAAAAGCAGACCTAGTAATGTAAAAGAGGTTACAATTCTAACTTCTGCCCCCCCTTTCATTATGTAGCATGTGATGTATATGCCCTCAGTTTTCAAGATGCAAAAGAAAGGATATTATTGATTTACATGCTAATTCTCCAACTGTTACTAATTTTCTTGATTCCTGCTTCCAAAGTTGCACTTCCAACATTCATCACTGTAGTACACTAGAGGGGCTGAGCATCTTTTTCAATAAATTACAGGAACTATGACTAATTATAGTGATATTAACTATGCAAAGTAATGTGTAACTTAAAATGGATACGTTTATCATTTCAAATTATGCTTTTGACTCTTGATGGCCTAATACATGGATGCTTTTCCTTTTTTTATACAGATTATGAACTCTGCTATTTTTTTTTTTTTTTTTTAAATCTGTTTCACAGATATAGGCATACCTTGTGAATTTGATGAATGGAAACAAATCATTTACGTCTCATATAATGCCTAGTGGGTAGAGGACAAGATTAATATCAAGGGCAAGTAGGGCCAAAACCTGATCCTTATAGCAAAGCACTCAGGATTCAGCTTGAACAGTGCCATCAGAAGGTAGTTGGCCTACAGGATTTGTACCCTATACTTTATGTCTTCCTAATGCTAGGAAGGTAATAGAGCAAGTTGTTTGGCTGATAACAGCAGCAGTGTCAAGCAGTCAAAGCAAAACAAGTGCGACTGGCTTTCAACAGTAAGGGAAGTGTATTGCAGAAGTTTAAAATACAGAAGCTTTAAAACAATAGCAGTACAGCTGTGCATGTGTAAGACCTATGCATAGCAGCAGGACTTTTAAAGCAGCGCCATATTGTTGTAGTTCTCCTTCCAATCTGGAAGAAACACAGCCTCTCTCTTCTCAGTCATTTTCACATTACCTAGATTTCACGGTACAGATATATGGCTCTTAGCAAGCAAACCAAATTAAGGAATAACATAGACTGGTATGTTGCAGAGACATTATCAGAGAAATTTAAGCAGTACAGATGGACAGTGCCAAATTTCTCTACATAATTTGCAGAAATTGAGACTAAAGAGTTGGGAGAGATCATTCCATATAGTGATACTATTATTTTCCACTATGTCAGAATAGTCTATATGGTATTCTTTAAAAAAACAAACATGCAGACATCTCCAGGGGTTTACCAGAGGAACATCGGCACTTTGGACCTCTGCCATTATCTCCCTGCTTAGCCAACATATCCACTTGTTCTGAGTATTGGGATGGGTGCTGTTGTGCTTGTATAATACTGTCCTTAAAGGGTGTCACCTTTCCTGGGCGTGTTTCCACTTCAAAGTTGCATCACATGGGATCTGACCACTAGTTTCCTTAAACAAAGTTGACTCTCCTGAGGTCTAGAGACTTCACTCTGCCACTCTCCTTCCTCCTTTCCCTCAGGATATTGAACTCCACTATATCATGGTCACTAGAGCCATTATCATTGATTATCACATCATCAACCAAAGTTTTATTGTTAGTGGGCAGCAGCAGATCCAGCTGTGAATCACCCCAGCTGGCTCTTCTAATACCTGTATCAAAAAGTTAACTCTGCCACCCTCCAGAAATCTTTTTGTCTCCCAACATCTGCGCTTTCATCAGATGTCAGTTCTTCCAAGGGTAAAGGAAGTATAAACTGATGTTGCTTTAATTAAAATGCCTTCCAAAATGATACAAAATTACTAGTATTTTAGTTATGCGGTCTTATAACATGCAAGTGGACCTTTTGCATACATTTACAAGGTCATTTTATGGTGGCTTTAGGACCTGAAGTGTTTATCTTTCTCTCACTGGAAAACAGGCAATAAGTTACCTTATGATTCAATGAAACATCATTCAAAGTCTTCAGACTACTGCATAGCAGAGTAAATCAGGCTAGTACATCATTCAAAGAACAACAGAAAACACAGGAAGTACTACCAAGGAGCTTACGAGTGAATATCCCCTTTTCTATATCTACAAAAAATCTGAAAAACTAGCACAACATTTTAGAATAAAGCTGGAGAAGAGTTTGCTGAGTTATCATCACAGTTGGACTTCTGATTTCTTGAGGAAAAGTACTGTCTAGTACTTCTAACCTATTGTTACTAATATTTCCAGGCTTCCAGGTCTCCTTTATGCTCATCTTTGCTGCTCTGGGAATAGCTAGGTCAGTTGACTCTCAGTTTTGTGTTATCATCTGCACAACTCAAATCTCTTCTCATCAGCAGAAAATAAAGATTCTAGTTGTGACCTGGACATCACAAATAGCATTAAAACATAAATCAACCCCATTTCAATGATATCCTCTTGTGGCTGAGCTGTTTGTCAGTTATCTCAGCTGGCTATGTGTGATGAACACTCACTGAAGATAATTCTGGCTCTTAGAAACTATGTTGGTAACCAGGAAGGAAACTTTCCTCTCCTAAGAGGAAATGAAATGCTCTTCCCAGAGGCCTTTAAGAAAGGCCTTTCCCTCTATACAATTTCCAGGACAGTTCCTGACACTCAAACCTCGTTACTGGATCCCTGTGACTACTGTACCAGCCCTGCTTCCTGCTTCACATAGCCCTGCCTCATATCACCAGAAGGGACAGAACTGTCACTGAAGCTCCTCTTGCTTCTGAGGGGGCTGCTAGACCCAGGGGCATCAGGGATGTCTGTGCTGCTTAGAGAGTCTACTCCCACTTCCTGTCCCTCATCCTCCGTTATTCTCCATCTTATTATGTAGTCTTAAGACTTGGCTTTAGTATAGCAGTCTATCTTCTAGGGAGTTTACAGAACCACTGCCTGCACAACCTGTACCCCTCAGCTGGTCCCAAATGGTGGTACATGTCTAAAAGAATGGAAAGAGAATTTGCAAAACTGAGTCTTGAAAGAGTTTGAGTGTGCTAATGTGTTCTTTTCAATCTCCAAATACAGTGCCGAGTAGAACCACAGAATAATTTGTGTTGGAAATCACCACAGAAGGTCACCTCATACTCTCACACTCAAAGCAAGAGTCAACAAGACAAGGCTCAGTCAAGATCTAAACATCCACAAGGAAGCAGGGTAACTTGTTCCAGTATGTGATTGCTCTAATGGCGGAAAAAAAAATCCTTAAAGAAAATGTTTTATATCCTAACTTTTATCTGCTGCCTTTCATCCTGTCACTGCATCTCTCCGAGAAGAGTCTGTCTTTTCTAGATTTTCCCATAAGGTAGCTGTAGACAGCAATAAGATATCCCCTTAGCCTTCTCCTCTTAAAAGATGAGCAAATCCAGCTCTCACCCTCTCCTTGTATGTAATGAGCTTCAGAAGGCTTCATATGTAGTGGTTCTGATTACTAAACAAAATTTAATTCAAAGAAGCTTTGGTAGAAGACAATTTCTGAGACTATTTAAAATCAGAAGTGAAAATCACTTACTAACATCATTTACAATTTTAAAGCACAGCTCGCAGCTGTCCTAGTTATGTTCTTATCAATCTCTTCTGGACAAGTATTCTCAAGTCCTCTACCTCATCTAATGTTTTCTAATTCTCCTCTCAAGAAAATTTACTCTCAGGAAGTCATTGAGAGTTCACAATCTAATTAAACAAAAATGCTGTATGATAAAATTTACCACAGATGCATCAACCACGCTCTTTAAGTAGAGCTGAGATTCTCAAATTTGAAAATTCCTGATCATAATCTAGGCCACGTTAGAAACCTACAGTATGTCCAAAGCAAACAGTATGTCCAAAGCAAGGAATAATGAGGTTTTGTCCTTGTAAAGATCTTGTCCATGTTGAGATCTCCTGGATCTCAACACACTTCATTAGCATTATCACTTAGAACAAACCCATAGTTTTAATCCACATGAAAGCAATGAAGAGTTTGTCTACTATTCAGAACATTTTACATGACTGATATTATGTATGCACTTTGCTTAGGCATTTAACTCTCTCTTTTTAGTTCTCAGGGAAAAGTGACAATTTAAAGCTCATATTCACTGGATTATTATCAGGTGTAAAATTCCACACCACTATAAAATTGTCTCCTTTTTAAATAGTATCTTTATGTCATGTCCTATATTTTAAATACTACTAAAGTATAAGCAAATTACTAATTACTAAAAAAAGTTACTAAAAAAAAGAATTTCAGTCTTTGATATCAGAATCCCAGACCACATGTTAGATGTTTCATTGTTAGATGTGGTCCAGTGAAATGCTTTTATGCTGTAGGTCTTCATTTCAATTGTATTAGATTTAGATGTAAAATCAAGACATTTAATACATTTATATTTAGATCTGCTCTTGTCTACTCTATGGGTCACAGAATTCTAAATATTGTGCCACTAACTTTTTTACCCCAGATATCCTATTTTTTTGGCCACACAGAGATACTGCCTACATATATACTCTGCAAACAGCTTGAAATCTACAGCCTGCCCTCCTTTCCAATGCATATGAGTTTAGAGATAGAAAAATAAAAAATGAATTTGCCTTTCAGGGTGGAAGAAAGCCAAACCATCAACACTATTTTATTATGTGCGGAGAAGCAAAATTCTTATAATAGAGTATTAGACAAGGATGTGAAGGCACAGTATGACAGACTAGAGACATGATCCTTTAGGGTCCAGCTGCAAACAGGAGATCTTGAGGCTCCTAACTGAGATCATGAATCTCAGGTGTGGAATTGGCCAGGCAGAATGACCATCTTCCCTTACATTCGCCACTACTACCCACAACTGCTAAGATCTTTCCTAATTTTTCTAAGCTTTTCTAAGCTTTTCCAAACACTGTACAGCCAAGAATGAATAAAGCTTCAGGACTAGGGGGCAGGGGAAATGGGTGCTTAGTAGTCCTGTTTCTCCTTCTCCTCATTGTAAATTCCTGCAGATTGCCCATCCAACATAACTGATTAATGCCCAAAAAGCACTGAATGATTTCAAGGGTATTGATGCACAGTCCTTACCAGAGGTTTTATTCTAAGCCTCAAAGATACGCAAATTGATATTTAAAGAGTACTTCCTGGAGAATTTATTACATCCAAATCTCCCACATTGAGAACAATAAGGTTTCATGAAAGGAATGAAGAAATACAGCCATTTAAATTGTTCAACATCATTAAAATACTCCTAACTAGCTACTCCTAGAAGAAAAATACTACAGTTTCACAGACAAAATATTAGTTCCTCCTTAGACAGAGTTTAAATAAGGCTTAAGTGGGATATCAGTGACTGAATGTTTCCTTAGCTTCTCCAGAGAGCATTTCCTCTGACTCTAAATAGGAGTAGTCTAACGGCTTTGACTCAGCTGTGTTTCTGAACCTCAAGAAAGCAGGCTCTCATCTCTGATGTCTTCTTTTGATCAGATATTAAGAGATGTTCAATTGTCTATAAATTCTTTCATTAGCCACTATAGATCAGATTTTCAGAGGTTTTAGAACTCTGGCTTCAGAGGAAGGGGAGCATGCAGGAAGATAGTATCTATGTACAGCCCAACATCTCCATCAGTTATATATTACACTGAAAGGCACCAAATCATCAGCGCCAAGTGTCCTGCACACACGAAAACCGTCAGGCCCATTTTACAAAAGTTCATGTGCTGAAGTGCAGCTGGGCCCAGTTACCAGAGCAAGTAAATTTCTTTGCTCTAAAAAGGTGGACTCAAAGAGCAGAGCTGATATCAAAAGCCAAGGGGCAAAGCTGTGCAGAGAGTGCAGAACTACCAAGCAATAGTTCTGGAGTTCAAAGCAGGGGCAAAGCTGTGCACATGAGGAACTTGTTGCACTGTGCTAAGGAGATCAAGACAAGGATACAACTATTTCCTAGGCCAGCGCAACAGTTTCTGGAGTGAATGTTCTTTGAAAGCTCATGGAAGTTCCTATGCAGTTCCTTTCACAAGAAAATGCTTTAAATATGTCATTGAATACACTGTTCATATCAAATATTACCCTGACTCTGGTTGAAATTCTGCTGAATTTCAACTTTCTGTAATATTTAAATGTACATGGACCCTCTTCATTTCAATAAAGTGGCCCAATTTCTTGCCTCCTTGAAACTCTCTCTGCAGTAGAGTTTACATAAAAACATCAAAGTCATCAAGAATATCCTCTGTATGTAAAAGCAGATTTCTGGGAAAGCACAGACTGAAGGCTATTGGTGAAATTGCTATTCTCTCAGGACCAAGTTCTGTAGACAATAAATCACTTGGTTAACATGTGAGTCAACCCACAGACAACTCCAGGCTGCCACAAGCAGACTGGTCCTAGTACTTCCACTGGTTTAAGATGTATCCATGCTTCCCTGCATGTCATGGTGTGGTTGCTAAACAAAAGTTTACCTATGGCAAGCCTGCTCTGCTTGCTGCTCACTTTTTAAAACTTACCTTCCCTTTTCGTCCCAGCAACACCCTTCAAATCACATTTCTTCTTAACATTAACAATAAAGCTGATATAAAACTGTTCCCAAGTGGTTGGCATCAGGTCCTGCCCTGTTATCTGAATTTCTTCTGCTATGGATACACGTGAAAAGTACCCTCTTGATAGATGTAAAGGATCTGAGTGGCCAGAGCTGCTCCTGCTCAGATGAGCTGGTGCAACACCCCAGAGCTCTATTCCACATCACTTACAACTTTAGTTTAATATATATCAATACCTATGATTAAATGGTACCTCAGTGTTATGAAAGGTATCACACTATCAATATGCACTCACAGCATGGATTCCAGGATACTCCAATCCAGTTGCTTACTGCTGCTGATCCCATTTAGCATACTAATTCCAACTTCTACTAAAGCAGCAGGAAGACAAGACCCTAACTTGTCACAATTCATTTCTATATTGCTGAGGCCATTTCAGCTCACTGAGATGTTCATTCAGAGAAGTTTTCATTACTCTTTGGTTAATGTGGCAATTAATGTCCTTGAGCTCCATATTCCTGTGTCCATTTAAAAAATGGGGGAAAAAAATGGGTTACCCTTATTTAGGATACAATCTCATAGTCAATCATTTGAAAAATCTTCATTTGCAATTGCTCGAGTGGATAGTGAAACCATATCCTGAATGATGCTGCTTGCCATTCAGATTCCTCTTGGTATTAGAAAGGCTATGTTAACTCTGGATCAGCATTCTTTAATAAAACAGCACAGCAGTAAACACCAAATATAAGAGTTTCATGCTTAAGGTACTACACAGTAGAAAAATGTAACGTTCTACCAGTGTTTCTTGCTGTTTTATAGTTACCTGATGTATGTTGGACTTTCAATCCTTTCTATGCCCTGAGCATTCATTACATTTACACATTTTACAGCTCTCTAGTAATTTTGCAATACATTTTCCTGAATCAGCTGATGACATTTAATGGAATGTTTAAGACACAATATAAAACCATAAATGCTTTTGCTTATTCTGGGGAAAAAAAACTGTGCATGTAAATTGGTTTTCATATTAAAAACTATGTTGGTGTACCCAGCATTTTTGCTTCTGCTATACATATTAAAATATAACTAAATGCCTCTTATGCAATACTGCAGCATAAGTACAAATAACAAGCATTTGTACTTTACAAGCAAGCTATACGATTAAGGAGCTATTAATGAAGTGAAACAAAACCTCAGTGCTAGAATGTAATAGTCCATGAAATTCTTATGGGGAGAAAGAGAATCTGCAGTGAATAAATATTAACCTAAATGCAAGAGAAAACATAAAGCAAACAAAAAAAGAAAGCATATTTAAAGCCAAAATTTTGGCCAAAACTGCTGACTACTTAAGGAAAGTCTATTTGCATACCACAGGGCTCCATCTGCTGTGGAAAATATAGGCTGCAAGAATGATTTAATATTTAATAGAAGTAGTGGCCGTTGTTAATTATAATTTGCACATTTACAAATCAGCACTGATAGCAATACAAATTATGAAATATAAGGGTGTTATGCCAGATACTGGGGAAAATAAGATGACAGACAAAGTTAATGGAGTATCCCTAACAACAGCTCTGTCAGAACACATCAGAGAACTAATCCAGTTACAAAGAGTCTGCAATGGAAAATCTATTTAAAATATTAAAATGCTGTTTGGTAAAAGCTTTTTCCTAGTGCATTTTACTTAAACAGTTGCTTATTGCTCATGGGTCATTAGCTGTACACCCAGATGCATTCTGCAAACTGCCGTTCAAAAGAACAGTAGAAATTAAATAAGAAATAGATTTCTGCAGCATTTTTCCTGAAATCTAGAATCATCTTACTGCAGATTACAGACAGAAAAGTAGTATCAGCTAGTTCCAAGACAGGTGCTGTTGCTGTTACAAGACCTAGACATTTCCTTTTATTTAGGAAAAAAAAAAAAAAAGAGACAACATGTTATAGAGAATTTGACTCATTTGAAAAATTTTCCAGCCCTGGAGCTCACTCCAAACGTATTAAGAGACCAATACGCAGAGAAAGTAATTCCAATACTGTAAACTTGGTTCTAGTTTAAGACTTAACATTACTTTGATTTCAACACTGAAACTATAAATTGACTCTTATTTAGTAAAACCACAGAAATTACCATTGACTGTTTTGATTAATCTCACTTTTCTCATCATCATTTAATATGGATTAAAGATAGAAACCATTAATGCTTGAATAACAACTCTGCTCACCAAGTCATTCATGCTGCTACTGATTTCTGTGTTTTAACAGCAGGTAGGTGGTCTGCAATATAAACCATGAGGTAACCCTAACCCCATTTAATTCAACAGGTAGCTTAGCATTTATGTCACCTACTAGATACAAGGCAAAAGTATATACAAGGCAAGAGCCTGTAATATTCCCAGTATACAGTTAATTGTAATACGTTTAAGCTAATTGTGCTCCTGTGGTACAGACAAATCATATTCAGTCTGCAGAAAGAGATACAATAGCTGTCTCCTTAAAGTCCAATAAATTGGAAAGTATATATTAATCTGAAACTCTGGCCACGGGTCACCCTAGACTGATCTAGCAGTGTTTAGCTCACAGATTCTGTTGGGAAAAGTCAAGAATACTACATTTTAGCTGTAGCTTCTTTTGTCCAAGTTTTGGATTTCTTTTTATTTTGTGTCCACAAAAGGAAGGATGTGGAATAAGGCAAGATGTCTTTTACTAGATATGCCGATGAAAACGGTCTGGAGAACCAAAACTCCCATTACAGGAGCACAGTACACCAGTTATGACAGAATCATGAACCTACAACTATCTTTCTTTTCCTTCTGTTGTTAGTGAGTATTGTTTGTTCTCTGATCAGAAGAGCTGCGTTTTGTCTTCACTTGGTTACTGATAGCACTAGCTGGATAATTAAACAGAGTTACCTTTTTTTTTTACTGAAGTACAATTTAAGACATGATTAGATGTATTAACTTGAGTTATACAGTGTCAGTTGCCCTCAAAAAAAAAAAACCTTGTCTTGAGCATCAAATGAAAAGCAATATTTCAATGTTAAAAACGATACCTTCTGGTGCAGAATCAGTATCTGCCCATTTTCACCTCCTCAATTCCTCCCCTTAGTCGTGGTTTCTATAAAGAAATCATTCACACACACCTGTGCCTGCAAAGAGAGGAAAAATAGATTTTGCTATTTTTGACTCTGAGTCTCTATTGTGGTGCAATCAGAAAGGTGATTATAACATTATCAAAATTAATGCCCAACAATTGCATAATGTACTCATGTTTGGATTTTTACCAAACTATTTCTTTGTGCTTTTGGGGCTCTATAAGGATGATCAGATCTTTTACAAGATGTGTGATGATTGGGGTGATTATCCAGAATTTTAGGCAGCCTGTTCTATGGCAAGCTGCCAAGACCTCCTTTGACCGCTGATGTCCTAGTCCACAGTAGTTGAGGGCAATCTCTGCTTTTTGTTAGGCAATAATTCCACTTCACAAAGAAAAGATGTCGGAAGACACAATACTGATTGCTGTGAGTTCCTTCTTTCGCAAAACACAAAAATCTCTGATTAGCAGAAGAACTAAGGAATGATAAAATAAAGATAGAATGGTTCAAGCAGAGAATGCAATTCTGGTTTATGAAAACCAGACCAAAATAACATCACTTTCAGATATTTTTACATTCAGTGTCATGCCAGCAATGTAAAGACTATCTTAATACACGGCTGAAAATGCCCTTGTTACCTCAGCAGCTCCTCAGATCACTACAATACCTAGATCACCGGATCTCAGTGTACGAGTACTATGACGAACAGGCCAAAGAAGAAACACAGCAAGAATATGAAATATCTCTTTGGCATGGTTAGTGGAGCAGTTCTTCAGCAGCTGTTACTCAGTTTAGTGCTGTTATCTCTATTTATACTAGAGACTGTTTTTTCCTTCAGCAATCTCTAGGGTCAAGTCATCAGAAAAGACCAGAAAAATCATCCATTGTTTTTTCATTGTGTGAAGTATTGTTCTGGTAAGCACATGAAATTCCACCCTAAATCACAAAAAAAAACCAAAAAACCCCATAAATGGTTTACTAACCGTTCATTATTTCATATATACTGAGGAATAAACAAAGCAGTGTACAATATTCTGTAGGGGGTTGAGAAACAAGAAAATTAAACTTCCTCCAGGTAACAAGTATTGGCACAGCCTATCTGTGTTGTTCATCCTGGCCTGATGAGTCTGTGTCATTTTAACATGTAAATGCTTATTTATTATGTCATGGGTCAGATCAAACAGCCACCCAAATTGCAATTTCCAAAGCTGAAATAATGTATAATTCCCATTTATTCTTCAGAAATCTCTTGTAGTAATAATTTTCACTCTGGGTCAAATATACACTTAGCAAAATACATCTAACAAATTTATGGGTTTTCCTCTGAAGTCAGCAAAGCATTTTCACACAATAGTCCATAATGAGTATAAAGAACTTGCTCTATTTACCAGGCATTGTAATTTCTTGCTCAGAAAACATGAAAATAGAAACACACATAGTAAATTTCCTCCCCTACTTGGTCTCTTGATAGCAGCACAAAAGGAATAAATGATTGCATGGATGGCAAAGATGTCCCCTTTTGCATAATTACTGTCCAGGATAATGAATGGTTCTGTGACACAGACACCACTATTTCCTAGTTCTGTAGGTCAGTTTTTCCTGAAATATACCTAAAGTTCCAGTTGAATCAAGTATATTTTGTGTAAAAAGTAAGCAAAGTAGCCAGAATGGTACTTTCTGAAGATCAAGTTTTCTGCAGAATGACAGGCAATCAGCTCCATGGAAATTCATAGCAATGTGGCATCCCATACACATCATAATTTACACAGTTCTTGCTACTAATTATATTTGGGATCCCAGAAAGTCCTAGAATACCTCAGAGGTGGGGAAGTGCAAGGAGTGGCCTGTAATAAGTTAGAGAGGAAGCTGGGCTTGAACAGTGGCAGAAATGGGCTTGAATGTTGGATTTGAATGTTTCCTGCAGGTCACAGAGCACTTTGGAGCAGTCTAAGTTAGGATGAGGTTTAGCTGGTAGTCACTCCAGATTAGATATGAATACTCAAATATATATGAACACTCAAAAATACTCAAAAACCCCTCTCATTACCATGCCATCTGGACTGTAATAACTGTATTTCAATAGTCTCTTGAGTAGCAAATATTTTCTCTGGATTTCTTGCTTTGAATTTTCCCAATATATTGTTTCTGATCTTTGCAACAGAACCCAATGTGAAATTTCGAGTTATGATACAATACACTTTAAGATACGAAGGAAAAGTAAAGCTGCATTAATTACATTCACAGATTGTTTTAAACTTGCAATGCCTGGAGGAAAGACTGACCCAGGCTCTTAATTTCACCACAGCCTACCAAGGAGAGAGACACAAGGTACATAAGAGAATCTTCCATTTAGGAAGTACAAAGTTAAATCCAGAGCTTTTCATGTATTCTGTATTACACATGATTACAAACTCAGTTTGAAGCCATTCCCCCTTGTCCTATCACTACATGCCCGTGTAAGAAGTCCCTCTCTAGGTCTCTTGTAGGCCCTCTTTAGGTACTGAAAGGTGCTGTGAGGTGTCCCCAGAGCCTTCTCCAGGCTAAAAGATTCCAACTCTCTCAGCCCATCTCATACAGAAGGTGCTCCAAGCATTTCTTGATCTTTGGAGAAGTTCTGTTCTAATTTGCAAAAAGTATATAAATAATAAAGTACCTGACAGATAATGTCTTAACTAGGCACAGGCGCATGCGGCTGTGGAAAACACAGCAAAAAGGAACATATCCAACTGGAAAAAAATCAGAATACACACCATCATAAAAATAAAAGTATGACCGCTGAAACTGTGTCTTTTTGTTATTATCAGTGAGTTTCTTCTACAGGCTTATTGATACCTCCACCTTTCATACTTATACTGCTGCCATATAACTCCAGCCATGATATTCATGCATGTTTACTCGTGGCATCCTTCACTTCCCAATGGGTCTTTTCTCTTTATTTAGATCCAACATAAAAACATCCTTTCAAGTTTGTTTTTGAGGAGGAAAACAATTTCCCTCAACTGAAACAATTAAATATCTAATAGAGGTGGCTAGATCAGTACTTTAGGCTTTCTATCTAGTCATACATACAGAACATACAGAGGCAAAAAAAGCTCTGAATAATCCCCTTGAAGTTTCACTAAAAAGTTATTACGCCCCTAAGTCTGTCACTTACATCAGACACTTAGAGCTAGACCCCTAAACAGAGTTTGAAAGGATGGAGTGAGATTTTCAACAGCATTGACCTAACTTTACTGCAATTTAAGTCATAGGAATTTTACCATTAACTTAAATGTGACCATTTAAGGCAATGCTAAGTGGTTCTGAAAATCCAATCTGTAATCTTCTTTAAATTGATGGCTAGGCAAACTGGACCAAAAAAAAGAGTAGCTTTACAATCATTACTTATTTTTAAATCTATACATCAGCCACATGTGAACACGATATAGTCTATGCACATGTAAGAATAAATGCATGTATACATATAAATGAACTGAATTTTTGTGTTGACAGATTATTTGCCAAGTTAAAGGCGAATGTGATTTGAAATTACCACGATATTACACTGAATAAAGAGGATTTATGATGGAAACACTAAAAGAACCTCTGTAATAGTGATTCTGCCAGGCACTCCTATAACAACATATATTTCACTCTTTTCAGTTAGTGCTGTTTTTCTCCTTTCTCTAAATGTTTGAGAACAGTAAGTGAAATGTTAATTTTTTTAAGTCAGAACCATCTAGCTAAACCATCCAAATCGTTTTTGTATACAGAGATTTTATTTGTAATCTTTCTCTGCAAGCTGCTTTGTTAAATCCTAATGACAACTTTTATGCATAATGCATAAAATAAACTTTACCAATGTTTAACACACTTTTATAAACATGTAAAACCCCTTCATAAGTGAGATGACACACTGCAGGGCATGCAGTTGCAGTACACTGGGAAACCACACTTCCTAGATGACTGAAGGCATCTGCTCTGTGCCATTAATTTCTCAACATCGAACACATGTAGTTATCTCAGAACAGCAGTGCATCATATTCTGTACTTTTTTTATTAATAGACAAGTACATTTTACTGCATGTATAATAAGTGTGCTGTTCACATCTACAGTCCTTTTCCTTTTCTTCTAGGAACATTTGTAAAGGAATGGGGAGAGAGGAAGATAGCAAGATAGTTTCTTACTTTATCAAAAGACATTATTTTAGCAAATAAGTATCTATAAAAATATATGCTAACAAAGAATCACTCAAAAATGGATGGTATAAATCTTCCTTATGCAAGAGGCAAAGAAATCAGCATAATAACAATGTATCACTAGCCTATGTCACTGAGATGATTTGTTTTACTCCTTTAATCTTTACCATATCTAAACTGCCTATAATAAATGAATAATTACTTTGAATGCAGTGGAGTTAATTGAAAATCTGCTTGAAATATAAAACCAAGAAATCATAACAACAAATACAAGGTTTAGCCAGTGTTTAGGAACTTGTCTTTGTCAATAATTTTTAAGGTTCAGTGTAAATGATACTGTTTACCATCGTACATCATCTAACATTACTCCAGAAAGTCATGAATTATTTCAGACTTCCATGAATATTAACAGTTTTTAGAGTCATGGTATTTCATCAGCATACACCCAAGTATTAAAGTCTTATGGGGTTTGACTTTTCAAAATGAAACCAATTTAATTTGAATTTGTTATATTCTCAAAATCCAGTTTCTAAGTTGAGAGAGGTGTATACGTTCACGCATGTAAAGCTCAGGCTTTCCTCAAATGTCAAAAGTATGTCACCTAACACAGGGACAAGCTGATTCTCAAAGCAGCAATCTGGACATGCACTTCCTGTTGTGTGTACAAAACAACTTGAATTCTGAGAGGAGCACACAGTAGCAATGGGAAGGCAAAATTTTGTGGTTGCTTCCCACTTAAAACCACAATAAAATCAGTCCTTTCTTGGAAACTGTACACTTACATACTAATCAAGTGGCAAACACAAAAAATAAAGAAATATTGTCTGAATGAAAGTAACTGCTAAAAAATAAACCATTCATTCTACTGGCTGACAGAAATCACCTGTTTCATCATCTTCTAAAAACTGTATATCTCGAATTTGCAATGAAGCTGACCAGCATGGATTTCTCTTTCTTGAAAACAAATACTTAGTAATAAAGGCTTACAAGTGAGCAAGTGCACTCCCCAGTTCTGTCTCCATCGAACCTGACCTGCAGATTGCTTGTTTCACCCCTACAACTGTTGTCATAAATTTGACTAGGGCTGAGATTAAAAAGAAACATGATACATGAAGTAGCTTCAACACAGTGCACAAGAAGAAGAAAAGCTGCCACTCTTCCCATACACACTCTTGTGCAGCATTGCTGTATCACTTTATTCATAACGCAAATCAGAAGCACCAGATTTTAAATTAGGTTACCACAGCAGAGGGCAATACAGTTCTCAGGCAATCACATATGTCCTTGGCACACTGCAGCATATATACAATTACTGCACAACAAAGTCACTGTGTTGGCTGCAAAACAGGTTCTCTGTTATCAATAACTTCACTCATGTAAAAGAAGGATCATATTTCAAGTGATGCTATTATACCACCTTTGTCTCATACAGTGAACTCACTATTTAGATACTATTGCAAATATATATATACATACATAATTTTTTTTTTAAACTGTATCGGTTATAACCAGCTTGCACTAATGTTATAGTAAATATTCCATTAAATAACTCTGAGTTAAAATAACAAGGTATGAGACATGGCAGTGCCAAAAGTTCCTGCTGACAGTCATCCACACAGATGCTGACTTTTGTTCTGTGAAGGCTTTCCTTTCCACTGGTCATATTTTCATCATCTCTCTCATGGTAGCTTCTCAATTTTAAAGCACAATAATTACAGGTTTTGAGTATGTTTGCACACAGGAAGTATCCATTATTGTGTGACAGATGCCTGAAAAATATGCATAAACCTTCTTTGGAAAACACACAGTTCACAAAATTGTGAATAGTCAGAATGTGCATCCTGGAAAACGAACCAGTGCACTGTGTGTGAACTCAGCCTGAGCAGACCAAACCTAACTAAAACCAGCAAGCTACAAATACTGTCAGTCCTATCTCTGTATATGAACTGGGAAGGGCAATGGCTGAGGCAGCAAGGTTACGTTATTCCATTAGCCATTTTTTCTATCACTAAACTCCAGAAGTTGGGCGCAGTCCTCTGACTTAACTTGCATCCACACAGCAAAGGAGATATGCTCTGCCAAATACTTGCTGATGGCAGAATCAGGAAGAAATCCAAGACTCTGGGGTTCAAACCTAGGTTTGTGGAAGGAGTTCTAGCTTCTCACAGTAAGACTACCTATTGCTCTTTTGCCTCAAAACGCATTCTATTCCTTGTTACTCTGACATGTCCATGCTACTCCCGCACTCCCTTTCTTAACATCCATCCTCTTCAGTTCAAATCTCGTTTCCACCACAATAGGTTTCTTTTTTCCACTTCACCTCCATTTCTCATGCTTCCGGTTCTGCCTTCAGCATATTTTCCTGCTTTTCTCCATATTCTATTGGATTGTCCCAGCAGAAATGTCCCATGCCCAGTATCACAGTTGTACCTGTAGCTGTGGGAACAATCCTGTTCAGCATCCCTAAAGGCCTGGACCATGGCATGTTCAGTGCAAATGAATTCTTCAAGGAATGTAAATAGCAAAAATAGAAACATATTTATGATAAATTTCCACACCAGTATAACGCTGACAAATTCCAATATCCATGGCAGAAAAACAACTTTTCAAGAAGTAAGAATATTCTTCAAGCAGACAAAGAAACTGTCTCCTCATAACTTTGTACCTGAAAATGACTTAAGTGTTAGACCTTAGTCATCAAACATACTGTGTTTTGGACAGATGCCTTACATGGAAAATGCCAGCTAAGACAGGAAAGTTTGGTAGAGTTAGAAACTACTAATTCAGCAATGGCAAGAAAAGACCACTAACAGTGGCTTATTTCTAAATTCTGATGGCCGTGACAAGAAACACAATGAGAATCACTTGTGAATGTTGTGCTTTCAATAGGCAGCAGGGACCCAGTGCTTATAACCAGAAAAGAATTAAGACCTTGCAATCTCAAGTGGACAGAGAATGAAAAATATGTTTTGTGTGGCGCTGTACAGGGAGCCCTGAATCTTAAAAGGCACAGACTGTGACAGTGTGAGCCGCAGAACCATGCATGGCTAGCACTACCGAGACCAGCAAGTTTTGGGCAGAGATGAATGTGGAAAACTCATGTTTGGTCGTCCATTAGAAACTGATATTACCATAGGAAACGTTGCCCTCTGACTATGGTCCCCTGCAGTTTGAACTGTAGGCAGGCTGACTCTTGTCTGACAACCACCTTCTCCCTGGCTAACATTCAAAAATGGGAGGATTTTTACTTTCGGGGTTGGTTTCTAATTCCAGATATTCACTGAAAAATTTTCTTGAAATAATGTCTTTAAAGAAGAGAATTGAAGGAAGATGCTCCTTTGATATTCAGAGTAAAGGGTAACATAATTAAAATTAGATATTAAAAATACTGTAAAATTTCCTTTAAAAAACCCAAAGAAACAAAAATATAAGAATGGAAATTTAAAATCCCTATCTAGAAATGAACACCTCCTCATCTCTAGGGAGAGTAAATGCAGCACTACCAGTGTAAAAGAGGTGTAAGTAGACATAAAATCTGTACTTCTGAGTTTAGTTTTCTTGACAAAGTGTAGCATATCATCAAGAGACTAGCCTATTCTATTATGAGAATTGAGAAGGCCTATTAGAAGTCTGTGGAAATTATCCCTAATAAAAAGTCTTCATAAAACAAGGAATTCTCTTGATTAAATTGTTATTGCATGAGTAGACATACAGTAAATGTTCAGCTCATTGTAGTTGAGAAAATCATATATATGGGCCAAGACACCTTACAGAAATTGTATTGTCTAAAATTAGTAAAGAAGGAAATTAGCAAAGAAGGAAAAGATCTTTTCTTCTGAAACAATTTTATTTTTCACAAGAAAGCAGAAATATATCTATCAGAAGAAGGATTACAACAAAGCAGCTGGAACACTGGAACCTCTGTAATATATTGCACATTTTAATCATGTTTGATACAACACTCTTTCTATGGATATCAATTACACTAATGACTCTTACATAATATCCCTGGGTGCCTAAGGGATGTGTATTGTCACCTCCCTTTTGTCATAAAAATAGAGAGTAGTTCTATATACACACTAAAGTAGTTTCTTTCATTTTTATATAATGAATGAGTAACACTGTAAAAAAAGACATTTTATCCCATGTTAGTTCAGCAAATAGAAGGGATTTCACATATGACAGTGCTAAATATACTCTTAAGCTGCTAATAAAGACAAAGCCTGAGGGGAAAAATTCTAATGATGAGCAATGCCAGAAGTTTTTATTTCTGGATCTAAAGTAAAAATGTTTCACTTAGGTATAGTCTTAGAGGCATCATAGAAGAAATCAGGTTTTCCAATAATTTTTATCTCTAATAAAATCACTGGAATTAATTTGAGCATCATTACAGCACTGAAAAAAATGCTTTTAAAGGCACTGTTACTTGCATAATTGTCTGTGTGCACTTTACTGCATACTGAAAACTGAGAGGTTTCATCTGTAAATGATCTACAGTTTCCCAAGCAATTGCCTCAAAAACACTACAGACTCCATGGTCTCTATAGAGAGCTGGCAGGACACAAGACCTATTCCCAGGAAAAGAACCAGAGAATCAGATGAAAGAGGAAACCAGTTTCATCTTGGATTTATGAATTTTAAAACATGCACTTCATCATTTTCTCTCTCTGAGCTGGTCCTACCTTAAACGCCTGCAAAAATAAAATATCCCCTGCCTAAAAGTTTTCCTAATGCTTACATGGGGAACATCAGTGGGCAAGGACAAAGGTGCTGTTAGTGTATGTAGACAAAGAAGTGTGGCCTCACTAGCACAGCGCTCTACTCAGACTGATCTATCACAATATGTTTTCCTCATCAGACCTCTGGCTTCTCTGACAACCTAAATAATAGCATGGCAATTAAATTTATCCCAACTTTTCCATAAAGTTCAGCTGCTCATGAGATTTTTACACACTTCTCTCTATCCCAAAATTCAAAGCCTTTTAATGTATCTCTCAGTCATAATTAAATCCCGATAAAACTGTGAGCTGGCAGGAATTTTATGGTGTTTGTGTAAAGGGGAGCCTGGTAACAGGGTAGCTCTCCAGAACCATACAGTGCTGTGTGATGCTCTGGAATTTGCTGTCCTCCTTCAGCCCTAGCACTTGAAGAGTTTTTTAATCATCCATAAAAACTAAAGGAACCCCACAGGAACCTGAATATGGCAAAGCAATTTGTATTCGTGCATGTTTTCTCAGTCTTACTTTTGACCTTCTGAGATAATGTATAAAAATACACGTTGGATAGCTTCAGATGATTTTTTCATCTGTAATTATTTAACATTGATTTTGATTCAGCTATGAAAGCTGATGTGCCTTTCCCATTTTGAACAAAAAAGTAAAACTTCAGGATATTTAAATATTAAAATGTAGCAACTGCATATGCATAGCAAGTAACTACGTCTCCAAGATACTTCAGAAAAATTGTGTTTAGTAGAGTACTTGTGATAAATTATGTATTTATTGTAACAGGGTCAGAAGCTGTTACAATTTACTGTGCTTGGTCAAAAATTCACTTTTATAAAAAGTACTTCAGTGTCTCAATGTACATTTAAATGAGAACTTGGATGTACCAAACACATTGATTTTCATGGGAGGCAAGTTAAACATCTGAGGTCAAATTTTGCTGTGACTTACATTGGTATAAAAAAACCAAAGCATAGTCATTCTACCAATTTCCATATATTTTAGTCTTTCCTTATGGATAAAAATATGAAAAAGTAATGTGGAAGTTGGCATGTGTCTTTCAAGAACAGGCTATGCTCTGTGTATATCATGCTGCTGTTGTGCTAACGAGCCATGCAGGAGAACCACTTCTAACAAAGCAAATGGATGACAGCCAAGTGGCAATAAGGGAAACACTGGGTTTGCATCTTATAGAGCTGAATTTTAAAAGCTGTGATTCATGTGCCTTAACATATATTATGTGATTAAAAGATTGGTTCTCAATGTTAATTCTTTAATTGTAAATTTGTTACATTTTTAGTTCATTCTGCTGTCACCAGTAATAGCTACTGGAATTATTTACAGTAATGTTTTTTGGAGGTGTCCATAAGAAACTCCAACCATGTCACTGCTACAGGAAACTTCAGAATTAGGATAAAGAGGAAATTCTTAACCCACAGAACTTTCCTTTCCATGTCACTGTATATTTTGCCAAGGTTTTGCATTATTATAAAATTCTGGAAAAAGAAAGGGCCCTATCTCTCGTGAGCAGTCAGCAATTACAGAATGTCAAAACATTATCTGCAGACAAACACTGTTTGTAATCTATAGCTGAGTCTGTATTCAGTCAAAGAAAGTGAAAAACTGTCCTTAATGTATTGGAAGTCCCAGTGCCAGCCAGCCTAGATGGAGAAGAGAGAGAAAGAGGCCTTGGATCAATTTGTGGTACCCATCTGACCTAGCTCACAGTTCATGTAGTAAATCATGCCAGGAAAGCAGGCTTTTCCTGCTGTGTACTCATTTAGACCTAAAGTTCATCACGTTTCAAGAACAAAAGTTCAGGTTTCAAATTCTTGTCGGGGCCTAGGGTAATTGCTGGAGATCCATATAACCATAGAAATGTGCTTCTCTTTTTCCACTAAGAAGATACTAAAAAGTTGCTGCTATGATTGCTACCCATGGAATGCATTGAATGAGAAGAAAGTAGCAGAAAAATTCAGCAGGTGATCATGTAATTAAAGGCTCTGCCTTTAAGTATCACACCCAACCTACAATCCAACATTTCCTAACTTACAAATACTTGCCTGTAGACTCAGTACTGCAGCGCGACCACACTGCTATCACATTGCAAAGGTTACATCGTCTGTAAGAACAGTGAATGCAGTGCAGTGAAGATGCTCAGGAGAGCTTAAATTTACTAATTCCAATCTTGATAGTTATCTTGCTCTAGCACTTTGAAAGCAACTGCCTGTTGCAGTCTTCATGACAAGTAGGGTTAACTGGCCACATGAAGCCTGTTGCTGCTATGACAAGTCAGCAACAGTACCTATTTTAAAGTTGAACCTATTTTAAAGTTAACTTCCATCCACTGATCTCATAGTGCTGTCATTGCTGTGTTGACCAGTCCTTACTGTGCAAATGTAATCTAGAAATACTCCTTTTAATATTATTCTTTCAAATGGAAATTAATTTACAAAACATTTTAAACCCACTTAAGTATATAATAAATCCTCATTTCCTCATCATAAAATTCTCTCACAGATAAATAATAAATAAACGGTATCTGTGTTCAATGCATGAACTCCAGAAAAAGGTCTTCTTCTTCTTCTGTTGTTCTAGGTCATAATTTCTTCAGCTACATTGTCTTTGTCATGGCGCTAGCCAATGTATGGTGGTTTTTCTGGCTAATGAATAGTCCAGCTATATGTGAAGTACAACTCAATGTCTGAAACACTGAGAATATAAGCCATAAGACTGAAATATGCACAAGATATTACAGTGCAGCCTTTTAAGTACTGTTCAATATGTGTGTATACATGTGTTTGCTTTGAAGTACCTATTCTTAGAAAGAAGGATTAGCCAGTAAAAATCACTAGTTTTATAATATATGGGTAGAGAAGTAGATGAAGACCTTTACTGAAGGGAAGAAAAATATAAAATTCTAACGCATTTCTTAGTAGACTGCTAGAAACTTTCCTTTCCTTTTTACTAATTTGGGGGCCATGTACTTTTCTGGATATACACCTCTACCTATGGTTTCCTGGATCAGAGCAAATAAAGTTTGATTTCTGCAAGGACATTCAATTGAGGAAAAAATTAAAGCAATAACTGAGTTTTCATTAGTTAGGATTTTCTTTCTAATTTGAATTTATTGCATAACTAATTTTAGTAAATTTAACCTCATCCCTAGTCTTCTGTTGGTGTGTAAAACTGAGAGGGAATCAGCTTACATTTCTTTACAGTTTCTGTATTGAATGAATTTGGCCACATTTACATGTTTGCTCATGTTTCACATATACCCAGGTTACACTGGCAATACCACAGAAGCAACACTGAAGCAGCTTTATTGCTCTCACGTTACACTGAAAGCGCAGTAGAACTTGTCTGCTACATGTGTACTTTGGATTCCTTAGTTGTTTGATCACATTGATGAACGGATATGCAATCAATCTCCTACTAAGACAGTGAGTAGTATTGGCCATAACTCATTACTCCATCAAAGGATTTGGCATTTCAATCGATGGGAAATGATGTGTGATCATTCTAATTTATTATACATCATTTCCCATCAATCGGTGTGCTGAAGCTTTGACATAATAAGTAGTTACAGACACTGTCAATCATTCTTGGTCAAATACCTCTGAATGCTGCCATTTGGTGCACCTTCAGCTATTCATCCAAAGACTGCAAATATTCACCCAAAACATTCAGCAAAGAGACTGTTACTAAAGGTCCATAAAAAGACTCAGAAAAGTGCTTAGAAACTTCTCAAAAGCTTCAAGAACACGTAAAACCGAAGAAAGAAAGCATATCAGGAAAGTGCACTTTAAAAAATGCGTAAAAATTGAGAAACCAAATAGATAGATGGACAGTGTGCAGCTAGGAAACAACTGAAAAAGTGCAAGTTTCAGTTGCACCTGTCACTGTAAGAAGGAGCTAAATTCTGCTGATTTGTGTCAGCACTATTTCTTTTGTCTTCTGTGGAGTTGCACAAGCGTGTAAACACAGGCCACAATTAATCTTTCCCCTGCTGATGAGATTAAAACTCTTTAAATCAGCCCTGAGCCATAAACATTTCTTGTCTATCCAAAATTCCCTTTAAAGGAGAACTTTTTCCAATCCAGAAGTATGACAACAACCACAATCACCGTCAAGTTACTTATTAAACCAAAACAAAACATACATTCAGTGATAATTTTTTTCTGGACTTACTTTGGGAATCCATTTGGCCACTATACCTAAAGACTCCTGCACCTGCCTTCTACTAGATCAGTATAACAGACATGTAACAGTTAGAGGCTCTTCTTTCACAGGAATGTAGTAACCCACCTAGTTAAAAACAGTGGTCCTCCTTAAGAAATCACTTTTCCTTTTTAAACCAAGCCTGAACTTTCTCTATGTAATTTGCTTGTATTTAGTTCAGTCATTGGATATGAAACACACTGCCAACAAAGACAGATAAAGCATTTGTGATTGCAAAAAAATCCAATGAAATGTTGCTCCAAAACAATATCACAACCTTCAAAGTCACAAAATTAAGCAAAAACTGTGAGACTAACTCCTATTGAAAGCCAGCTAACATCTTTAATATAGAAAGCCCTCCTGTGATGTATTTCAGATGTCAGACTAGATGATTCAGCACGCCAGCTCTAGCTCCACTGTTCGCTGTTATCCCACTCACCCTTAGACATTCTCCTATGCTTTTCTGGTTTTCTCCCTACAAGAGAACTCATACTGTTCCTCTAACTCATCATTTTGCCCATCTCTTTCTTCATATATTGTCTTGTCTTCCTGTGTGACAAACGCAAAAGCTATTGTATTGCATTCCATATAGCAATATTTCACTATTGGTAAACTGTTTGAGAGATAGTTTGTATGAAACTGCTACATAAAAACAATACATTGAATCCTTCCTCTCTGCCCATCCATCCTTCCTATACTTTTCATTAGATTTGTCAGTCTAAAATAATGCAAGACTGGACAGCTTAATGTGGCCCCTAAATTGACCAGTTTATTTATTCTGTTACTGTGAAATATTTTGATTTTCCTTTCAATTTCTATTCACCCAGCCCTGTACAGTCTTCCAATTCTCTTACCAGCCTGCAGCCTGAACTTCCCTGACAATGGCAGCTCCCTGAGAAAGGCAACCTGTACCAACTATAAGACCTTAAAAACAAATATCATTAATAAAATAAGGTCAAGTTAATCCTTTTATAAAAAATGCCAATTTTTGCATAAATAATTTTTTTGGTGAATTTGTTATTTTCTGTGAGAACTGTTTCTGACAGAGACATCAGACATAGACTTTGTCAAGCAAGTTTACACTCAAGGAGCAATCAACAGGCCGTCCATTCAGAGAGTATGTACTCACTGATAATTCTGAACTTGCAAACACCAGTTGGAAACTGCATTTTAACAGTTCTAGTACCTTCTCTTTGAAATAGAAAACATAAATGTTACTGTATCTAATCAACATATACAGTGTGATATCTGAAATTAGAAATTCAAATACATGCAATAATGTGCTTGCCAACAATCTCCAGACCAAAAATTATTCAGATAAAGTATTTGGTGAATAATTTTGAATAGCAAATTCATTTGAGAAAATCAAAGCACCTCACAGACAATTCACAAATGAAAAAGAGTTAAACATATTAAATCATTTATTATTAAGTATTTTTCATCTCTGTTCTGTTATTTGTTTTTCCATTCCAAGCAAGGACAGCTTCAGAAACAGTGGCATAAAAAGGCAAAAGAAAAAAACTATACTTTTCTTAGCTGGCACTTTCTAGTAATTCTTGAGTATTTACCTATCTATTGAGAAGGGAAGAAGTTAAATGTTGACCCATCCAAGAGGAAAAACATCCACCCAAGTGAAAAGATTACATTAAAAATTCTAGCCTGATGAGATTGGAAATGAAAGGCCTATAGGCCTCCCAAACGCAGGTCTCGTAATTAACAGACTTTTAACTATAGCTGCATTGCCAGGTGCAAATTTAATAAAAGATTATAAATGATAGATGAACTGTACTTTCAGCAGCTGTTTGTAATCCCAAGAAAAAATCTTCATTAAGATAGTGTTAATGTTGTAAATTGTTATCTATTAATTTAAAGTATTGCAAGATATCAAACATTATTCATTTAGAACACCGTGTTGAAAATCTAGCAAAGAAACTGTGCTGTACATAAAGTTTTAAAGCATGAAGTTTCAAGTTAGACCATCCAAAGTCAGAATTAATACATCAAACTTTCTGCAGTCTTCAACAGACTGCCCTGAGAATCAGACAAGCTCCTCAGGAACACTGCTAAGTACTCCCTAAACTCCAGCTGTAAGAGCAGGGTGTGGAGGTGCTGGAATTCAAGCCTGCCACATTTTGCTAGATCCACTGACACACAACAAAAATGTCATCTCTGGCATTGGCTTTGCTGTAACTCCTGATCTGAGGAAGCTTCCAAACCCAGTAAGGTGGAGCTCTAAGCAAAACCAGCTCTGCAGATATACTCAAAAAAGGTATAGAAAAGCATGTATTTTCTCATATTAGACCCTTTTATACAACTTTAAGGTAAATGAGTTTTGCAGGGAATAAAAAGAATATACTGAATAACCTGACCTTCCCCCAATAAAGGTGCAGAGATTGAGCGAGATGTGAACTCTGACCTGGAGGAGGCTCCCTTCTTGACCCACAATGTTTGAGTTTGTGACACCACCAGTGTATAGTGCTCTTCTTTAGGAACTCCCACAAAAGCCCTTCTCACCTAAAGCTCCCACCCTGCTCACAGAGCTCCAGCCTAAGAATCAGACCTGCTAATCAAATAGAAAGACCAGAGGAAAAAAAAAAAAAAGGGGGTCTATATATCAGTATTATTCAGTGTATTCTGTGTAGGCATTACAGGAAGGCAAAACCCAACATCCAACATCACCATCATTTAGAAAAATTAATCCAAGAACTTCTCCTGAAAAGAGTTATAGAGAAAGCCTCAAGATTAATCTGTACGATTCATGTTTTAATTCACATTTTTTTAATACATTTGTAACAGAGGGGGAAAAAAAAAAAAAAGAGACCACCAAGCTGCAGGATAAACTCTAGGTTTGGAAAATCCACTAGGTACTATTAGCTAAATAGCCTTATAGATGCTTAGTCATGATTATTACTTATATGTGTAGAAACTCCTAGGTAAAGCTACTGTAAATATATTTGTTTCCAAAAGGAGCTAGTTCTTCAAAGCCCCTTCCCTTTCTTACGTACTTTTTTATACTTAATAATTTACAGAACAGCTTCAAATGTTCTGACCAAAGTCATGACCAAAGCTGTAAGCTGCTTTCAACAGCTGCACTATCTCAGTTCCCAACTAAAGCAGAGCTCCCTACTTCTAAAGAAAGTAACCTCCCTTTTAGTTAACTTTCTTTCCCTCCCTTCCTCCAGCTCAAAGGTTTAAACTTTTTTATTTCCTCCCTTGAGCAAGAGGAAGTGAAATTCCATTTCATCATCTGTATGATGAATACATGGGTAAAAAACGATGGAAAAATTAGAGTGTGTTGAGTAAAATTATCAATAAGCCATTATAATAATAATTTAAATTAGAAAACTGTACTGTGTCCTTGGATCTAAGTCTCTTGTTATTTATCTAATGCACTATATAAGAAATAGTACATTGTTGATCTAATCATTTTGTCTGTCTTTATACACTATATGTACACCTTAAAATCATACATTTTCATGTGTACAGAAAGAAAAATATACAGTATAGCAAATTATCTTCCTGAGTGTTTTGTGCCCAAAATAAAATTGTCATTTCTTACTTCCCTAGAGAATAATGCATGGCCATTTTGGAAGAAAATGCCAATAGAGTCAATGTGGGGTGCAAGTCATTTTTCCCTCGAATTAAAGCATTGCCATACACAATGTCTACAGGAAAAAAAAAAATTATTGGAATTTAAAAAGTAAAAATCCAATACAACTCCAATCATTTGACTGGATTATTTCTCTCTATATTTAATCTGTATGAAGAATATAACAATTTGGTCCAGACCAGACAAATAGAGGAATATACGAGTAAATGAGTAACCAAACACAGGGAAGCATTATGATGCTCAGTGGATTTTCCATATCATGTAGATAAAATAATTTTAATTCAAGCAGAATGGTATGCTTAGGTGATCTTTTAATGGGACATACTGTTTATGAGGTATGCACCCAAATCAGCTAAATGAGCAACCAGTAAAATGTTTCTGAAGTTTACTCCCTATTAAATTCTGGAAAACAAATCATACCTCTGTCAAAAATTGAGCTAAAAAATAGAATCAAAATATTAATAATTTTTGACAGGCCTTGCATGGTCTGCACCATTAGACACCAAAAACGTGATTAATGTTAATAACAGGTCTCATATGTAAAAGTAAAGAAAAAGTGTAAATCATGGCTGCACAAATATAATCTTTTAGGTATAAGCAACAATGAATTATACACCAAATTGTTGTTTTTAACCTAATAACTGCTTGCATGTTATGCAATTTTCAATTTTAAAATCACAGTACTTTAACCCTTAGTATCAAACCCTTGGTAGTGGTACAACATCCAATAAATGCAAACTGTGTGTTCCTCTTTCAGACATGGCTTCTTTCGTTGACTTACAGATTTTTTTAATACATGAGTTATTCTGCTCTTTTTTACCCCCAAAAAACTCAAATCTGCAGTCTGTAATTAGCCCACATGTGAACCACATGAAGAAGCTGGCATAAGCAAGTAGCAGTCACTTTAAATGACAGATTACAATGACACAGAAGGAGCAATTTTGGTGTTTTAAGTTAATAATATGAAAGATTTGCCCTCTATGATACATTATGTTAAAAATCCACTATATAGCCACATTCAAACAAGATTCCTATTTAGATTGGTAAGATTAACAAGTCTGAGAAAGTAAATGCAAACTATGAGACACCCATTTGCAAAATACCAGTATAAATTTGTAACACATTGATAAGATTGGTTAAGGCATCAGAGTATATTGCTTTGCCTTCCACACCATTTTTTACTAGTACATAAAATGTATGTATTTTAGGTCTAACAGAATCAGTAAGGGCACAACCAAGCTCAGAAACAAAATGACCATATTCAAATATTGAAACCATTCCACTTATAACTCAAGTCTTTCAAAAGCAAGGAAATCGAGTTAAGACATATGCTCCCCTTAGCTCTATGTGCCCTTAGTTAAAAGAAAGCATTAGTCTCTACAGTGATTTCTGCTTTCCCTCTACAATGCCTTTTTCTTCACTTTCATATAACCTTTATGTTATTTCACCTTTGGAGAAGGGAAACTGCATTTTGTAAATAACTTAGAAAAGTGCTGCCGGTTCTGGAGAAGACACAGAATTTGCTTTATTCTTTTACCTTTACAAAGATTTATGAAATACACTTAAAAGACAGATTCAACCACAAGGCAAAAGAGCTGGTTTGCAAACCCTAGAAAATTTCTGAGGTATTCAAAGCAGAGGTTTTTGTTCAGTCAGTTACAGAAAAAAGGGCCAGCCATGAAAATTAGATCTCCAGTTAGATTTGGAAACGCTCGCTTCCTACTAAAGTTAAGGCATTCTGATTTGCGTTTAGATCCCTATCTGCTACAAAGACTATATTAATTTAATGTGTTATAACAAGAAAAATTCATTCTTGCCACAGACATTAAAAAATAAAATTCAAAGACAAACCATTCTTCAAAGGAAACAAGGGCCCCATCTGCTGATGTTTAAACGTACTACATTAACACATGCACTACAGTTCTCCCACAGATAAGGCACTAAAATGAATTGCAAAGACAAATCACCACATTAACTGTACTGCATTCTTCTGGTACCTTTTTATAGGAAAAAAAGAGGGTTTAGGGCTTTGGGTGAATCAGTTTCCACTGATTACGAGAGCTTTGTCTGTGAAAAAAAAAAAAGAAAGACTAGGATGGAAATTCAGGGAGGAACCTGAATTTGCACAGCAATAAAATAAGGGAATATGGCAAATCCTATACATAGTATAACAAAATTATGTCTACATGCATACAATAAACAGTTACAGAAAATAATAAACTATTACTATCTAAATGTCACCTTCAATTCTAAAAATATGAATTATCAAAATGTCTGAAACCACAACAGAGATATTAAAGGAGAACTTTAGGAGCAACAATGAAAGGAAGCATCTGGGAAATGTAAAAGTCAAACTTTTCTGAAGTTTAAAACATCTTGTTAAAGAGTCTGATAGTTGTTTATTGAGAGTTCTTAAAACTAAGCACTGTTTTGTTTACAGAAATCCCATACATAGGAGACTTTACATTATGTTGGGATGAAAAATGGCAGTCAGCTTAATGAAGACAAAACAAATGTCCTTATTATGAACAAGACTATTTCAAATATTATATCAACAAAGAGCCAGCAGCTGAATTTATAATCTCATATGCCTATATTCTGCAATAAAAAAGTCCATAATTTTGGAAGTACTAGAACATCTTTTGTTTACAAGGCTACAACACAGAAAATAACTATGCTGGTATGCCAGGATGAAGCATGTGCCTGACGTCTCTCCCTAAGCCCAGCAGCACAGCGAATGAACCTCTGATTAAAGCTGGAGAAAGCACTAAAGAAACCCTGTTCTTCTCTCCTGGACTAGCCAGAAGTGCAGCCAGAAGTGGGTGTTTAATTACACGAGCTGTCCTGTACCCCAGAAATGTAACTCTGCTGGGGAGAATTCTGGAGTCTGCTTTATCCCTCCTAACTGAGTTTCTGTGCCACAGACCTTGTTTGCATGTATGATGCTGAAGGTCACCACTGCGCCAGACAGCCAACACTACAGGACAAAATCCCATGAATCACTGGCTTTCTCAGGAAATAAGAAATGTACAATGTATTTCCAGAAAATATCCTAACATAATGATAAAAGCTAAGCAAATGTACTAGACTTGCATGCACCTTACAAAATTCTGGTTTTGCTAGCAAAACCCTACAAAAGTGGAAACTATTACCAGCTGGGCAGTAGTCTGAAGGCAATGTACAAAACAGCTCACTGCATGGATAAAAACAATAATTAGACGTCAGTGCTAGTGAATTCTTCAGTAAGTATGGATATAATCCACACAATAAACAACACTTTCTTGGCTTTTGATTGAATAAATTAAATTCTAAGTATTCTGAATATAACTCCAAGATGTGATAACAAAGTTTAAGGCACAAAACAAAACTATAAATATAACTACTTTTTCAGGGCATAATTAAATCTAGTGTGGTTTTTGGGTATTTTTTTATAACTATTTCTTCAGTAAAGTTCCTTCCATTGGCTTCTGTAGTATAAAGTAACTTGGAGATGTCCACAGTCTGACTACTGAAATGTACTTCAAGCTGAAATATGTTAAATGAGGAATTTGTCCAGCAGTTTAGCTAGATAACAGAACAGAGGATGAGATGAAGTTCCAGCACCCCAGATACGGCATTTTCTTTAAATGAAATTCACCATTTACTTTAAGCACTAGCTTTCAGGTGTTTTTTAATAAAGCAGCCCTTTTTGCACAGGTTGTTATTTGGTTGATCATTATCACTCATGAAAGTGAAAAACCATTAAAAGCTTTCACAAATCAGCTTGTTCAAAAAACAGCCTATGAAAATAAAAGAGAGCATTCTCATTCTTGATCACAGATAACACAAAGTAACTTTGCTACCCCCCTTCATAAGATCATACAACAACCTTCAATGTGATAATCTCTGTTGGGAAAAGTAATTATATTTGCATCAGTTATGAGCATGTCAAAAACAAAACCACCACAACTGAACCTTGTCAAAGGTGAATCTGCTACTTTGGGTGAAGCTATATATAAGACAATGAGCTAATCCCACTAGTTACTGCTGTTAGAAAAGGAAAGTTCAGCTCTGCCGTCTGCTCACAACTGTGTGCTCCTCTCCACACACTCCTGTCTCTGGTTCCTCTTAGACCTGGGCTCTTTCAGCTAGACAAAACAGTGGAAAACTGATCCAGCAAACAAAGTTGATAGGAAAGGATCCACCTACAGAATCGCACTTAGCAAGGAGTTTTATCAGCACCAGGGCCCATGGTAGGAGCAGGCAGGACTTTATAATTTTGAGGAAGCCTGGGAAGGTAAAGGCAACTTCCACTTTTGGCAGTGATAGCACAGCTGGGATCATAATCTGATCCTGAACTTCTCAGCTGTGCTTCTGCATTTGTGCAGCATTCAGAAACTAATGTACTTTGAAAAGCCCTGACTGTAACACTCTGTCATTGTTCCCTCACAGACATGCCCATGTTTCAGGTTTAGGTTTGTACATCTGCCTGGGAATTTAATCTCGTTGCACAGTAGACAAAGAATAAAACTGGCTAGGGATTGTAACATTTAGTAAGTACTTACATCAACTGCAATCTCAAAATCTAAATAACTTTCTAAAAAAGGCAAGAATTTGGGATCTTGTCTTCATAAATGCTTCAGTCAAACACTACTAAGCCCAAACCCAGTATACAACCGAGATTAGTTCATCTGGTTAGAGCATGGTGCTAATACTGCCAATGTTTGATCCCTGTAAGAGCCATTCACTATAGAGTTAGACGCGATGATTCTTCTGGGTCCCTTCCAGCTCAGAATATTCTGTGATATGATCAAGATAACATGCATTTTAGTCTTATTGGCTTCTATGGTGTGAAACATCTAACAAAACCCTATTTGAAATGAACAGTGTTAGGACCTACCAACATTACAAGCACCACGGATGAACCAACAAGTCAGGTGGCTGGCTATTTCAATGCTTTACCTGAGATAAGAGCAACATCTATTCCACTACACATATACAGCTGCCTTGGAAATCTCAGCTACTTCCACTGGGATCATGCATTTAGAAAGGCAAGTAGTTACACTCCTGATGAGCAAACTCCCGCTTTCTATTACTTCAGAAGACATCTTTTGAAATTAATGCAATGACTTGCTTATAATTCCTTACTGGTTTAAACTAACATGATTTTCATCACATTTTCGCCTTCTACTCCTATGCACACACATTGTTTTACATAACATTTCTTACAACTGCTCCCTTTCTATTTTTTTTTTTTTTTTTTACCTTTTTAGGAGCCAGTGAACATTCTCTGTGGAAGACAAAATACTGAATAAAATATATACATACCTTGGATAAACAGAAAATGAAAGTTATAGCTCAGCAGAATTCAGAATACATAATTTTGGAAATTGGTGAAATACTTCACAAAATTTTTTTAACAATTCCTGGTTTATATTTTGATCAGTTCAATAATTTCTCTCCTTTTTTCTGCCTTCCTCAACCCATCATATTTTAGCTTTATAAGAGAAAGCACAGCATTCCAGAAATCTGATTGCCAGACATAAAGGCTGGCAAGCACAGGGGGTGTCTTTTTGATTTAATAATGATGACTTATATCGTTGTTTTGAAAGACCCATGAAACCGAATGGTGCTCTCCTTTCAAATCTAGTATTTCTATACCACCGCTTATGCTTGGAAGAAGCAGCTCTATTTTGGCTGCTTTTGGTCTCTTTTGGAGGCATCTATTGATGCTTACTAACATGTTAATGAACAGCACTGCAGTGGTGAAAGTACTGGATATGAGGCTTTTTTGGAGCTTATTAATCTCTTTTATCAGCCAGAGGAGAAGCTGTAATGTGGCACCTGAAAAGTGTGCTGTCTCTGAAGTGCTCCCAGTCACTGCTGGACCACAGAGCAAAACAAGGGGCTGAAATGAACATCATCACAAATAAAACACATAAAAAGGAAAAAGCTGAGACTGAAGTTACAGGATAAAAGGAATGTTCCTTTACTTTTCTCTTTAGTTAGGATCTTACCCAAAGTCCTCATGTTTTAAGCATAGTGCACTATTTGCCATATACCTAGACCTCATTAGAAAGTAAATTTACCACTTATTTATCAATAGTTCTACAACGTTATGTCTTGGGACACACACAGTTTTCTTCCAGACATGCAGAGCTGCTAAAGAATAAACAAAACCCAACAGCAATAACTAACCTTTAAATATGAAGATTTAGACATCAAACCCACAGATAGGGAAGGGTTAACTTTCTTTTGATAGGGCTGTTGAATTTGAGTCCCCAGGTAAGTACAGGGATGTGTGATTTTAAAGTCTGTCTTCTCTTCTGAGAACTTCAGGTACATCAAGAAAACACTTGAAAAGGTATTTTGTTTCTGCATCAGTAATTTGGTGCAAATGTTTCTCCTCCCAGGGAACCGTAACTATTGTTTAGGTGATGGCTGGGTGGGAGCTTTCTACCACTCAAAAGATATCTTATCTCTTACTATGAAACGACCCTTAAAATTGTTATTGCATTAGATTATAATTGTAGTGTATTTAGCTGTGAAATTGCATGGACATTTTTGTGCCTCTACATTTGAGTACTCTCCCTACTTGTTAAGTCAAACAGCATTTTGTTTTCAGTCTTCAGTGCTGATTATTCGTGGAGACAGAGGCATGCATGCACATGCACACTGTCTCTCTGCTCTTTCAGAGAGAATTTATGTTTGCTTCTGCTTGGGTTTTATTCCCTTTCAGATCAAGGCTCTCTGCTCTTTCCACATAGAGGAAGCCTTGCAGTAACAAATAAGTATGTCCAGTAACCTAACTATAATGGAAGTATGCTCAGAGGAAATTGATAGCATTGCCAACTCTCATTATTTTCTTATGAATCTTGTGATATTTGCTATTTTTCTTAAAGTTCTAACTGTTGAAATCATATGAATAAATGTGAATTTGAGCTTTCATTTCAAAAGATGTCTAGATTTCTCAAACATGAAGTAAAACCTGAAAATATGAACTGAATGTACCCAAGACAGCTAAAACAACCAAACGTAAACTAAAAATAAATGAAAAATAAGTGTGGTGTTAAATTACACCATTATTTTAATATAATTTCTTAATTTCAACTCAATATTAAATACTTAGATTGACAAGTGGAGCAAATTGGCTAAATTCCTCATATAAATGCTGGATACTACAAAGTACAGAAGGAGGGCAAGAAAAGGGAGAAATTCTTCCGCTTTGGACATGAATCAGATTCCCAGGAGAGTGTTTTTGACCTGAAGTTGGTATAGTAGCACTAATCAGAGCTTCATTGCCAAGTCCACGTTCGCTACCCATACCTTGCTGTACTATTCTCCCAAGGAGTGCTATGCTTCAAGGTCTGGAGCTTCAAAAAGCATTTACAATTTTGTACATTCAGATATTTCTTTTTGTCTATAGCTCCTACAAGTACAGGATGTGATCCTTCAGAAGGACCTAAAACTTTCTCTTTGCACAAGTAAAAACTAGTTTTTATTTTTATGGCTATATGGCTATAACAAAACTGTACCTCGTTTGTGAGGCAGTATGTAATGGAGAATCCCCCAGCAATGCAGAGAACTGTTCACAAAGGCTATCAGCATCACAGGATCTGATACTCTGAGAGGATATTGATTTTTCCCATATGAAATTATTTTTTTTAAGTAATTAATAATATACCTAAAATAAATGAAGTTAATGTAACCCACCAAGCCTGTAGTTTAAGCCTCAAAAAGGGTATAGATGCTAAAGACCAGATACTGGAATGACTGATATTTAGGGAAACAAAGAAGCACTTTCTTGGAAGGAATTTTTAATTGATTTTGTAAGCTGAGAAAATTGGAATGATGTGCTTAGAGTACAGTGACTCACAGGCCTGCAGTCACAATCCCAGTCCCTCTCCCAGTATGCCATCATCCCTCCCTTTGCACCAGAGGTACAGGAAGGCAGTCTGGTCCTCAGTTTCTCAACAACATTAACATGACAGAATTTATCTCACACAGCCCCGGATTTAGTGGGAGACAGGTCATGCTTCCTCCATTCTATTTCAGGAAATCTTATTAGTCAACAATACATAGTTCTTCATGCAAATTCAGTAAGTACAGAGAGGGAGAAAAACTAACAGAAAATATCTTACCAGATGGAGAAAATTGAAACATTACCCTTGTTTCTTTGCCAGCACAGATCCATTGTGACAGGTTGGAAATGATTTATGGTTGGGGGGGCATGGAGGAAGAGAGTATGGAGAGAAGGAAACACACACTAGCAGAGATATTAATTGCTGCACAGTGTTTAAATCTTTGCATTGTTTTGCATGCATGCAATTAGTTCCAAGAAGTACATATGCAGCAATGTTTGCATGCTGATCTCTGCATGAGACAAATAAACCTCGAGTATATGATGCATGTTAGAAATTGCTTTCAAACCACTGTGGAAGACATTGTGGTAAAGAAATTATACAATATGGCAACTCAAAAGCTGCATTCAAGGAAACAGATTACCTTTGAATATATGAATAGGTAAATACTTCAGCATGTCCAAGATTAATACTAATCATTACTATTTTAATATATAAAATGTTATGGATATTGCTACACAGCAGTGATCAGGCAGATATCTAGTCTTTGTAAATTAAACCCAGATATTTTTCTGCATCTAATTGATTTTTACATTACATTAGGCAGCCAAGGCTGCAACCTTCCATGACATAGTATCTAAATAAACATTTATTAAAATATTTTAATTAGAGTAAGAGGGAAAATACAGTTTCCAATTATGTTTTAAGAAGGAAAAAATCAGACCTATTAAGAATTAATGTAAACATAAGTGTAATGTAACATTTAAATGCAATAATTATGCCATATGATTTATACAAAGTGAGTTATTTCTAATTCCTAAACTTTTAAAAACGGACTACTTACACTAATGCATTTTTTGCCTCTTGCATCGTATGGCTTTGATCTCAAAAAATAAGGGACACTCTAGAAAGTGAATAGTAATTTTACAGACTGAGGCATACCTGTGTTGAGCACAATTTATCTTACAGATGGACAAGATTTAATGGTCATTAATAACATTGTTCTGCCAGAGCAGGAACACCTCCTGCTCTAAAATGCTGAGGTGCTTTGTCTGGTCTGGCTGTAAATGACACAAGTGACTGGGCTTCTGCCATTTCCCTTGGAATTCTAACCTGGCAAAAAAACGTATTCCCAGGGGATTTGGCTGAGATTGTTTAACAGCCTCCAAATTACTTATAATTGTTTGCTATACACATGCCTATACCTGTGTGCACAGATATTTTGGCTTCCTCTATTCTATTTTATGGAACAGTGAATTTCAGATCCTGACATGGTTTAGCACAGGGAGATTGAGTCAGGCACAGTACACTGATGTAATCTATAGCTTAAAGTACTGATAAATTGTCATGCCTTATTGAAAATATACATTTCTTGATAGCATAGTTCCACACCACCAGATATGCACACAGGAAAGGGAATCAGTTTATACCTCACAAGCCAGACAGAACTTGGTGTGAAGTGAGGGCCGCATCTTCTCTTCAGCCAGAAGCTGGCAATCACATGACCGTCACTTCAGGGAAGCTGCAAGGGAGTCTTCTACGCCTATTAGTTTAAGACATTACCCATCACCAGGAGTTGCTGGAAGAGTTTCTGGCTGTCATATAAAAATTGGCTCCCTGTTCTTGACATTGATATAATCTTACAGAGACACTAAAGATACTACAAAAGTGACTGGTTAAGGAAGATGGGGTTCCTGCATTTTTTAAAGCAGTAATTAAATCCTGGGCCATGGAAAGAACTTTTGAAATGGGCATTTCAGTAAAAAATGCTTGCATACCTGTGCCATGCAAACAGAAATGGAGGCTACCAAGGAAAACAGGCTGATACAGCTATATAAACTGTCTGTGTTTCCCTTGATGACTTTTGACCAGTTTGAAGCGAATCTCAAAGTACTGGGATCAGTAAATGAGAGCAGGAGTGTGCCATTTCAGTCAGACATGCAAACACAGCATCTAAAACATCTGAAATTCACTGACTTCAGGTTGTACCCATTAACAATATATATACTGATTTCTTAATTCAGTAATTGAATATAGACACCTTTATCAGACAAAATTCAGGCAGTTTTACTCAATTGCTTATTTTCTTAACAATTCCTCGTATCAACCTTGCTGCCTTCATTTTCCTCCCCAGAGATTTCTTTTTTTTCTTTTGAGAGACTGCAGTTGTTCCAAGAGATGCCCAAGAAGGATGTTATTTTTGTGTCCTTCATTGTAAAAGTATTCACAGAGGAGGAAAAAAGCTAGTCCCAATCTAGACCTTCCAGAACTGGATAAGGATAGTAGAAAAGAACTCATTGTCAGACAAATAAGGAGATGTGAACACTTTCCCTGAATAAAAAGAGAATATTTATATCCCTCTTTAGCTCCAAGAGGTTAGTTCCTGTCATTCCACGTAAATTTCATTCCCTTCCTTTTCCATCAATTGTGTAAACTACCAATCATAAAAATCAAATGTCTAATCTTCCCCATTCATATCCTCTTATAGACTAGAAGACTGCTAACCTGTTGGTACCCTTCCATTCCAGGTCCAGTTTCAGTCACTGCACTGTTATTACAAAAAGCAGAAAGCATGAACACATCACATCCATCCTCTCTGCCACTCATTTCAAGGGTTTACTCCAAAAACTCCATGGAATCTGCGCTCACTTCTAGTCTACACCTTACTACAATCTACCAATTACTGTCCTCTTTGTTCTTTCTTAAATAATAACAATAGAAATAATAACCACCACCACTACAAATCACTATGCCTTCTTTAAGGCCAATATTTCACAACACAACATGGTTACAGTTAGTAAATTCATATTTAGTTTCCTAAATTAGTAAGCACTTAAATTTTAAATACCAAGTGCTCAGCTTTTACAGAGAACATTTAACAGCTTTAGTCACTTGTTTATTAAAATCTTTGGCTCTCTTTCACATATTTCACTTACACGAATACCAAAACTTACTCAGCACAGAATGCCTCTAATATCTCCACACCACTCAGTAACAAACTTCCTATGTTCCCTTTGCCCCCAAAATTATATATATAATCCTATAAATGCCTTCACAGGAGGAGAGGGTAGGATTCAGGCACTATCACCCAGCATAAAAAGAATTGACACTTCTGATGTGCCTTTTAATCATGATTCATTTTAATTAACATTTGCTATTTTACAAATGTTTTACTGTAAGCACATATTCTAAATGTTCTATGCTTAATCTGTGACTAAATTCTGTTTGACAATTTTTTTAATGTTCTACATCTGAGGCATCAGAGGCCTTGCAGATTTTAAAGATTAAATCTCTGCTGGGGTTCAGAGACACGAATATCCATTTCCCTGAGTTAGCACCAATGGACTAGAACATACCTTCTTTCAACAGAACTTGCAGTACATGGCAATTTTTGTATGTTTATTTTTAAGGCAGCTACAGTATAAGAGATTCATTTTGGCAGCCATGTTACCCTGATTTTTACCAAAGTGGTAACAAATACTGTGAATTTCCAGCAAGAAGATCCCTCCAAATTTTCAGGATGGTTATCTTCATACTTATCACAGTACTTGTAAGTATTAATGCACTAGATGAAGATTTGTGAGCCATTGTGTTTAGCAGGTCCCTTCCAAGTGCATTACACATCTCTTACAAACAGTCATGGAGAAGTAAAAGCTCAGAAATAATACACTGTGTAGTGACATTTTTGGCAGTCATGAACTTCTCAGAACTGTACAATTTACCCAGTGTTTGCACTGTCATTATAATAGGTAATCATTAGATTTATCTTTTATATAATTTGTAATATCTTATAGTACTATATGTGCATTTATGTAGCCTCATTACTGCCAGGAGTCCCCTTTAACTGAGAAGATAAGTAAATAAAGTAGAAATTACACACCAACAGGAACCTGGAATATGTTGTTTTACTGTATGTCTGAAAGCTCCCTTTAGCAAAGCTAATCTGTGCAGCAGTTACCATTATTTCTGCCTCAGTAAGCACTTCCTAATTGCTGTGTTATTGCTTGTGAAGAAAATATATTATTAAAGTCCACAACTTATGACTTGTTGCACATCTATACATGGAAGGAAAAAATCTTCTCATTTCATCAGACCTTAATAGGTTTTGAACAGGATGATCAGCTGAGGCTGTTTTTCTCTTGCAGATCTGTTCATTACCATTTCATAATGTCAGTGGCTCCTTCTAACAGTCAAGATGCATCCATAATTTATTCAGAAACCTGAAAACATTACTAAACCAAATCTACTTAATTCTCTATGAATCAGCTCAGGCCTGTTTTGGTAGCAATTTGTAATGAACAACAATTATAAGCCCAAAGGAATCAGTATTCCTTTTCAGTTGTTAATGTTTTATACCCAATTATTGGTCCACTGCCAGATAATGATCCATAGAGCATTAGAAATGTGTATTAATATTATCTTTACAAGTGCAATAATACTCAGTGGAGGATAAAGTTTTGATGGACTCCTTTCGTGTGCTAGTTAAAGCTCTACATTGTCTGGGAAAAAAATCAGCATTAGCACTTTGTTCTGATGGGACTGCTAAGGACAGAGTGACCTTCAAAATTTGGCAATATAATCAAAACAGCAATCAGCAGCCACTGAAATTAACACAGAAAATAACTTCAGCAATTTTTCCTATTCAGAACTACTGAGATGTCACAGCTATGCAGAAAGCAGACATAATTAAAATATTTTAGGAAACAACAAAATACTCTGCATTCTTCCAGTTAAAAGTATCAGTGATGAGACTTACATCTTTCCATGAGCAAGCCAACACTCAAAAATTCCTGAAAAGATAATGAACCTTCATCCAATGGCCAGACTGCAGTATTCTTCTCTGTCTTGAATACTGAGTATTACTTACTTTTACAGGATGTGTGGGGTAAATCATATGAATCATTTTAAGACCTGCATTCCATAGATTCTACTTGGGATAACACTGTGCACTTACCCTAAAAATAAATATTTGCCATTTCTAAGTTGTCTTAATTCATAGGAAAGATGTGATTGCATACAGAAAATAAAAAAGCCAAACACAGCTCTTGCAACTTAAAGGGGCTTCTGCACAAAACAGAGAATTTTGGAAAGTAAGAAGAGGAAAGTCTAATGAACATTTCAAACCGAACTCTGCCCATGTTGAGTGTGTTAATGATGGCAGAGCTACAGTGCTGCAGTTGGGGTTCGGGCTGATCAGCACTGGTATGCCATAGTCTCTCTAGACAAGGCATCCCGCCGGGGACAACCTGTCCAGGAGAACTGGCAACCCCCTGGAGCAGCGAGTGAGTTCATCAAGTGTAGCAATAGCTACAATTGATTTCAGCTCTAAGTGATTCCAGCTCTTGCGAAGCCACCCAAGACTAACCCGGAGACAGAGAGACAGGAGCCTCGTATGGCAATTCTGCAGAGGTAGTCTTTATTGTCCAGGACCCTGCAAAGGGGAGCTAGGGACAAAGACTCCCTGAAGTGTTGGGGTCAGGACAGGGGTTTATATGGGGAAAACAGGGGGTGGGGTGGAAACCGATTAGCCAACAGGGAAGGGGCTATTAGCATGGGAGAACCAAGGCCTATTGGGATGACTCAAAGGTCTCACCCTGAACTTGAGGGAGAGCTGCATAGCTCCTCTTCCAGGGGAGTGCAGGAGGTTGACTTGAAAGCTCACTGCCTTCCACACTATGGTACACTGAGAAACTGTTTACAAGTATGTTATTGATGTTCCTTGCTAAAGATCTTACTTCTTGGATTTGACTCCTGACTACTTTTTGTCATTCCCAAGTATCATGTATCACAACACGCTTAAAGCTGAGTGGATGGGATTTTTGTTTTTACTATTAAGACTCCACAGAACTGCAAAAACCAAAAAAGCCATTCAATAGTTAAGGTTCCACTTAAAGCCCTGTTTGTTATTTTCACAAATACATTGCCTGCTTGTCTTCTCACCTGGAATGAATAATCTATAGAGAGAACAGACCAATATATTTGTCAGCACTAGAGACCAGCCATATGATTTCCATGGGAACCTTTAATAGAATCTCTCTAAAGCACATGGGAGTCTAATTGCCATTGTCTACAAAGAGCATTAGGATCCTGGGTGTTTTTAGAAACTCCACTAGGTGCCTCTACATCTTCAGGAGCTTAAATACCTTGTAAAATTTGCCATAAGGCCCTCAGAAGGTAGTCTCAACAGCCTCATATGTTCTTTGGTATGGGCAAAGAGAGATAAATATGGTATGTTTTGATCAGAGCAGTAGCAAACATTCAGCATCTTATGTATTATTTTCCCTTTCCCTTTTACACGGAGAAGATGATGACAGAGCCAAGTATTTCTTTGAAGCAAAGCTATTTATTTTCAAAAATATATATGTCCTGTTCCCCTGAACACAGTGGGAAAACAGCAGATGCTCAGAGAGGTGTGCTGCTTTTCTCTAGCCTGTGCTGAAGGGCTCCCTCCTACCTTTCTTTCAGGGTCATATTGTCTTCATTTCCTGCCCATCCTCCCTCTGGCTCTGTCTGCTCTTTCTTTCACCTGTTGCACTCAAATGTCCTCATCCTCCTCCTCCACAAGGATGAATTCCCCAGTTTCTGTTTTTGTAGCTATTCTGCAATGGAAGTTCTTTCTTCACATTGGTCAGCTCCTGTCTGGTCTAGCCTTAACTTACATTTTCAGGGATCTGTGGCTTCTGATGTTTATCCTAAATGTATGGCAGCTGTCACATCCATCAGCTTTAATCAACTCCCCATGAAATACACTGAACAGGTAACCTTCACATAAAGCTATAGGTTGTGTACTTTTTAAAGAACCTGTCAACATCTAAACAGCTTTGAACCCAATACACTAAAGATTTCACTATTGTATTCACATTTCAAGGTATGTTTTAACACAAAGCATCTCATTAAAACCTCATGTATTAGCATTTTACACAACTTAGGACTTGTAAGAAGAAATTTTACTCTGAATTGCAGCAACCAAGTTCCTTGCTACTTTAGTTCCTAACATTAACTTTTCATCCTCATTTTAAAATATTCTATATCAGGAAAATAAATTCTTAAGAAGAAAAGTATGTCAACAAGTGTATGATGGGACTCAAGTGTATGATGAGAAAGCGCAGCTCACTGCCAAGCTCTCCCTATAAGCAGTATGTAAATGCAAAGCATGAATCCAGCCTAGAATGCATTTTGATCCCTCTGAACATTAGTAACGCATACAATGGCATAGCTGAGTCTGCACTAGTGCAGCCAGTAGCACACACAACTTAGCTCATAACACACACCATGGGCATGTCTCTTAGAAATGGGTTCAGACTTCATCCAATCACACACTGCTGCAATGGAAATCACTGGAACCTCCTTCCTGCATATCAAATACTGCAATCATTAAAAGCATCAGGCACTGAAAAAATAAATAAAACTCTCTTTTTTACCTGAGGCAAAAGCCAAACTTTGATACTATGATACCCAAATGGGTATAGTATCCAAATGGAAATAATTAGTCCTTTTCAAGTGTAAAACCAAATAGGTTCCTTTACATGCAACTAAAATTACAACACATACTGATAGTTGTTAAAATTTTCAGGCTGTAAGCACCAGTTACCAACAGAATATTGGTGACTGATACTCCACTCAAATATTTTATAAATAATATCTGAGAATATCATAAGATTCCTTCATCCTTTAGAAAGCTCCTTTAAAGGAAAAAATCACCTCTCCAAGGCAGACACTCCTCTTGCTATGCCATTATGATAAGTATCATGAAGCATCTTAAAAATATCCAGCATCTTTTTTAACAAGCTAAGGTTACTTCATTCACTTACTCTCATTTTGAAGGCATGTGAATACGACTTTTTCAACAAGGAAAAAATATCACAGGCTACCATAACCCTTCTTGGTTCAGAGTGTCCTTATCAAAAGTAATGCAGAGAATCCCCGGCATTAATTGTTGTTATGATTTTTTAAGGGATGATATGAAGATCAGAGAGAAACCTTTAAATATGGAGAAGCTTTTTGTTTGATGATGTTTGGGCTCAGCATGACATCTACTTTTTTCTATGTCCTGCTTTTATTTTGAATGCAAGATAACAACAAAATTGCAGTTAGACCTGGATAATAAGTGCAAAATGCAGGGAGTTGAAACATCACACTTCTCATTAGTGACAGTCTGCCTAGCAAAATGAAAGGAATCATGAGCTGTAGTTAAATACTACTTCAGTTTAACCCTCCACGAGTTATCAAGTAATTTCATGAGGATATTTTCAAGAGGCAAAGTCAAATTGACAGCTTTATATGATGAAGACACATACAGCAGTAGGAGATAACAAAGTTTATTGTTTCAAGTAGGCTTTTTTCCCCTCCCCATCTGGAATCTCTTAGTAATTAAAACATTCATTGTCAATCTAGGGACAAGACATTTGAACTTGATTTAGTTACGGATTGCTTTGGTTTTGAACTGAGAACAACAATGACTACATGGAAGTTCACACTGCTTTTTCTGTTATTCTTCCTGAGTATCTCCTGTCCATGTGAATGGTGGGAATAGAAATTTAAAAAAGGAAAGGAAAAAAAAAAAAAGCAGACAGAAAAAGAACTGCCTTGATCAGGAAATAAGAAAATTACTTAAAAATAAATACTTTGTGGACAGAAGTAAAATATGTAAAGTCCTAGAGACTAAACATAAAAGAAAAAGACAAAGATTGATGAAGCAGTATATCAAAACCCATGCAACATGCTTGACACTGAATGAAAAGACTGAATTCTCTGGTGCTGGAAATAACCAGGGGGCAGGAGTCAGTCATGGCCAAAATTTTTCCCTGGTGATCAGCTACAAAAAATTTCAACAAGGCACTGGGGAATTCCATCAAATGAAAATTGTGTGTTTGCTGTTTTCACACACAACTTGGGGACCAAAAGGTTGCCACCATAAAAGAAACACAAAAGCATTTTTCCTAACAGTGCAATGAAATTGTCCATTCAGAATCTGCAATATTTTTTAAACAAAAACAAAAGCAAACAAAGCAAAATTAAGACAGGGAAAGAATTAAGTACCTAATTTGAGGGTATCCTTCCAATCCTTAATTCCTAATTCTAGTTTAGTAATCAGAGCTCCAAAACAGGGGAGCAAAAACAAAAATAAAAAGAAAAGAAATGAAAAAGAGAAAGAGAAAGAAAAAGAAAAAAGAAAAAGAAAAAGAAAAAGAAAAAGAAAAAGAAAAAGAAAGGTTATCAGAGGCCTGGAAAGATTTCCTTATAAAGAACTGATGCTTTCAGAAATGTGTAATGGCCAGATTTGGGGAGAAAGCTACTTTTCATTTCCAAAGTAACTTGTGCCTTGTCTACACTTCAGACGCAAACTCATCTGATCTGCTGGATAGACTCTCACCTCCAAGGAGTGTGGGGCAGAGACTCTGAAGTGAGCTAGACCATGACCCAGAAGCAAATACTGCATGAAAGCACTGGCCTGAGTTACTGTGTCCTTCTACTTTACTGTGTAAACAGACAGGTTAGTGCATCTGCATAGCGCCACAGTGTTTTGGAGCAACATTGCAGCCTAACAAATTCAGCATAATGTGCACTGCAGCATCTATTCCACGGACACATAACAGCTTGTGTTTCATTGCTCTGTGATTAAATTTTGGTTCCTGACAATGTTTACAAATGTGTGTGTTAAGATATAGGCAGACTCCTAAAAAGTGTCTCATGAAGTTCAAAAAAATTGGGCACAACTTTTACTGATTTTTATGGGTTAAAAACCTCACAGGCAAATTTACAAACAAAATGGAGACCCTTTACACAAACTGTTGGGCAATAGCAGTTTATCGAGAACTGACTAGAAATGTAATATTTACAAGAACAGAAGGGGAAATGCAGGTAGAGGTAACATACTGAGGGAAATGTATACAAACATAGGAGTTACTGAGAAAAACGAACGGGGCAAAAAAAATATGTTTTCGATACACTACAAGAATGGTCCTGTGGGTCAAGAGGTTAACTGCAGGTACCTTGCAGCATTCACATGCAAATCAATTCCAAAAGACATTAGTTTAAATGAGAAGTATAATCAGGAGGGAGGAAACCTCTCATTCTACCATAAACTTCTCCCTATTTCACTGAAGCATGAATACAGAATAAAGAAGGGGGGTTCAATGAAAACCTCATTATTAATCAGCCCTGTGGATAGCACAGTATGTATAACCCCTGAGATTCATACAGGCACCTGCCTCCAGATTGGCTGCGTATGGGACAATTTATCATAAGTGAACATGTAGGAGTGGGGGAAGACACAGTGGTCGTTGCCTGCACTGGAATTTATGATGGAAAGTTAATTAAGTATTGTGGTCAGTGCTTAAGGGAAAAAATAGAAGAGTTCCCAAATAGAATTCCTTGCTGGAACAGATATTTTGGCAGAACTTGCTAATTACTATATTAAACTGTTAATTTGGCAAGAGAGAACTAATTTTATCCCAGTAAGTTTTCGGGGAAAAATGCATAGAAACAAAAAAGTTGTTTCATCTGGACTTTTGCTGCCAAAAAGAAAAGTACACCTGGCATACTCTGTAGTTGCTAACACCAGCTGTAGCATAGAACTTAACTGAGTGGCAGAGTGTGAGCAATAGCAGAGAGGAAGGTAAGAGGCTACTGAAATAAATGGGAATGCAGCAGATAAGAGAAAAATCCAAGGCCACATAGGGCTACTACAATTCAAAATGCAGGATAATTCCATGAGAAACATCAAATGACTAACAGGGCCGTGGTTGCTTTGCATTATATTACCTGAAATTTCTAGTTTTGACAAACCCAATGCATTTTTTTTTATGTTGCATTCTTACATATTCTTAAGTAGATATATTAAAAATCAAAGGGATAAACAATCCTTATTAAGAACTGAAATCCTCAGGGCAAGACAGACATGAACTACAATAATTTAGTCAACTTTGACTCCAGCCACATGACCTGGACTATCTACAAGATCCACAGTTTAAGTGTTTTACACATCTACAGTTCTGAAGCCAATTCTAAAACCTTCATTAGACACAGGCATGAAACATAATGTAAGGATCTGCTTTCACATGTGCCAGATATAGTTACAGTGCAGAGCTTTACTTGCAATAGAATATGGACCAACAGCAAGAACAAGGAGTGGTTCTGCTTATTTTTCCATTCCATTTATCACCCCATTTTTCATCTGCAGTCCCCTGATGGAACTGCATTTCCCTCAAAGAAGAAGTTGATCATAATCCCAAACCTCCTATCACAATACCAGTGCTAAGAATTGGTATTCAGCAGTGAATTAGTGCAAGGCAGAAAAAAAAACTGTGAACACCAATCACTGTAAATAAAATCTGTAATCCACTCCTGACTAGCTATTAGAGCCAAACAGGATAACCCAGTAGTCAAAAAGGTCTGAGAAGAGAGAAGTGCTGGATATGCTAGCCTGTGAAAGACATACATGAAATAAAGGGGGAGCTTTGCAGATTTATACCAGATAGGTGAAAATGGGATCCAAAACATAGCAAAGTGTTCTTTGCTGTACAAATATGCCTTCAAATGAAATAAATCCACTCCCTGGCCAGGAAGATTATCTTCAAAAGCTACAGCATGGCAACTTACTTACAATAGCTGGTCTCAGTAACACAAATTGTTAAGCAGCTTCCCAAGACAGGCATCAGGAAAAAACAAAAGCCATTGATTAATGAAAGGAGAGCAATTTAGGTTTTGTTTCTTTTTACTTGCTGTTTTCAGGCAAAAGCTCTTTATTGGACAACCCTGGTAGATTCTTTCAAGTTCGTTAAAACACAACTTCAACCAAATACGTTTTTGCTAACAGATCATAAGTGCATGCAGAGGATGTAAAAATCCATCCCTTGACCCTGATGTGCAAAGAGAGCAGGGGAGTAGACTTGTGTTTCATTGTAACCTATAAATAAAATTTTAAATTTGAAAAAAAAGCCTCAAAAACCAACACAAGTGCACAATAAAAAAGTCAAATTAAAACTAAAGCAAACATTCTGCAACAGTGGATTTAGTAAGGGAGGAATGATTGTTGTTTGTTTAATTTTTAAGCCTTTAATCCTTTTCAAATTAAGGCTTTTTCCACAAGAAGCAAAATTCAGTGGGCAAGAACACTTGGTATCTCCAAGTATGCATTTTTTTAATGGTGAAACATTTCATTTTAAAAAAAAAGTCACTTTTACTTACTAGGATTTCAGTATCTATAGTAACACTATTAGTAAAAAACTTCACTAAATTACATCATTTAATGTGAATGATAAAGTGCAAATTACATGGGAAAGCTATATGCACATTTAGTGATAGGATTTGGCCCTCTACTTCATATTTCTTATCTGAAGTAGAAATAAGGAATTTGTTGCCTAATTTTAATTCATGTCCATGCCTTAAACTATGTTTTTACTTGACTTTCAACACCTACAGTGTCTGAAACCAAAATGTATTCCTCTTTATACATATTTTATAATTTGTTTCAAGTCGCGTCTTAAAAGGTATTTAACTTTTTCTCCTGGATCCTGATTTTATTTAATGACAGTAGAAAAGTCACTGTCCTTGATCTAGAATTGTTTAGTAAGAAAGGAGTCAAGGCTAGAGGCACATGAAAACATGTCAATCAGATGTAATTGCTCTCTAAAAGAAACTCTATCAAACTGAAGAACTAGAACTAGCACTGAACACATTGATTCACTGCAACACCGAATCTACTAATGAGCTCAGCTTGTTATTTTCAGTCTCACTATTCAAAATACTCAACATAAGAAACATGATAGTGAAGGGTAATATTGCTTAAATAGTTGTAGAGAATATTTATTACAGGTGGACCCAGTAATGTCACCTGTAGTTAAGGTTTTCCAGCACTTCCCATGACACTTCCCTTGGCACCATGTCCAAGCTTTAACTGCTTGGGCTGAAATTTTCTATACAAAATGTCTACAGAAACATTTTTCTTCATTAACAAAGCATATGCCTCGTTGTGTGTTGGCAACCTACTACTCTTAACAGTTACCATCTCTGACTGCAAAAGTTTATGCAGTTGATTTAAAGAAATGTTCCTGATACTGAAATCTGAGAGCATAAATTGATATACTAATTAGATCTCTATTGAGATCAGCAGGAAAGGATTGGTACAAAATCTCCCTTAGTGTTACTATTCTAATGTCCACATCTGCTTCAGGTTACTAACTAAATGCCCAGTAGCACTGAGAAGTATTAAGTATGCTCCTGATGTACATCTTCTCATTTCTTTTCATTCAGGAAAATAAATTCTTATGATCCATAGCAAAAAAGAAATGTCATCTCATACTCAAGACAGATGAATGACTGAGAACTTAATTTGATTCCTCCCTTACCAAAGGTTCTTTTAAGTTCCTTTGTGGAGCTTACATGTAGATTCAACGAATAAATGTCTGAATTTGGGAAGCAAATATTACAAAAGAATATGGATTATTTAATGTAACGAGTAGTATTGGTAAGAAATCAAACACACAGTTAGACTGGAAATTACAAATCTGGGACTTGTACACATTTTTTTCAGGTCACCTTGGCAAAAAGATGTGCTAAGAAGGAGTGCTTCTCATGAGCCACAGTCCTTTTTTTTTTTTTTTTAATTTTGCCATTGTAAAAGATTTTAGTTACTAAGGGTAGAGAAAATGCCTTTCATCTCTTTTGTTTTTCTCCTGGGAATTCCTTTTTGTTTGAAGGGTCTAAAGTTCAGCTGAAGGTGATGGGTAGCTTTAGAGACTTGCAGTTAAGAGTCTTCACTACACATGTCCTTCACTAAGAATGTCCTCTTAGCCTGTTCTGGATTTTCTAGCTATAGTAATCTGTGACTGCGTTAAGTGCCCAAGTGGCTGAAAAGAACATGTGCTTTGTGTTCTGAATGTTCATTTGTAATTTCTGGAAGTGTGAAAAGCTTCTACACCTGACCAAAATCAAGAGGAACTCTACCAGTAAACATAAACATTAACACATACTCCAGTAAGCATCCTGAAAAAATTCAGGTCCTGCGCAACAATTCCTGGGTAAGTCTATAACCATCGTTCTGTGGTTCAATCCGCCCTTTGTAAAATGGACATACAGTTTCCCCCTTCTACAGGTTTCATGAAAATTAATGTATAACATTTTAGAAGTATTTTGCATGACAGTGGTGATCAGCCCAGATAAGCCTATGTGGAAGTGAATTTTTCTCTAATTAGAGCAGGATATGAGTATTTCCCAGATAATATGAGTTAGGGCTACACATGAAACAAGGAAGCTAAAATGCTGAACTCAGAGAACATAACCCATCTGTGCAGTGAATGAGGCAGTGGTCCGGTAGGAAAAAAACCAGCATGTTATCCAATAATTAAAGACTGTTCATGAAACATTGCCACAAAATAGGGAAATGCTGTTACAGGGGCAACCTTAAGACTGGCATTTCCTGACTTGAAGATTTAATTTTGCAACCTTAACATTTTCAATATTTTTTACAACACAAAATATAAGCCCACTCAGAAAAAGTGTATGCATGTATTAGATTAATATTTTCTAAAAATCCTTTAGCATTTACTGGGAAAGACTGCTCTCTCTCTTTCTATCCAACAAATGATGTTTTAACAGTTATACAGCTATAAGGACTGCTTTAAGGAATTATGCAATTCAAGATTCTTGGTTTAAATTTTATGGTGCAAAGAACAGATTGGTTTATGTTTGCAGAAAACAAAGGAAATCAGGCGAAAAAATGAGGAGGCTTTTCCCCTTTCCTGACAACACACTTCTATTACGACCTGAAGACTCTCTAATATCCATTCCTAATCCCGTCATGCTCCTGTAAATGCTTAAAAATGCTGCAATTTACATGAGCATGTATGCTAGACATTTTTATATCAATGCTAACTCACTGAGAATGACAGAGGCTCAGTTTGTAATCCCAGATGAATGTGTAAAGGACAACGCAACTGAATACTGTATAAGGGCATAGAGTATAAACTGTGGCATGCCCTTGTAAAACCTAACCAGTGCATGCAGTGCAAGGGAGCTTGTGTGGTGAATCTACATAGATGCACAGACTTCAGTTTTTCAAAGGCTGGTCCTGCCATGAAGCAAAGACACACCACACACAGGAGAGATTTTCTCTCAGCTGCAGTTTGCATGAGGCTTATTTTCTAGATCTGAAGAGTGAATTTTTCATAAGTCATGTCACCAGTTAAGTGTGCACAAAACTCAGTTTGTCTTTCTTCTATAGTTTCTCTATACCTGCTGCACATGTGTCAGAAGTTTGTTTTGAGAATAAATAGTCAGGTGCAAAAAATAGCAGACAAAAAGCTGGTCTGAGACCGAAACTAGCACTCACGAAAGTCAGTTGGCATTGATTTAATTTCCATATGAACATTTTCCCAGCCCACAGGCTACTACAAAATCATCAATCAAAGTACTTGATCATTTCAGCTATATTTGTATTACTTTACAGGGCATGCCACAAGAAGAAAGACAGAAGCCATTGAGATTTCTGACCAGTTTAGTATCATTCCTAAGGCAAGTTATCATTCTTTAGGGTACCTACTAATTTAAAAAAGTTAGAAAATGAAATGTCCTTCTAGGCACACAGTGGACAACTGTGTGTTCTTGTACTTTTCACTTAGGAATATGCTTCTGGCTGGATTCATAGACAGAATACTGGAAATAACATTGAGTAATATTAATGGCCCCTAAATACCTTTGGAAATGGGGATCTAGAGAACTGGTTACGTAATTTAAACTTAGACACCCACTTGAGTGATTAAGCTAAGCAATTGTACTGAACAGGACCTATCAGAAGTCTTTAGAAAATGTTAATAAAATTAGTCTTTTGGGTGTACCATAGAATAAACTGATAATCAAGCAAGGAAGTATATAGCACAGCCTTAAGACAGAGATTAGAGATTTCTTTGCTGTACGATGCTGTTCCATCCCATCTGTGTCCAGTACCAGTGTAAGAAAGCTCAAAGATTTATACGACTCTGGTTAAGTAAGGAGTTTACAAAACAAAAACATAGCAATACACAAGGGTGATGTAAGATAGGAGTTATTTTTCAGGTAATCAGAAAACTGGGGGGTAGAAATTAGCATTTATTTAATGTCTTACTCCTAAGATTCGTATCTGTGACGTCTCCTGCAGTGTAATCTTTCCCCTCCACCTTGATGAACCCGCGCACCATGTAGTTGCTCAGCTGGTCCCTGCATCCCCAAAACAGTGCAGTTGGCACCAAGAGTCACAGGGCAGAACTGAGGCAGCTCTATGTAGCCCTGGAAATCATCTGCTCTCTCCAGGCAACTGTATAGCAAAACTTCTATACCAGACTTAACCAAGCAGCAGCCTGATATCTACCAGCTTTCAACAAAAACATCAGAGTCAGCTTTCAGAATATGAGAACATAATCATGTTTAGACACCAGCAGATCTCTGAGACCCCACTGCAGAATTCATATGCTCCTTTATTACCAGTTTGGTTCTAAAGAAGCAAATTTATAGATTTCTATTTCTATAGGGTCACAAAAGAACATACAAACTTATTACACAGTTCTGCTACATGTCTTGGTTTGGAAGACAGGCGTCTGCTAAGGAAGGTGGAAACCTGCCTTAGAGGATATGACCCCCCTCCCTCCAAATTGTTATAAGGTCGAAATCAAAGGCTCTCAGGCAGAGATATGGGAAAAGGAATAACAGTTCTTTACTGGTATCTATAACGAGGAAAACAAGCAACAATAGCAGTAGCAATAACAAATAAACAAACCAGAAACCCGGTGGCAGCTTTCTCTGAGCTGCCAGACACCGCTCCTCCCCTTTGGTGCAGTTACGGTCACGGCCGGCAGGGGGCGCTGTGACGCGAGCTCAGCTCCTCAGTGATGGCGGACGGAGCAGAGGGCGAGGCGGCTGCACGGCGAGCGGAGCTGCAGCAGGGAATCTCAGGGCAGCAAACTGGGCGGCAGAGCTTGTCCACTCGAGCGGGCGAACAAAAGGGTAGCAGAGACTCCAGCAAGGAAGAAAAACCAGACAGTGCTGAGCTCCCGCGGCAGCAGTGAAGGGAAAGAAGAAACAGCAGCTGTCTCCTCCAACAAGTCCCGGGAACAAGTGTGTCTCTGCCCACGGCCAGCCACCTTTTTCTTCCCTTGCCACCCCTGGCTATGTTTTTAGCCTCTTAAGTGTGTCTTTGTCCCTTAGGTACTCAGTCGTTATCTCTTAAGTACCCAGTCGTTAAGGCTCGTTAAGGTATCTCTAGCCACAGGATGGAAAAAATTCCCAACCTCCAACACTACATTTTAGCTAACTTTATTCAAGCAACAGATGTGATTTAATAGAAGTCAACTGCCTGCTTTTCCACACAGGAATCGGAGGGTTTGAAAATCTCTTCATAGAAAGAGAAGGCAGGAGGGAAAGCAACAAATCTTCTGTCATCTGATTGCTGTAAAATATGCTATCATTGAAATATATTTAACTAGTCATCTTCTTTTTGGGGAATTCACAGTGACTGAGTTCCAGTTCATTACTTTGAGGGCTGTGGTGCTATTGTCAGGGCCTCAAAACCAGTAAGATGGTCCAACCCCCAGGTTAGAGAGGCTACAATAGCAGAAAGGCAATTATACTGTAGGAGAAATGTTGTCCACTAATCAGCTAGCAATCAATTACTAGGAAGAGAAGATAACCCTATTCCCACTCAAGCTCTTCAGTATTAATAGTGCCATCATGTAATTACTTTAGGCATGGGCAGGTGCATGAAAGGACAGATTCTATAGTACACTGCATCTAAGATTAATGAGTTCTGTCAATTTGCCCAGCAGACATCTGATTCTTCAGCTTTATGTAGCCACTAGTTTTACACATGCCTCAGGGTTTTTTTCTGAAAAAAGCAACTACTAATTTAAACACATCCAAAAAATATACGTATTTTAAAAATCCCTGGTTTTACCAGCAAGACTACATCAAAAAGATTTCTAATGTGAATATTGACACAGCATGTTTCTTTATATCATTTATTCTTTACTTTAGTCAGAGTAATGAGTGAAACGCAAGGTCCTACAAGCATATAAAACCTTCTAGAAAAACTGACAGCATACAATCGTGCAGTCACAACAGCCTGAATTTCACTCACACAATCAATTCCAATAAGTAAAAAAAGAGAGAGAAAAAGAAATGTTTCAGTAAATAAGTCACTGCTTAGAAACCAAGACAAAGCAAATACAGGAGCACTTTGCTGCTAAGTTAGCAAACATGCTGAATGAGCACAGCTGCCAAAAGCAGAATCATTCTCTGTGACAAGCTACAGCCCACAGAGTTAAGTCAGAGATATGTAGGCCTATGGGTCAAGAGAGAAATAGCTTAGAATTTCTATCTGGAAAGTGGTTCTTTTTCCTTTAAGTTACATCTACTGGAGTAAGCAGTAAAAGCCAGTTTTTAAAAAGTTTTTAAATGAAACATAACCTATTTTTAGAAACATCTTCCATGTTTGGGAGTTGCATGAACAACTCCCATCCCCAGAAAAGTATTACTTATTCAGGATTTTACAAGACCTTCAGTCTTACTAAAACCTTGTTTCAAGAAGTTGTTTAAACACTTGCTTAAATCTTTCAAAAATAATCCGAGATATTTAAAGTCATTTAGCTGCTTAAACATGCAGACAGTCTCTCTCAAAGGTCCTCTTAGACACCTCTCTGAAAGTTCAGACCCTTAAATACCTTTGAAAATCTGGCTCAAAGTACTTGGCTGTACACACACACAGCCCTCATGAAATAGCATACTGATCTCCATTTGTATTTTTAAGTGCAATCATTCACTCATGCAATAATAATCATAATAAAATAATAATAACAATAAAAAAGAAGGGGACCAGACTCAAAATCAAAAATTCAAATACTGCAGCTATGGATGTTACCATTCATCAGCCAAATTGCATTAAGTAATCAGATGTAAGGTCCACATCCATGAACTGTAAAATCTTAACCTACTAAAAGCTGCAGGAATGATGAGGCATTAACTTGTTTTTCATCTATTGACTTTGGTTGAATTTGTTCCTAAAGCACCAGTGCAGCTTCTGCAGTATCAATCTCACTGGTCTCAATAGTTTGGAAACAATCTTTACTTCTTTTTGTTTCTCAAAGTATTTCTTCCAAAAACTTAAGCCTTTAAATAAGGCCTAAGCCAAAAACATTGAAAAAATTTTCTTAAAGCTTTCCTGTGACAGGTACAAGAACTGACCTATTTACTTCTCTCCAAAATCAATGTTATCCTACTTGTTCCTTTTCTGTCACTTCTGTTTGATTATGGAGAACAGTTAGTGGTACCTACTTTTTTATCTTCCATTTAATGTCACAATTGACCACCATGAAATCTTTCTCTAGACTACATTTGTTGGATACTAGATTCTGCTAATTAATTCTCTGGATTAATTTCTTCTGAAGTAATGTTATCAATTGTTTCCAGTAAAGAAAAAACAGGCCAGCAGTAACTTGATTTTCACATAAATGGATTAAACTTCCACAAATGCATTGGCTGAAGATATCATTGATCCATGCTCATTGGCTGCTGCTGCTGTTTCAATTGTTATTTGATATGGTAAAGGACAACAGAGTGGGAAACGGTTTTGATCTGAGGCAACTGTTTCTAAGAAGATACCAGCAACTCTCACAATACATAACTTACAAAATGTATTCTATGCACTGAAAAGCACTAATCCCTAAAATTGTAACTATTTCTGAAACTCACGGTTTGATCCTGAAAGAAGCTCAAGTTCACAGAAGACATTTGAATTGAGGCCACTCAGTATGCAATAAAAATGTGTGGGAATTGCTAGGGGGAGGAACTATGTTACAAAATGAAAAAAGACAAAAAATATTAAATGTCCTTGAAACTATGAACTGGATATCATCAGTTAATGATTTAACACAGAAAGGGAATGACTGCTGCACTAGTCCGCATTAAATGTTAAGGAGAGACCTTCAAAGACATAATGAAAATTTAGGCATACCTCTCTTTCTGAAAGCCAGTGGGAAATCATCACCAAACGTCTTTTTTCTATATTTGAAAATACCCTCTTTTTGATTTCTTGTAAAGATACTCTTAGAAATACTGGTTTGGCATATTGTATTTGATATGTAGTGAGTGCTGCATGGTGGCATAAAATCCAGAAGTCCACTTTTGAACACTTTTATTTCTTTACTTTGTTCAGCTTTGACCACAAAACAAAGCTGAGTAGTTTTACGATTGCTTCAATTCATGTCAGCTGACAAGATGTGCAAAGGGTATCAGAGAGACTATTCTTTTCAATCTTCCAAGGTGGGAAATTAACTGGGCTGGAAAAAGAACTGACCTTTTTATTTAGATTCTGCTCTTGTGCTCTCTCTTTACCAGCATGACTCGTCACTGACAGAGTAGGTAGTTTTTAGCAAGAAGGTGCAGGAAATTAAAGTTCAAGAAAAGAAGGAATGAAAAGTGAATGAAAACCAAATCTACAAAGGTTATTGAAGATACTACTAAATCCAGACAAACAGGATTTAATCTCATTGAGTTTTATGTTTTAGCAGGGAATCCTAAATTTATTTCAGTCAGCTACTGTCATGAGTAGCACTAAATAAGCAGACAAACTACTATCACTTTCTCTCTCTTCTTACCTCAAAACTTTCTGCTGTATAACCTCACTCCCTCTGGCACAGACTGCCAACACCTGCGCTTAGCTAACTGCACAGATTACCTACCCCATCCTAACGTTTCCATACATTATTATTTATACAATTTTAGTAAAACCCCATTTTTCCATTGCAGAATCTTCTGAAGCTGCACAGAACTTTAGTATTTTTTAAAACTTGTTATAAATTCAGATAAATCCCTACTGTTCTTAATAATTAACATGTACTAACTATTTAAAATATTTTCATACCCATAATGTTTACAGACAGAGTGGTCTTCACATACTATGTCTTTTGTTCTCAGTAATTCATTAAGACAACATTATGACTTAAAGTGGAAACTGTCTGGATATTGTGAGCATCCACATTTCTTGTTTATTGAACTGCTTAAGCTGTCAGTGTTTATGAAAGGGCTATTATTGTAGGAAACTCGCAATATAAGTCAAAGTATGTCACGGCAATAACAAAAAGAAGACTGACGAAGTTTCTGTTTCAGTTCCTGCTCAGCAGAACATCACCAACTGGTTAATGTACTCAGTTCATTTGATTAATTAGCTTCATAAATTAGTGCAAATGATCCTCTTATCTCTGTGGTATTAGCAGCTTTCTGTTTTGAACATGTACTCTGCCTGAAAAAATAGTGATTGCTTATTTAATGTCTGCTCCTCACATACGAATTCACATCTTCAGAATCATATTTATTAACCTATGAACAAATAAAAATAAATAACAATTAAAACACTATTTTTGCTTATGTCAGCCTTGCAAAGACAGTAGCCAAAGAAAATCAGGACAAATTCAACACATGCATTATGAAGAATTAATTTTATAACACAAATGCAAACCCCAAATTGAATCATTCCATGAGGAAAAGAATTTCCTGTATTCTGCCTACAAAAGATAAGTAGATTACCTGGCTATAACTGAAAGCAGAGTTAGACCTACTGAAAATGTTATTCGTGATAATTATGCTTGAGCTAAAAAGCATCTGAGCCTGAAATTCAGAGACTTTTTGAGATTGCTAGAGAAGCAGTTCAGAAATTCGTCTTTGACATGTCATCTCTGCAAATGTAATGGGGAATCACTTACAGAAAAAAACAAAGAATCTGTTCCTATTTTAGCACTACATTTTTCACAGTAGTATTGAAGTATACAGCAAAGGCTGAAACATTATGAAAAAAGAAACAATCTAGCCTTGCTGTACTTACTCACTTATCATGTCATCAGACAACTTTCTTTCTGCCAGCAGAAGTGAACTGAATTGTTGAACAAGCATGGTAATATTTTAATTCATTCTTCTCCTCCTGTTTGTCCTACTATGGAACAAAATATTTACAGACCTATTTCACCATGCTTCACATTTCTCTTTAAAAACTACGAACACTGCACCCTCCAAAGAACTCAACTTCCCCTTAATGGTCATGCAGAACAAGTATGGAACATCATTTTTTATCAGCTTTTTCAATCCTTTCACGGACACCAAAAAGCCCCAAACAACTTGTTTTACTTGTCTTTACTTGCTAGAGTAACTCACACTTCCTTTTCATCATTCATTTCTACTCAATGTATCTCTATATAAACTATGAAACAAAACAAATTTCACTTTTTGTGGTAAGCTAGAGAGCTATAGTTTGTAAAAAAGCCCTCACTTGCACTATAGGGTGAAAGCAGTTGAAGTTTCCAAATCCTTTCAAATCAGAAACAAAAGAATTAGAAGAATGCTTCTTAAGACCATATGTTACAATTCATGCTTAAAATTACCCTTTTCATCAAGTTAGCTATAGGGTGTACCAGAGTTATTTTCTATTAGCACAGAGTACTAATTGTAGTAGGCTTTGATCTACCCAATTCCCATCTGATCTACCTAATTTCCAAGAAAGTGTTTGTTTACTGCATAGCCCCTCTGACAGCTAGGATCAGCTGTTAACATTACATGAATTCTTTCTGAGTATCAAATGCAAGGAATTTCAAGCAGAGTATTTTCAGTAACACCTTTTCTGTTTGGTGTACAGCTTAAGTGAATTCCAAATCCAGTGCACAACTCTTGTCTCATCAAACTTGAAGGTAGCAGACGTGAACCTGAGAAGTTTAGAACTGCACTGCTTGGGTTAATCATATGTTTAAAAGCTTTAATGTGACCGCTTTTATCAGACAGGCATATTTTGTAAACAAAGTTACACACGGAATTGGAAGTCTACCGTAACTTTAATGTTTCATTATCATTATTCTTTTTTCTTTTTACTATATATCCTACTAATTGAATTCGCTCTGTCTGGTAACCATATTGGACAACTTTTGCTGACTGTACTTGCTGGCTGGTTGTGATTTTTGTTGGAGGGAGTTTTTTGGTTTAGGTTTTGTTTTTGTTTTTCATTACTAATCAGTTCTTCCAGAAGTGCTCTTGAAAGGAATTATACACTACTGGAAGATCCATTGACCTACCTCTAAATAATAAACTGAGATAAACAGGTAGGATAAGGACAATAACAGAGTGAGGAAGATTTTAAATAGGAAACGTGAAACTTCCTCTACAAATCCAATTGTATCATAGGAAAATTCAGGTTGAAAGAGACCTCAGGATGTTTCTAGCCGAAACTCAAGCTCACAACAGACACAGCTTCGAAGTCAGATCAGGTTAAACAGGGTTTCATCTAACACGATGTTAAAAATTTCCATGGATGGAGACTTCCCAGTCTTTTTGCATAATCTATTCCAATGCTTGGTCATCAAGGGGAAACAGTACACCCTTACATCCAGTCAGAATTTTTTTTCTCCAATTTATGCCTATTGTTTCTCCCTCTCCCACCATGCCCCATTGTCAACAGCCTGGCTCCATCCTGCTAGACCTCTGCTGAACATGTCCCTGTTTATCAGTGTCCTTCCTGTAGTGGGGGGCACAAAAATTGGACCTAGTACTCTTGATGTAGTCTTCATGGCCTGTAGTGCTAAAAACAGATGAATTCTTGTAATTCTCTGGAGTGACCCCCTTGCCTACGCTGCCACATCTCTTCTAGATTTTCAAAAGTAGTTGAAAAGCTCATAACAGTAGCTCTTATTCACAGGTCTGCAGAGAAGAGGTGTTACAAGCGGGTGCTCTGCCTGTAAAAAAGTCTTACAATGGATGGCAGAGGACTCTGTCACCATGAATACACTTTATAGAGACTTTATTTTTTGGTCAGAATTCTACAGTCAAAAAAGGAGCAAGTTCCACAAACACCCACATGTGCTGTAGAAGGGCTCGCTCCTCCACACTGCCTTTTTTTGCCCACTAACTGGAGGGGACAGGTTTAGTGTGTAAGGCAGCTGCTCAGAATAATAATAAAAAAAAAAAAAAAAAAAAAAAAAAAAAAGGGCCTGTTCCAGGCCATCTTTACTGATGGTTAACCTCATGCTTCTAGAATTTCTGCAACTTTTTAAAATATGTGATAATATTACAGAATTGATTTTTTTATTTTTTCTTTTCACTCTCCCCCAACACCTGTCTACTCCCTTCAGTTTCAGTAGATCATAATTTTATATTCAAAGAAAATCCTTTATAATAATCACTCAGAGAGATTTACCAAGGCAACCCGGAGGCTCCAATTCCCAAGTTCCATTGAATTTCTGAGGGAATTTGGCACCAAACTCCTCCAGGTTCTTTTTAAAAATGTCATTCTTAAATTAATATTGTGTAACTGGAAGTATTTGCTCTGAGTATTAGAAAAAACATTGCTGTTCTGCTAGTTTAATTTTCTAAGCATTTCTTGTCACAGACTGACTCAATAGCCACATCAGGGTAAATCTAAGTGGAGTAAGAATAAGCTTCTCGTTCAGTCACACAGTGCACTCCTGCTTGATTGGAATGGATATTGTACATAATATGTCCCTGCAGATGTTTTCTCCAGTGAGGCACATTGAATTTCATTTAAATGCCAAGGCTCAAAATCTAAAACAATGTGACTTTAACAAAAAATCTGATGAGGAATTTGATGAGAAAATGGCAAGAATTCCTGTGGCATTTGGGTAACAATTTCAAGCCTTCGTTTTAATAGAATAAACAGGATCATATTTCATTCAAAGCTGGCAATGAGATGAGCTTTGGGTATTACATTGATATAAACCAATAAAGAATTTGCAAATTCGAAGCACTAATTAACAGACACAATATTAAATGAAAAAAGTTTGCTCCAGGGGCAAATATATTTTGAAGACTTTAAACTTTTATTAAAAGACAATTTTGAATAGCTTCTTCAGCATTTGACTATTTTGTTAGTTTCAAAGAGAGAGAGTCTTGCGTTTTAGACTAGCATGTTTAATATAGTTGGAATATAAATGAATAAAATAACAGTCTCTCTTCTGCCTTTCTGAAATAATATCTCAATGTCATGTCACTCTAAAAGAAAAATACCTCATAAGTTGAACCTGCACAGCCGAGAGCTGTGAAAGAGGATGTTAGTATTTTACCTACATTGAACTCCAACACTATTTCTATTGAATTTTTTTTTAAAGTCTTACAGTGCTGAATCAAAAAGCACTCATATTTAGAACCTGACTGTACTATTACGGGAGACCCAGTAAAAATGTATAAACAACAACAAAAATTGGAACTTCTGGTTTACAGTTCACAGATGTAATAATAAGAGGATTTTCTCTACCTAATTGCAATGCTGCCCATAGTAGCCTTCTCAATACTACAATATCCAAGACTTATGTATCTAAAGACTCATTCTTCAGAAAATGGGAATGTCAACCAGAATATTAAGGAATGAAATCTATGAGACTGACCTTCAGATAGGATATTAGAGACTGGTTTTTGTTGTTATTTCATCCTAAGCATAATACCATCAAAATCTGCTGATGATAAAGTCACCTGCTCTGACAACTCAGCACCTGTACTTCATTTAAAAGCTGTCAGATATGTAATTCATTAGCAAGCCAGCTCCCTTCTTGCTTCAAGAAATTAAGGAATTTTTTTACTTCCTAATGTTAAGGTACTATTTTTTCTTTTACACTATATGTGATAATTGTGCACCCTATCTAATCCTATAATGGCAGGTCCATAGTCCCTTATATCTTATCTTTGGTGATGCTTCCATTTTTTCCAACCACTTTCATTTTTCTTGTCTTTAATACAGTTGATTGTAGTACCATTTTTTTTCTTTTTTATTTAAAAGAAAATTATGAGGTAAGTGTTTAGAAAGGTAATTGATCTGTAGCTTAGAGATAAAAGGCCTGATCTTTCCTTCTGATACTGAATGCGCATCAAAGTCAAGTTGAAGCACTTCACATGTACTGCTTAATGAAAACTTGTAGAAAATGGAATATAAAAAAAGCCATTAGCTATAAAAATAAATGACAGGAGGTTCTGCAACCTATTCACTGACAATTTGTGTACCACTTGGATTCAAAATCTATACAATTTACATACACTCATGCAATACTGCCTAAGTTTTAGGAACACCTATTCACAAAATTTCACATGTGAGTGTGTGCCCATAACTGCATCTGAAAAATGCTAGAATAATTTGAGACTAGGATACAAAGTGGGGAAGCCTATATATTTTTAGAAGGTACAATGGAAAGACCACAGAAAAATAAATGCTAAGTTTGAAAGCAGATTGAAATCTGTTCCTTCCTCTCTACATCTATGCATATCTCAGAATTACAGGACATAACCTCACATTACACTAGGGATCTTTAATTTACAAACAGAACATCCAAGCTTCCTCAAGCTTCTATCCCAAATTTATAGCCTAGTTCAAAAACCAAGGAAAAACCATCTCCCTTGGAAGCATAAAGACACGAACTGTGAATAAGTATACACATCCTCCATGACAGAAGTCAGAGCAGAAAGCTGTGCCAACACAGATACAATCTGGATGGGGGAAAGAAGAAGAGACTCCCTGTCCTATGTCTCATGCTGGGTGTGATCATACAAGCTCCAAGACATGTGTAGCGCAGGATAGTCATAGAATCATAGAATTGCAGAATAAGCTGAGTTGGAAGGGACCCATGAGAATCTTCAGGTCCAACTCCTGGCCCTGCACAGGACCATCTCCAAGAGTCACACCGTGTGCCTGAAAGCATTGTCCAAATGCTTCTTGACCTCTGTCAGGCTTGGTACTGTGACCACATCCCTGGGGAGCCTGTTTCAGTGCTCAAGCACCCTCTGAGTTCCCTTTAAAACTCTTCTTAAAGCCATGCCCACACAAGCTCACCACAGCAGTCACTGTTATTCCACTGTTAACAAACATTATTTATTTGTTTAGAAAAAATAATGTGATGTGAACAAATATTTCAGAAGTAGTGAAATACAAAGGCTGTTCTGCAGCTCTTCCACGATAACAAGGGGATATTAGAGAAATTACCTAATCACAAACAAAGTGAAAAAGAATTGAGGTATAGAGAGTACAACGCGGACAAGTAAACACATGGATGCAGTAAGCTGGAGAGGATATCACACACTACAGCTTCTCTGTGCTAATTCCCCCATTGTTACCACATTACTGAGGAATATGTTACCTTATATTTACCCTGAGTTCAGAGCAATCAAGCCTGCAGTTTGCAGTGTGATGCTGCTAGTTCATGTTTTTGCTTCATGGATGCAGTAACTTGTTTGCCTACCCATCTCATTAAAGAATTAAATAACAGATCATTTCTCTATTAAAAGAAAATTCTGTATTAAAAGCTGTCTACTTCATATCCTTCTAAAGTCCCTACTGCACCACACTGGTGAATGCAATTTGCCAAGGAAATCCATCATAACTCTAATATGTAAGATAGTTATTGATCTGTAAGTGAAATTATATATGAGTGAAGACATTTGCACCTGTACCTGTCACATTATAAGCCACTTTTGAGTAACTGATGGAAAGATTAAAGTATACTTATTAAACCTCCAATACAGTGCTGAATCACTTAAAATACTACAGGAATGAGTGAAGGATCATGAACCAGAAGAACCAATTCAGCCTGCACACTGAGGGGTCTAAATGGCCCAGGAGTACAGATGTAACACAGCTGCAGTGCCACTGGTTGCTCAGCAATCTGTTTGTCAGTGACCACAAAAGCAAGTAAGGTATCCTGTTCTGCTGAGAAAGGAAGAGGGAACAATACTGAAAATACTTGCCCATTATCTAGTTCATCCCTTTATTATCCGAGGAAATTAAATAACCCAGATGAAGCAAAATCACAGCCGTTATGAAACAGAAAATGAAGCTTTGATAAGAAGGAGAAAAGTTAGCAACATTGCAATACAGGGATCCCAAATCCAGCCCAAACAAGCCAAGCAAACCCATGCAACACAGAACTGTGTAAACTCAGCCATAGTGTGTCCAGTTTCAGATCAGTCAGCTCAGGCAGAGCACTCATAATACAAAAACTTCAATAACACAGATAGAGAACTTTCCTGTAGAATGTAACACTGATGACAAATTTGAACCTTTAATTATGAGTGAAACTTTTTAAATGCCATTTCATTTACATCTGAAAAAAATGGACTCGAGCACAGAGGAGGAAAAACATATATTTGTGAAGCAATTTCTGAAAAATGTATCTGTAAATATTAGGTTTTTCCAAATTAAAGCTGCAGTGAATAAGGTTGGCAGTCACTTCCTCTACAAAACATCCACTATTTTTTATACTAAGTATGACTAGGTACTCTTCCACATAATAAATAGCCTGAACTATACCAAGGAAAAATTACAGAGATAGAAGTTTTAAAACCGCAAACCAGTATTTTAAAGGTAAATAAAAACACTTTGTGTAACCTCTGCCTGTAATCAGCTAGGTTGAGAGTTTGACAGCCATAAAAAAACAAACGGAATATTTATCCAGAGAAGGGTAATTTCCACAGCTATGGTAAGGTCTAGAACCTGCAAAGAGACACCTACTTGCAATGTCAATAGGAATAGGAACATTTTATGAGGGTACATAAGAGTGTGCAAGATTCAGGTCTCAGATAAGATAAAAAGTACTGATGTTATCAATTCCCATGTACTTTCCTGGATTAAGGGAGAGCTTTTTCCTAAACCAAGATCTATGAGTTCATCTTTTTCACTTTGATTACAATACTTTTAACCTGTTCTGAAAACAGTCAAACTAAACGAATCCTAAGTGTAGTACAAAAGGCCTTGAAGCCTCAGTCCGAGCAATTCACCAGAGCCATGTTTTAGCTGAAGAAAACCCAATACTTTAAATCTGCCAGAATTTCCTGACAACTACTGAAACCAGCACTGCTGAAATCAACTGGCCAACCCAAGAACTTCCTGTATTTGTTACCCAGTCACCTTTCTCTGCTTTACATTCAAGCTAATAAATAATCTAAATTCTTACATTAGAAGTCTTTAATATTTCTAAACATGGTATCCTAAATAAGAACAGTCTCAAGAAGGCCACTGAGGAAAAGGACAAATGTCATTACATGCTTTTGGGAAAAAAATGCTTCAGGCCACTGAAACATCTATGATTCTTGAGTAGCTGTTTGAATCTGGCAAAACTTTCCTTTAAATACACAGCTTCAGCAAAACACTACTCTAGTTCATTCCCCCAAAGTAGCTTACTTTGCTTAGCAAGCAATTGATATAAAAAAATATTTTATTACATAGTAGTTGTAATTTATACCTCTTAAAATTCTTCACTTCTGAGATGCTGGCAGAGATTTTTAAAAAATATATCTAAGACAGCAATTCAGTAGCATGGCAGTTGAGCATCTTCAACAGCAGTTTGGCACTTTCCCAGAGTCATTCCAGTAAGAAAAGCACACTACTGGAATCATCTCATTCTAAGCAGCACAAGCAGGTACAGCTTCCTACCGGCAGGCAGCAGGATTTTCAAAAGAAGACAAAAGAATAGTCAAGTGTTCAACAAGTTTTGGATATTAAGAAAATTGTGCTTACCTTAAATTTTAAATAATAGCATATTAGAATCAGGTTAGGCTATTCAATCCCAGTTCAGCAAAGATTTTGTTTAATTTTCAAAAGCTTTCAGTATTTAATTCTGCTCTCAGTGAAATCAGCAGGAACTGCTAACAGATTTCAGCATCAGAGTCAGATGACCCTCAAACAATTTCAGAAATCTGAGCTTAAAACTTTGCCACCTTGGTCATTGCTCAATATATATTATATTCAGTACATATGTACACAGCATTTCCTGCTTTTTTGCCCTTTCTCCCAAAACACACACATGAATGTACAGACAGACACAACAAATGAAATTAAGATTTTAAGTACTTATGTGATTTCTATCTGTATGAATTTCTCTCATTCAGGAGAAACTAAACCAAAACAAAAAATCCATGAAGAAGAGTACACAAACTTATTTCTATCATTTTGTGTGTAATACAGCAAACTTTGTAACTATGTATTTCAGAAAACACATCTTTCAAACTTACGTATATATCTGTTCCATAACATTGTTCATATTTTCACAACTTGGAATGCAGCCTTTCAATAAACCAAAAGAATATGTCTGTTTATAAAACAGATACAGTGTTGATTAAGCTAAGAAATTACTTCATTAATTCCAGCACTGCTGCTGGGGTAGAACAAAACGTTTAGAATAAAGTTCCTATGATTATTGCCCACTGACTTGTCTTTTGGAATAAAAAAAGCTGTTCTCTTCCATGCTTGGATTCAGGCTCGGCTCTCTGAATTAGAAAAGACATAAATCTCTACATAAGTATATCACAAGGGTTTCTGAGGACAGGAAAATGTTGTGTGTGTAACAAGAAGGCACTTCTGTGAGAAACACAAAATAGCCATACACACAAGATGCTAATGCTAGAGAATGAAGCCATTGCCCAATTAAAATAGCTCACAGAAAAAGTGGCTTAAAAAAAACCATATCCCAGGCAATCAGTATCTAATGACCACTTAAGGGAAATCTTTCAACCTCTCAAGTCTTTCAAAACTCATAATACTTAGAAATATGTAGAGCTCCACTTGCCAAACACTCCCTAGGACTGTTTTGCTGTGGTTTGCATTTCAGAATACAAATTTATGAGAAAAGGGCTGTTCTCTGTCCCTCTTCTATACTGTGTCACACTTCTCAGACAGTCTTCATCTCTCTGTCCCTTTCCATACAACCCCCTGAGAATAGGGATGGCTCTATCTTAGATACACATACAGACTGGGGAATGAGATGCTGGAAAGCAGTGCTGGAAAGTGGAAAGTGACCTGGAGGTCTGGGTTGAATATAAGTCAGCAGTGCCCTGGGAACCAGGAGGGTCAACCCTGTCCTGGGGGGAATCAGGCCCAGCATCGCCAGCCGGGCAAGGGAGGGGATTTTCCCACTCTGCTCTGCACTGAAGCAGCCTCAAGCCCTGGGAGCAGTTTTGGGTGCCACAATATATGAAAGACATGAAACTATTAGCATCCAAAGGAGGGCAATAAAGATGGTGAAGGGCCTTGAGGAGACCTTGAGGAGTGGAGAATCAAAGGACTCTCTACACAAACAAAGCTTTGATTAATCCTGGATAGCTCTTCAGAGGTTAGAAACCCAACAAACATGTGACTTTGAAATTAGAATTGGTCAATGAAGTTAAAATAGATTGCTATTCTAGAAAGAGGAAAAAGAAGATGTTAGAAAAGATACAGTGGGTTTTTTCAAGGCCTGAAACATCAGTTTCAGTCAGGATTTCAGAGGTTAATGCAACATAGTATGGGGGATAAGTTCAATTTACTCCTAATATCAGTAGGAGCTTAAAATGTTACATAGAAATTTTTTTATGCCAAATATTATATTTGAGTTAGGTAAATTACTCATAGTATGAAAACATAAACTGAGGCAGAGGAATTAATGTTCTTGGCTGAAATCACACAGTATTAAGCAAAGCCTACTTTAAAAAGACATAAAGTACTTCACTTAGAAATTATTGTTGATGAAAATCAAGTAGCTAATTATAATCAAGTAGTAACAAGTTAAGCTGTCACGTGAGAGTAAAAATTAAAAACACACAGAAAACTGCAGGCTTGTTTTCTGGATGCAATATATATGTGCTTGGAGTAGTTTCCAAATTATAAACTCTCATTAAAACATTATCTAAAATCAGGACATACATCTAACAGTATATTATTTGCCCAGGTCAGTCATCTTATGAAATAGGATCCATCCTTATGTACATCCTGTCCTGTTGCCATGCTTTTTGTGACAGTGTGCTTCTCCTTCTCTGTCTCAACCTGACCTCTACCTCCTGTAAACCTGCTCAAGTGATAACCACCAGTGGTGGTCCGAATGGATGGTCTGGTCATGATGACTGGATCTGGCTTGAAGTGGATTCAGGGGAGACATAATAGAATAGCCAAGGGCTAACCTGAGCAATGCACTCTGCAAACTGCAGTGCTGGTCAATGCCCTACTCAAGCCAAATCTGGACAAAGATAACATCTGTAGTTAGTATACAAATATGACTACAAGTCAATGATCTTACTCCATATACTTATGGACAGCCCAGGGTCCATTGAGCTCTCCTGAATGGCAATGGGCTGCACATTAGGATAAGTCCCTGAGTATGGATGCTAAAATAATGCTTATTGTATCAAATACTTCATAAATGAATTGGGAATAAGCATGTTGAAACTTTGAAATTTTACCTAAGTGATACAGAAGAAAGATTGTGCATATATAATCCTTTAGACATAAATCATTCACCAAGTCTGGGACTAAATCTGGATCCAGATGCATCTAAACTCCCCTCTGAGGAGTTCAGAATGCAAGGGGGTCCCTTCTGAACTTCATGACTCAGGGTGTCAGACAGTTCCTTCTGACCCTGTTCATAAGCAGTAAATACTCAAATGTATCTTGCCATGGATTTTTGTTAAAGCAGTCACATTTACCACAGAACTTCGTTAACACATTGCCTGATAAAAACAAAATGTATTGTTTCTTCTCTCTTGTGAGTGAAGTGCATGACTCTACCCATGACAATTTTCCACCAGTTTAAACAAAACTTCATAATGAAATCTAGCAATTCTTTAAAACTATTGTACAATATTTATTCCTCAAACCTCAGCTTTCACTATGGGCCCTATCCTGTATGCTGCTGAGTGCCCTCAGTTGTAATTTGACATTCACTTTAGCTTAAAACTCACAAAATTGATCACAATGCCACATCTAACTGATAAATGCTTCAGGACAAGTCACAATTTTATTTAGGATAAATAAGAGCAAAAGGTAAAAAGCAAAACAGAAGTGAAAACCAGTGTAGTTTCCAACACATCAGGCACTAGCACTCCATTTCACTGTACTGATGGAAAATAGCCTAAGAAATAAAAAGGAGACAATGAGTCTTTTAGTTGGAAGTTCCATTCTATGTAGTCATTTATTTCCTTCTGAGATTCCTCAACAGACAACAAAATCGCTTCAGTTGGTAAATATTAAGGGAAAGGAAGAATGCAATTTTTTTCTTTGACAGTTGTATAATATCTAGGCATAAAGGGAACAGTTGACACTGATATTTTTCATGGCAAGCTGTATGAACAGTGAAGTCACATGTATTTAATGCAAAGTTAAAAAAAATAGCTAGGTTATCTAGGAGTGGCACAAAGGGTAGTTCTCTCACTTCGTAAAAGGTGTTTGGGTATACTATGAACACAATTCATCCAAATGCATGACATTACCACATGTAAGAAAATTTATCAGGAGTATTTCTGTGAACATTACATCAGCATTTTTTCCTATTTTGGGCCCGAATGTGTCAGAATCTCTACAAACCAGACAAAGTGACTATTACTAACAAAGACTGTTTACATTCTAATACAATGGAATGGAAAAGAAGTCTCAGAAAGCTTATCCATTAAAAACTCCTTAGTACACATCAATTAATTTTCAAGGCTAAAAGGCATCATTAGATGATTTTATTTGACTTCTTATATACCACAAACTTTAAAATGTCACCTACTTCTCCTTGCACAAATGACAAAATACCACTGCCTGAACGCACATCTGCTCTACCTTCCTCAGAACTGTACTTCCATAATGTACAGAAAAATGAGTGCAACTAAAATGGGAAAAAGAAAGGTTTTAATCTAAAACAGTAGCATTTCTCCCTCTTACAGCAAAACACCATTTGTTTGGTACAAGTATTTATTCTGCAGCCAGCACTAACTAGACCACTTATTATTGTAGCCTGTCCAATTTCTCATCCAAAACTGCTAGTGATATCCAACATGTGCTGAGTGCCCAAGGATACAAGAATTAGAGCTGTAGTGACTCTAGCTCAATGATTCTTGCTATGCAGTATTTGGGGTTTGCTCTATTACAGAGAAACATATTTACCGCAACTTGTGGACATTCATTCAAGCTTCAAGCAGAAGATAAGTCAGCTCAAGCAATGATGCATTGCAGTATTTATTATACTAACAGAATGATCTTTCAGTTATTGTTCATGTGGATTTACTGACAGGAGGAGAGTAAAGAATGGAAATTAGTGACAGGAGAACAAAGCTGACAAAAGGCCTGAGAGCAAACATTGCCTTATGTTAATCATGAAGCCATAAATATGTGAGTTTTTTGGCTGAGCAACTTTTATTGGTTAGCAAAGAGAGGGTTTTAAGATTTTTCTTCTCTCTGCAATCTAATTTCAACACTATAACTTCAGAATTTCAAGACTGGCAAACTGAAGTAGAGAGGCATGCCTCATACCAAACCAATTTTATACAGATGCCCAGCAAATACACAGGCTGTTTGGTGACTGAGAAGTGGGAGGAATCAACAGTCAAAAAACAACGGGTTATGTACAGATTTCAGTACTAAAAGTTCTAGGTGACACATCTGCTAATCAAAGAGAAGGGTTTGAGATGTTTTTCACAGGAAAACACAAATGATCTACAGTGGAGTTTTCCATGTTGCATATATTTAAGGACCTGTTTTGTATTTAGTATTTTATGTCAATAGTGGACTGTTTTGAAACGCACCTTAATTATATTAATAAGTAAAAATGACTGATAAAGCTTATTAAAAATCTATAATTAGAATGTGGGGGAGCTAATTGTTAAATTATTATTTTTTAAAACTGTTAAGGAGAAAATGCTGATAAATATCTATTAACAAAATATTTCTTCAGGAGCAAAGAAGCTACTGAGGGCAGACATTAAATCAATTCGAGAACAGTAGTAATGGAAGGGAGTTTTAAGGTTTGTACTTTAAATGCATTAGAGAATTCTGAAGAAACAAAAAAAAATAATTAAGTGGGTTTTTCAAACTGCAGCATAATTCAGCTCTTCTAGGACTTCTACCATACACAGTGTTGAAAGCTAACTTTCCCTTTTAGTATGACAGGTAGAATTGTCACTTAGGCCATCAAGCCATTAAAACAGTTTTTAAAATGTATTTTGTAGATTCTGTAACATTCTAGAGACTTTCCCAGTGCCTTTTCAATCAAGAAAATCTGGCTAAAATTGTGCTAGTTGACCTTCTGATTAATGGCCCTGCCTATAGCCTGTCATGTTAACAGGGAATCTGGGGAAAAGCTAGGATTCATCTGGAAGCAATATAATTTCTGTCTTTGTCTTTCTTTTCTGGACACTAATGGCTTTAAGTCAGTCCTCTTCACTCAATGTATGACACACAGAGCCAACTATTTCAGTTGTCCATTAACTTCAAGCATTATGACAAGAACAAAGCAACTGCTCAAAGGAGTTCAGCTATATGTATTAAATTTCTACAAATGCTTTGCTTATTAGTTGCTGTTTTCAAGTGTCACTAATGTTTACCTGAGTGCCACAGTATCGATTATAATTAAAAGTGGCTGCTTAAACAAATGAAACAGGTTACAAGGCTTGTGGATTCAACATTAGTGCTACTGTTTAGTTTCTCTACCTATTTCTGTCTGACTTTTTCCCAGAAGTTATCTACCTTTTTTAAGCAAGAACTGTGGGAAAAAATCAACAACCAGAAACCTGTAGTTGGTGGTCTGAAGTCTAAGGCCTGAGCATGGTACTTGATATTGCTTCCTGGAGACCATGCAAAGGACAGACTATAGAGAGCATGCCTAAGCAGAAAGGAATACGTACATTTCCAAGGATACTTACAAGATCACTGATATAAACTACTAGGGGGAATAGATTCTATTCAGAAAAGTGACACTTGTAGTCCTACAAGCTTTTAAAATAATATTTCTGCTCCTTAAATATTTATCACAAAGATGCAAATAAAGCATCTGCAACATCCTATGGAAATAACATGCATCAATTGACTTTAAGAAACAGGTTTGGCTGTATTAACATTTTACTCAGTTGTACCTACCTGTATCTGCGCAATGTCTGTATTAAGACTACATTATAAAGCATTTCAATTGCCTTTTTATTCACCATACAGTTTTAAATAAACAAGAAATCTCCCATTTCTTATTGGGACATTAATGAGATAGGAAGTCTCTAGGTATCACTGAGAGGTTGGAAAAGCTCTCAACTTCTAAAAAAATATTCTTGTCGGAGCCTCTCTTACCAGACAACACAGTACAGTTCCATTTGAATTTAGATGGCATTTATGTCTATGTGGCAAGGGTGTTTTTTTCTGACTCAACTGTATTTCATGTGATTGGGTTCTGGTGAGACTTTACAGTAATTTGCCTCTTCCCTAGCCAAATTTTCCCAGGATCAGCCATGCCTGTGAAAATATACTTGCAGCCACACTTTTTTGTGTTCCTTAATGACACAAAGTTCTATCCTAAGGCTCAGGCACACACACAGACTTCAAATAAAGGAGGTGTGTTTATCTTCTACCTGAAGCCGAATTTTGCATTGGGTATTTTGGACACAGTGGTTTGTACTACCTGACACTTCCACACATAGATAAGCCACCTTCTTTGGTTTCTTACCTTGTGTCAGACCAGGAGTAATGAGACACCTATGTTCTAGTCTCCATGACATCTTGGCCTAAAAACATCAAAAGATCTACTTCAGCTGAATAAATCTGCAAGACAATTATTAAACCAAACCTTGTTCATAAATAATATGAAACTTAAGACAACAAGAAAGTATTTTACCCATCTATCCAGTCACACTGCAGTATCCCAATTAGAAGAGGCACTTTTCATTAAGGGACTAAAACATTTCATGTCATGTACACTTAAACACCCATCATTCTCAAACTTCAAACAAGCTGCACTTGAACCAGAATTCTCTGCTAGTTCTCCATCAGACAGCAAGCAATATTCAAAAGATGCCTTATTTCAGAAGAAGACTAAACCTATATGTAGAAACTTTTGTGTTGTGCTAGATTTTCTCCTTATTCCTTCTGGTTAGCCCGTCATCAGAACTCCTGCTTGCAGAGGGTTATATGCACGCAGCAGTATAACGATATTTTTGCCCTTCAATGAACAATCATCTCCTTCCAATGTGTTTGTCTTAGGACTTATCCCCTGAGTATTATCTTTTCTTTCTCCATCTACTCAGATTTTAAGAAAACCCAGTCATCACTGGGACATAAATGAGTAAGAGATCAGATGAGTAAATATCCACAGAAGGAACCTGTTCCCTCTCATCCCAAGACTTCTCTGTTAACCTGAATCCAACAGATCAAAAAAAATTGCTGCATGCATTTCAGGCATTCAACACTACAATGCCAACTACTGTCTGTTCAGCTGCACAGTGCAAAGCTGGTGGTAGAAGTGAAGATACAATAGTCGTGTCTATGACAAAAAGCTGAGGAAAAATATCCCAAGCTGTCAGATGCCCAGTGCACTGCCAGACAAATTGAAATGCTCAGCTTCATATAGGCTGATACCTCAGGTGCTGCGAGATGAGGGGAATGGCAGGTAGAAGATACTCCAAAATCTTCTATTCCAGTTACTTGTCCTTACAAATATAATTTTGTAGGTGAATTAGAATTGCAGGTTCATATATCCAAATAAAATATAGAAATAACCCTCAACAACCAGATGTAAAGCAATGTGGTTTTATCTTCTTCCTGAGGGTAAAATTTTCCAGCGTACGTTTGCCCTTGTAACACAAGCTAATAACAGGCTAACAGCAGGAGATGTGTTTAAGCTCTCACAGCAAGGTATAGAAAGCAGAAAGGAATCAATATAGAGCTCTATAGGTGGCTGCAGAGTCCCCATGGATTCTTACTGCTCAACTTCCTATTTCACTCCCACTTTATAGCAATGTAGTAAGAGCTATCATCACCTCAGTCATACTGAAACCTTGTTTTCCAAAAGTACTATCTGCCTCTCACTCTGCTCCAAATGCATTCAGGCCACCCCCCCCAAGCAGCTTGCTGCCACCTGAGCAAGGTTTAACTCACACTCACCCATTAATTGGAACAGTGTTCATTTTAGACCTCTAAAGAAGACTGCATATGATTGTCTGTATAACCAGCCCAATCACCTGTAAAAGGCCACGACTTGGCACTATTTGTCCAGCTTGCTTTCGTTGCTGTCAAAAACCTGTAACAGATATTTCCAGCTTGAACCATATAGCAAATATCTATGTAAAAATTTGAAAATGCACAAGATTTTCAAGTCACTGTTTCTTAAATGGGGGACAGAACCAATCCCCTATTATCACCTCTCTCTCATCTTTACAGGGTGCAACTACATAGTGCACGAAAAGACTTTATTATATTCAGGGACAATGCAGCTGTGTAATAATGTTAGCTTTGTCCTTCAGTGCAAAATCATTTTTTGCTGACGTGTGTCTTAGGACCCATAATACTGAGACATCTGAAGATAGTGATCCATTTTAAAAATTTCATTTGAACATCTGCACTAAACAGAATTTACAAAGAAAGAGACATTATTCTATCATACAGCTTCACTGCTTTATGCAACCTACACTGCTTTGTGTTTCCTACAGCTCAGTCACCCACAAGGGATTATACTAAAGGCTAGTTCTTTTTCTGCATGTTGCTAGATGATTTCCAATTATAATAAAAACCTAAATTTCAAGGCAAAATTCCATTCTTAAGATTAGATCCATGTTTAAATGCCAAAAAAAATCCAGCTATTAAATATATGAAAAGGAATTGCTAAAAAAAAAACAAGCTCAAACCAGAAACCCCAAGGGTATGTGTATATTCCGGGCTGGGGGTATTAAAAAATGCAATGAGCTATGGAGCATTTTTAAAGCAGAATGCTTTCAGGTAATCCTTGAGAACTATATGCCTGTGTATGCGTATGCCCATACAGACATACACACTGCTATTAAGGCAACCTGCCCTCATCTGCTCTAGTGCAACTCTTTCTGATATCATAATTGAGGTCATGAAATCACACTAGCAGAAACAGATGACTCAGGTTCAGATGATTTTGGAAAGCATAGGAGAAATAAAAAGGTGAACTACAGTGTAAAGACAGAAATCAGTTTTTATGTGAAAAATCAGATGGGGAATTTATATGCTGCATGAGTACTACCAAGTCAGTCTAACTTTCAAAGGGGGCTCCATTAAATGCTGAAGCAGAAGATATTTGCAGAGATAGTCACTGATACTAAATGCAGAGAGAAGAAATAAGAACAGGAAATGCAAAAACAATATAAGAGACAAGCCTTAGAAAATATATATACCAAGCTGATACCAAAATTAACTTGGTTTTGTTATAGATAGGCTTTAGCATAAAATGGGCAATATAAGGTAAAACCAAATTTTTTAATGACATTTTTCTAGTCTACTACAAATTAACAAAATCATAGATATGGATTTAATCTAAAATAACCAGTATGAATAATGAAACCCGTTGTTCTAATAACATACAACGTCTTACCATAAATGTTGCTAACAGTGTAGTTATCATAAGTGGGACTCGAGCTGAATGGAACAACTAGGTTGTCTATAAGCTAACTGTGACTAAACAAATAGCTGGCAGCATTTCATTCTGATTAGACAGTGTCTGCATAAATTAAAGAATTACAATTATGTCAGGAACTACATAAAAATGAAGCTGATTGTAATACACTAGGAAGTAGATTGTTACTATTTACTATGAATCCACATACATAAAAACTTTGCTTACTCTTGTTTTGCTCCAAGCATGTAGTATATATTAACCTGTCCGATTTCACACAGTAACCAATTGTTACTATTAGAATCCATATAATTTATCAGATTTTTAAAAGAAATAAAGAAATCCAAGCAACACCTTTCCATATGGCCAATTAGTAAAGTCATAAAATGCAGCAAATATATGATGCTGTATTGAACATCTGTGCAGGTTATCCTATGGGAATTTTTAATAAAGGACCAACCAGCATATTGATGTTAATTCTATGTTACCGGGACTTTAAATAAAAAACTAAAATAAATAGCATCCATTAAACTGATCATACTGTTGTAACTCAAATTGTGTTTATTATGCTAATGGAACATGAAATTAAGAAAAAGACCTTTATGCCAGTGGAATTAATTAATGAGCTTTATGAAGGCATTGGGATGTAATTTATTTCTAGATAAGTAAGTCTAATTTGCAGTTCCATGGGTCTCTGCAATGCTGATTGTAATAGTTATTCCTGCAGATGTGCTGCTCACAGCATGTCTTTCCATTAGAACTGAACACCTCATTATATAAACTGTACCTAATTAAACATAATACAGTGGTGACTTGTTAAACTGGCCTTTTTAAGTCAGCAGCTGCCTAAGCTAATAATACCACATACAAGATTTATATCATCTACCATATAATACTGATATTAAAATATACTGCCCAAGGGATTGACAACTAATTTACCAGTATGTAACAGGTACACTTCAAATTCTGCAATGGAGATTAAAGGCTACTAGTCTATAAAAATCAAATGAATTAATGTCTACTTGGAGTTGTAAATAACTATAAAAGTTTCTTAGTAACTTTTTTCTCCTAACAGTTTATTTTAAAAAGTACAATCAGAGAATAACACTTTTCCTATGTTCTGTCTCCATATCTGATGGGGCATTTTTCTTATGGGGTCTGACTTACTACAATGTTTTAACACAATTTGCTATGTGCATACTGCCTTTGTTTCAGGCAAAAGAAAATGAGTAACTGAAAGACAGATACAGCTATTTCTTGAATTTTGCATGTTTGAATCTGTGAGTATTCTGTTTGATTCTGTACATGTCCTTTCCACCAAATTGTAGATAGATGTCATATTCAAAATATGACAGTCAGATCCCATGAAGTCTATTTTGGTCAGAAAACAAGAAAGTCAAAAAATACACTGAGAACAGATTGAGTCTCTCTGGAGGTAATACATTTGAAAATGACAACATTATTTTGGATAAACAGTGCCCAATCATGAAAACTTTCCATTCTGTATGCTTCCTGTGGTTTAAGACTTGTTTTCTGTTTCTGTTTCAGAAGCTGAATCCACTGTCACCTTATGTTCTAACATAGAGTAGCCTTGCTTTTGTACTTCCCATTTTGCCAGTCTTTGTAGTACGTGGATACATTTTGCTCACATATGTATCAGTGGAACGACATAGATATCTCTATTCCCCACAGAAGCCTGTGATTCTTCTTTCCTTTTTTCCCCAAGTATGCAAAACTGGCACATTTTCCACTCTTACTCTCTGCCATAACTGAACCAACTGAAGACATCTGAGCAGTCCTGCATATTGTTGTCATCTCTCTCTCTCTGAATGAAGAAAATGAGGCTCAAATTCTAAACATCTTTTCACATATGCCGCTTCAAGCACTACATTTAAAAACATGCAAAAATAAAGTCACAGACTTCAGTCCATTGACATCCAGCATCAAGAATCAAGTACAAAGTTCAGAAATGTCAACATACTTATTCAGTATGGACTTTTAAAGTTTCTGACAATATTCACTCTCTTGAACAACATTTTCTCACACAGAGAAGTTAGAAAACACACAAAAAAGTAAGCATGGTCATATTACTTGAAGCCCATCACTTTGTTTGGATTCTCTCCTGGTTTTGGACAAAAAGGTTCAGAATTAGATCAGATTTGCTCTGAGTCACTTTGTCTTACTGAGCATATAACAAAAAGACAATGTTCTTAAATAAACCAGTGTTTTATCTTTGTTTTCAGTAAGCTGTGACAATGGAAGCCCAATCCTCTTTTAAAGACTGATGCTCTGATAGTAACCTGTCACTCTCATACACCTTAATATCTGCAGTGTCATACTTTACTTTTAAGGTTTCGTGGTAATGACAGTTTCACAGTCATTCCCCTCGTCTTGTCAGAATACTTGTATCATTCTGGTCTGTAGTGTGAAACACATGAATCACTGTAAATTAAGGTAAAATTACAGTTTGTTCTAAAGTTACAGATTCAGAGAAGAAAGTTCAGTCCTGTCTTACAGGATGTGCATCACGTAACAAAACTATGTGCAATTTAACTTCAGTGGCAGAACATGAAGAACAGGCTCACACACTGAAACAGCTTGTACACAATGAGCTTACTAACAGAAAGGGAATTCTTGAGGTAGAGCTGATAGCATGCTCAGAAGAAACTCAGCATTCCAGGATAAAGAATAAAACAGGGAACTTAACAGTTAGAAGCAAAGCCTGGATGAGAAATAATTTGCTTGTTCCCCATAATCACTCTGTTTAAATTCTGTCTTTACTAAGGCTGCATTTTAATTTCCTGGAAGTTACTATTTGCTTCATGCTTTCAAGAGAGTCTTCCAACTATTTATTTCTTGTACTTAATTCTTGCTTGGGATCTTTATTGCAAAATCTTTTATTATAAATAATCATTGTACTAAACCAACTTTCTTTATTTTAAAGAATCCTATTTCAATTCAAAACCACAGCTCTAATTTTTTCTTAAAAGTCCCATTTAAATTGCTTCTCTATCTCTGAGTAATCAAATATGAAATGTAACAGAACAGCAACATAATTTGCTGTGCTGGTAAAATTTAGCAGAATCAATCAACAATAAGAAGAAAATAGGAGCTCATGAGCACCATGAGTCCATTATATAATTTTTAATTAAAGTATTCCAGATACACATTAATTTTCTTTGCTTACTACTTTTATTGTTTGACTTGCCTTCAAATGGGAACTGTGAGCACTTTGAAAAATGGGTTGAAAGACTCTCTTGTTTTGCAACAGATTGAGTAGTTACTTCTCCATTTGCTGCCAAAATGCATTTTAGTAATGGATCATAGCTAAACTCCTCCATGACTCACTACAGATGTCCTCTGTCTCTTAAAGCAACTTAAAACTAGGAAAATATTTTCTCCATACCCCATCAATGAAAGTACAGAAATCTCACCCAGGGTTTAATGACATCTAACTGAACCTTGAATTCAAAAAGCATTTTCTAAAGTGTTGTTATTTTAAAATTAAGAACCCTTTTTTAGTGTCTCCAAAAAGAAAAGAAAAATCCTGTAATTGTGCTCCCCAACTACATTAAAAATTTAAAAATTTTAAAGACAAACAAAAGTATGATAAAACAAAATACTAACTCCTTTAATGAGATTGATAGAAGGATTATGCATTTAATTAAAATTTCAACTATTTTATAGAAGAATTTTACCATTTCTTACCTTGCCTGGTTCTGGTGAAAAAAAAATACTAAATACAACAAGAAGGATGGACTCACAAGCCTACTGATGTATCTGAGATTTCAATTTACAGTTTCAGGAAATATCCTGATAATTTGAGAGAAATATCCTGATAATTTGAGAGAAATATCCTGATAATTTGATGCTTAATAATGTGAGCTGAGCTTCTAAAACCCTTTTGAAAAGTGACTCTCAACTGGTCTGATCTCACAGGCACCTAGGAAGAGTGGCTTGAGAGTTATACTGCCTATTTAACTTCTGACTTTTACAGTTAAGCAGTTATCCTGCAAGCATAAAAAAGATCTCAGACTGTCACCTCTAACTGGTTTTCAAACTCCTTGGGAGATGCAGGCGGGCAAACAACTGGGATCAACCTAACAAAGTCTCTCAGAAACATTCCTCCCTAGAGGGAACTAAAAATATGCAATAATATGGAGAGCAGGGAAGAAATTATTCCATATTAAAGACCTCACAAAAAGACAGTTATTTTAGCCAATTATTTCTACCATAAAGTCAAAAGAAGCTGTTGGATGAAAGAAAATGTTATGAAATTACTCATATTTTTCCTCTCAAACCAAATGCAGAAGCTTATTGTCCACTGCATTGCCAAAGACTTGATTCATATATACTCTAAAACTTTACTATTCTTCCTGAAATTCTTCAAAACATAAAAAAAAACTTCTAAAAAATTTGTAACATACCATCAACTGAAAAATCAGTGTTACAGGGTGAATTGGGACAATTGCCAGAGACATAAACAGCACCTTCTTCCAAATAACTCTCCAACAAAGCAAAACCTCCTAATCCACACACAAGACAATTGAAAAACAGTAGAAAAGTGACAATCACTAATGCCCTGCTCTATCATTTCTTCTCCAACAGGACAATCATTTTTTGAAACCCTGAAAAATATTGAAGCCTTTTTCTAATTACTTGGAAGACAAAGGGAATGTATAGGCATGTTACTTTGAATTCTTTTTGCTGCCAGAACTCAGATACTTAACACTGAGAGGTCACGCACACACTTTGACAGAACAGAACTGACAGGTTTGTTAATTGCCAACAAAGTTACAGCACTAATATCTTTTCAATTATAACAATATTTTCATTATTTGAGAGGTCAGTCTCCATTCCCCATGAGCATACCATAAAGAACTAATGAAATTCTGTAAGTGGAATTCAGACAGTTGTTTCTGCTCCCATAAAGGACAGAAATCTCCACTGACTTCAGTGTAAACAGAATCAGGCCCTTCATGTGCGTATTAAATAAAGCAGACACTTCTGTCTCAATCTTTTCTGAATACATGCTTTTGATGCCACAAAGGAGATAAGATGATCTGATAAAAGTAATAGATGAAAGTATATTATTATCTATACTATCTCCATTACGAGATATAAAATACTCTGTAGTGTCTGTGAGTATTACCATAAGCTACAGTGAAAGCTGACCTGTTTTCCAGAGGACAGATTTTTAAGTATGATGCTGAAGCAATTTTTGATGACATACTTTTCTATAACATTTCTCATGCCACTGAAGATTAGATATGTCTGCAAAACACAATATAAATGCAGCACCAGAATTTTATCTTATCCCTTGGCCACTAGCTATGAAATAAATGTTTCAATATCAGTTTCTATATAAATATGAATCAGTAGGACTTCCTTGGAATTTTTTTAAAACACACACTGTTATTATTGTCATGTCATTAACAACAAGAATTACTACTTTTTAATTGCATGTTCTCTTTTCTCCCTCTCGGGAGGCTCCAACACAGAATCTCTCTACAATATACTTTAAAAGCACTGGCACTCTGAGTTAGACTTCTCCAGCTTTGGAAGCAGATTTTCATAGCACCAGGGTGAAAAACAGTAAAACAATCCACAGCTGGAAGCACAGCTTCCTCAGAGATGGAATACCCCCATTTGGTAGATCACAAATCTGCAGGGAGAGACGAAAAGGAGGGGGTTGCACACCAGCTGGCCTTTGTGGAGGAGACGTGAGCTGTTCTCATTCAGATGGTGCCTCAGAAGACACACAGGCTAAGCCAGTACAATCAGATGACATTGTTTTCAAGACCCAGAACACCAGTGAATGACAATTTAATACATTAGGAAGTGCATTGGAGTAGTACTACAAGACCTCAGTCAGGCATGTGTGATGTGCTCTGGAGACTTTAAACTCCATAAGGAATGGCTTACACAAAGTGGGAAAGAAAGGAATGTTATTGACTCTACAAACAGGGAATCAAGTCAGAAAGGATTTTGGAAGAAAGCTACTGGGTGATCAGCATGTGAAGGAATCCTGGGCACAGTGGATCCCAAAACAGCACTCCTCTGCTTGCAAAACACCTCCTGGTCTCCAGCCTGCATCAATTACTGAAATACACTCAACATAATACTCAACAGTGCTTAAAATTATTTTTTCTGAAACTGAGGCCATCACAAATTCAACACAAAACCTAAGGGAAAGATAGTTAGTGGAATAAGATAAGGGGAAAAACCCCCGAAGATGCCTTTGATTCCTCCTCTCTGCATAACGAGCCAGATTCTCAGCTAATGCATAGCCTCATTTTTCCATTCACACCTATTGAGCTCTGATATTCTGTACAATTGGTATGTTTAACAGTAGGGCTAAGAATATAGCTATAGACCCAGTCTTAGGACTTTCCAGACCTACACAAGCACATAAAGTGGTGTAAGGTCTTAGAGCTGCCCACATTTCTACCCTTTGTCCAACAATTCCACTACTTCAGCCACCCATGAGCTGAAGATTTGCTTCAGCCACCAAGTCGTCATCCTTAACGACTGAGTCTTAGTACAAAAGGAAAAAAGCTTAGTTGAATCTAGAATGACACGCACAAATTCTGACCTCCAGTGAGAAAAAAGAATGCATATTTGTGCCACTTTTAGCCTTTATTGGTTTCCCACCAAATCTCTCTATACTTCTTCTGACTTATTCCAAATTTTCAACTTTTGAATGACTACATTTGCAGCTCTGTTAATTTTGCTGCTCTGGGAAAACAGCAAAATCTGGCCGCCACAACTGTGGCTCTTTTGTGTTCAAAACTGCATCACTTATGTATTTAAAAATACATATGATATTTATAAAGCCTACTCAAAACATTACTAAATTGTCCCATTTTCATGTTTTCATGACAATTTATATGTTTTCCATATGGGCAAGTGCTGACAATATGATACAAGCTTAATGGAACAAAATGCGGTTTTTCTTTATTGTCTTGGCATCAAAAATCTGCACTTGCATAAAAATAACTCTCTCCACTATTTTCCAGGGATGACTTTTCATTAATGCAATTTTAAGGGCAGCTCTCACTCTCTCTCATTTTACTTAAAAAAGTATCAGAAATTTTCACTGCTTACTCTATCACTGTATCACCACTGTATTTTGGAACAGTACAAATCTATTGAAAAAAGCAGCTGACATCCACAGAGTACAGAATTATTTGGATGAGTTTTCTACAACTTACTTTGAGCTCCACAAAAGACACAGGTTTGGGAGGGGAGGGAAAGAAGCCTCACTCCTTTTATCCACAGGCAGACAGATACTTCCACACCACTCCTCTACTTCTGTTTTCTCTCTCCAACTTTCCAAAAGCAGGAGAAGCTAATGCCTGCAAGCATTAGGAGAAGCCTGCATGCTAAAAGTATAAGGCTGAAAAAGCTGACAGTAAATGATTTCCTTAAAAGTTCTCAAAGACTATGGCACTGAAAAGAACTATTATTCCTATACTCCTACAGCATAGGTACTTCAGCCATCTCCATCCAGTCTCTTCTGCCTCCCTCTCCTTACCTTACCACAAAGCTGTCCTTGCTTTCTACTGTTCTTCTCTTCCAGTTACTGCAGTCCTAATGCAGAGGACCTGAAGCTACTCATTAGGCAGTCAGACACAGCAACTTTCTCTTCATTTAATCCAGCTCCTACACATGCTTCACAACATGAGAGACATATCAAATGAGCCATCCGCCAGGCTGCTTACAGCAGTTTCTAGGGCATAAGAGACACAGCTGATGGAGGAGATTGTTGGAGAAGTCAGGAAGCCATAGGTAATATCATAGATGCCCTGCCGAAAACAGACAGCTTAATGGGTGTGATACTGCCACTTATTTTATAGATCTCAGCTCTAGGCCTTGAATAATTACTGCTGACTACTGAGAAGCTAGAGTGGAAAATAGATTTTGCCAGAGTTAATAACAAAGGCCAGTGCTACAGAACAGGGTCGAGGGTAACAGGCACCACCTCAGTCACAGTCTAAAACATTTGACTTTCTAAGAACTGAATGTTGATGAAAGTTGCTGTGCTGATGGAACAAAACCAAGTTAATTCACCCACAGATAAAGCAGCTGGTATCATACACAAACCTTCTCCTAGGCAGCCTCTCTCTGGGATAGGCATTGGGCAATCTGTTTAAGAAGTAGGCTTAAAAGATAGCTGACTCAGACAGAGTCCTGGAAGTTTCCTATTAACTAGCTAGAGATACTTAACCATCAGCTGGTACTTCTTCCTTCAAGGAGAATGCAGCACTTCCACCAACTTTTCTCTTTTGAGGTGACTCACCTTTGTGACACTCCTATGTGCTATCCTTAGACACACACATACTTCCGTTTGTAACTCTCATGCCTGACAGAAGAAAATCTGCTGCGTTAGAACACTGGAACAGTTCATAGATTGTAACTTCCTTTTTTTAGTAAGACTTATTTTTTATCAGTTGTGTGGGAAATGCACTTCAGGACAGTTTTACTGCCTTCTGTACACATAGCCCCATGCTCACAGCAAACTGACACTTTGAACTGGTTTGGGCTGAAGCAGTTCTTTTCCTTTGTGGTAACTCGTATGGGGCTGTGTTTTGGATTTGTGCTGGATGGTTTAGTTATTGCTGAGCAGGGCTTACACAGCATCGAGGTCTTTTCGGCTTCTCACCCCACCTCACCAGTGAGTAGACTAGAGGTGCACAAGAAGCTGGGATGGGACACAGCCGGGATAGTTGACACCAGCTGATCATAGGGATATTCCACACTATATGGCATCATGCTCAGCATGTAAATCTGGGGGAAGAAGGAAGTGGTAAATGTTTGGAACTATGGCTTTTCCGCTTGCCAAGTAACCATTTTGCCTGATGGAGACCTCCTTCCCTGGAGAGGGGTGAATACCTGCCTGCCCATGGGAATTGGTGAACAAATTCCTTGTTTTGCTTTGCTTGTGTATACAGCTTTTGCTTTATTTATTAAACTGCCTTTATCGCAACCCATGAATTTTCTGACTATTACTTTTCTGATTTTCTCTCCCATCCTGCTGGTGGAGGAGTGGGCAAGCAGCTGAGTGGGTGTGGGGCTTAGTTGCCAAGTGGGTTAAACCATGACAAACCCAAATGAAGATAAGTGCAACTTCAGCAGATATCTCCTTTGTTGACATTCTCCAATTCATTCTATCCTGTTTATTCTGAATCATGTTTTCTTCACCCATTGTCTTAGTTTTCCTTATTTCATTACATTTCCATTTAAAAAGCCTGTGGCTGCGATCTAAGAAAGTTCAAGCAATATTTGCTTTCTTCTTTTTCTTTAGCAGATATTTTAAGGGTAGATCTCTCAATAACATTCATAAGATGAGCATTAACAACAAACTAAACAAGCTTCTGAGGAACAGAATCTAATAATGACTTTTCATGCTTTACTTCTGGATTGCTTTCATATTAGGCATAGTACACATATATAGTTTAATTAGGACAAATTCTCTGCTTGCTTATGATCTCATCCTTTGCAAAACTACCATGCTAGTAGTGTTGAACAGGCTATAAATCACTCTGATGTTCATGCATAGTGCTGAATTTCTCTCACCAAATAAACAGGGTTTTGGAAAAGCTCTGGATCTAAAAGTTTACATGATGAAAATTCTGGCACAGAGGTGAATATTCTCTATTAAGATGCACTACACAGAGTAGTAAGCAATATTCTGCAGTGGTTCATTAGCCATCTAAGCAGTCTTGATTAAATACCTGTCTGATCCTCTTACATGTCAATAGCTTGTATTTCAGACAACTGGTTGCTCAGTTACAAAGAGAAAATTTGCACACAGAAAACTGAGTTTATTGTGTGCATTTTAATAGAACTATCAAAATTAGGTGAACTTCCAAGAAGCTGTACAATGGAATGCAATAACCACCTATAGCTTTAAGTCTTAAAACTTAACAAAAATGCTCATTTCAAACAGCAAGTTGTCATCAGTCTATGGAAGATTTTTGCTTTTTTTATGTAGCATCAAAACATACTGAATTTGATTTGGAGTTTTTACTTTCGTTCTTCATGAGTAAAGTGATTTAATAGTCATAGTTAATAATCAAATAATAAATTTTAAAATTGTATTGCAATAATATGAAATGGTACACAGTACAGATCATTGTACATACTCTCCTAAAGAATTTTGTTCCTGGAGAGATAAACAGGATTTTTTCTTTATAAGGAATTAAAAAGTAGAAGAAATCTGTTCTGTGAAAATAGAAATAGATATTTTTGCTGTTTATCCAGGCTGAATTAACAGTGCTAATACTCTCAGGGTAACCTGACCTATTACAGTGAATGTAATACCTTGCTTTTCAACAAACCATTGGAAAATTACTTTTATCACACTATTAATCATATATTTAGTCTATTTCAAATCACAAGTTTCAAAAGTTCTTTTTATTCTGGCATGTATCTGAATTTCACCCTTAAAACTTGCTTTGCAGTTAAAACATCCATGCCAAAAGGTACTGTGCCATTTGTACATTTTACAAAAAAAGAACCACAGCAAATGCATTTTAAAAAAAGACTGAAAATACACATATTTTCAGGAATTATTATAAGTTGTGGTCACATTGCTTTAGTACTTACCAGAAATTCAAAAGTTTTTGCAAGTGGACTGAAGGGCTTGACCAGTCCTGGTAATGGAAAATAAGCCAGAAGACAATGTCAAATTTTTAAAAATTCGCTACAGAAAGACTCAAAGAGTCAAAGTCTTGTTGACCACATGATTTGGAATTTAAAGCATTCCCTTCTGACTTACTTTCTTTCAACAGATGTATTTGAGGTGTACAAACACTGAAAGTCTAGACTCCGTTTTACATAAATTTTATTTTTCTACCTTAATTATTGTTGATATTGTACATCATTTAGATGTGATTATGTTATATTTAAGTATTCCCAAATAAACTCACATTAATCTAGTTACCTAAATTAGAGTTGAAAAATTATTTTAATGTGACATCCTGTTAATTTGTTCCTTTGGTACTTTAGCTCTGCATCCCTGGGGCAATACAACCGTATCCCATCTAATGCAAGAGTTTCAAAGCTCCAGTACAGTACACAAACTTAGGATCACAGGAACTGCCAAACATGATCAGAATCACAGGCTATTTAGTCTCACCTCCTATCTCCTGCATGGAAGATGTTCCAGGAAAAGGTGTAAGAAACCCACCAGAATGCAATAACAAAATATAACTTGCAATGTGGTCATCCAACACGTACAATAAAAACAGTGATTTTAAGTAACAGCTACCGTAAGAACAGAGATTAAAAAAAAACAAGAAGTAATCACTTTAAAGAGCACAGGGATGTTTCTTTTATGTAAATTTTCATTCCAGTGACTCTTGATAAAACTGTGGTATTCCAGCATGGGGTACAACTAAAATTATTTCTCAGGACACAGCCATGGGCAAGAGAGAAAAATGTGCATTTATTCCATATGGTGCTGTTTAAGAATTGTTTCCAAGTGACACACAAATTTTTATTCAGGGGAAATGTCTTTGCTTATGCTCACTGAAATCAGTAGAAAAGCTAATTGTACTGCCTTTGGTTTACAAGGGCAGAATGGAAAGCAGAATTCAGCCACTGTGAACCTTAGGACACACCCATACAACTTGTGAACCACACAGAGGCCAATGATCTTAATCAAAAATAGAATTACAACAAAGGTCTGTGTACAGAAGGAGCCCTCATAATAGCACAGCTGCAGAAGCCCCACTTCTCTTACTCCATCTTGGAAATAGTATTTCACTGGGGCTGAAAGGCCTGATTTTTGTTCCCATCTCTAGTCAAGACTTCAATCCACACAAGAACTGAGAAGAGAGACCTTGGTTCGCCTTTGGTGAAAACTTTCTTAACAGCCCTCTTCCACATCTTCCAAGAGTAGGCCCTGCACAAAGGAAGCTACTTTTTGAAGAAGGTTTGAAATGACCTTCCACAAAAAGTACAGACCTTTTGCAACAAAACCTGCACCGAATTTTACAGAAAACAGGAAGGTCTTCTTGAAGCACAGGAAATCAAGCCTTCTAGCAGTGATAAGACTAACTCCACATAATGGAACTTTGGTTTTCAATAATTTTTCTTGATATAGTAAAAGATTTTCAACTTTGAGATTTTTCAGGAAACTATATGTGGAATACCACATGGCAGCCCAGAAAACCCAGACCTTTTTAGCCCTACACTTTTTTGGTATACTTTACAGTACAGTCTAATTACATAATCACTTCCTTGTCAATATCATACTTTTCCTCCCACTAAGTCAGAGACAGAGACAGTAATATTATACAATATTTTTCACTGCCATAATGGTCCAGTATGTCTTTAACATCAAACTTTTATGTGATTAAATTCTCATCTTTCTTCAGTAAATATTTTACTATTTTAGTCAGCAGTCATATACTATAGACCTTTTTCAAGCAGCTGGAATGCTGCCTTAAGTTCAATTTTGAAATGACATTTTACTTTGAAGCTAACTTAGCTGCATGTACAGGTATCCTACAAAGGCAAGTCACATCTCACAATGTTCTTAAGCTGGTTGATAAATCTGACAAATGGTCAAACAATGCAAAAACAGTGGCCAGCCCATGACCAACAAAAAACAGTGAATAAACAGTTGGAAAAAAAAAAAATCTGGAATGTTCTCTAAAGTCTTAGAAAATTAAAAATATAGCCAGAATAGAGCTTTGTTCTGTCCTTGACAGTTTATTAAATATAGCTACCCAGATCATCAGCCAGGTCTGAAATCTAGATAATCATATCTGCAATGTACAATAAACCTGCAAAGCAGCTGTGACTTATAGAATTATTCACTAGAAAGTACTCAGATGCTGGTGGATCAGTAAATCCATGCTTTTCCCCTAACCATGAGAACAGAATAGAGACCTGTGGTTAGAGACTGTAGTAGTCATGAATGCAGTTTTGGCTCTTGCATGTTGAAAAGCTGAAACAGATAATAGATTTGCCAGATTTCCTGGTATATACAAAGTGTTCAACAGCACAAAATGCAACATTATCTGAAGTGATATAATAATTGTACTTCAGAAATAGTAGCTGACAATGTAGTCAAGAGTTGCTTCTTAGAGGGATTTTATAAGTGTGACATTTCTTACTTTTTGAATACTTAACCTTACTCTTGCATCATGCATTTACCATCAGGGTTATTGAAGGAGTGCGCAGAAAAAAAAATTAAGTAGAAAAGAGCAGCACTGAAAATAATACTGTCTAGTAAGAAATTATTAAAGAAAGCTGTAAAATCTTGATCATAAGAAATGTATTATTTTGAAATCTCCAGAAAATAAACTTAAAATATAAAATAACTATAGTCCTGTCACAAGTAGGGCATTACTTACACTGTAGATTTGTAAATACTAACAAATCAGAGCTCTTCCTATTGGTAAATGGTAATTTAAGGAAGGTGATCTTGCCCTCCCCTTTCATCTTTCTTTTAGAAACAAATTATCTCCTTTTACAGTATCTTACCTCACCCTTGTCTGAGAAGTAGGGAGCTTGAGCTTCCAGCCAGGCTAGATAATCTACTAGGAACTATACCCCTTAGCACAACCAAAATTGACAGAAATGTCTCTTGTAGAAACATTCACTTTTCTGTTTTAAAAGGCATATTAATATATGCACAGTATTTCTGTGGATTAGACGCAGAATATACTCACTAGTTGAAATTGTTTTTATGGCTCTATTCCTCTCCATGAAAGTTACTGCTTTGGCTGAATTTTGCTTATGGAGTCATCCCATTTCAGCCTGACAGAGATTCAAAAAAGCCAAGTCTCCAAGAAAAATGTACAAGGCAAAAGAAAGAGCATCCTCACCAAGATCAGATTCAGTTGTGAAAGGGGATAAGTCAGTTTAAGGTTTTTTTTAAAAAGCTGTTTTGACATATGGTCTTCCTTGGTACATAAGATAAGTAACTTTGAGAAACTGTTTCATTGTACCACATATAGGGCCCCGTAGGGTTTTTTCACATGAAGGGAAAAGATGGCAGTGTGATCTGCACAGGTGTCCACAAGAGTCTAATCAGCGAACACTGCGACTGCAGAATGCAGGCATCAAACTACAGAACCATTACTGCAAATGATGACAAATAGATGGAAACAGCTTGGTTTAATGGTCAGACCTTAAAGTGAACTTGTAAGATCTATATGCAATAAAAGCGTTTAATGCTTTTGCACTGAAGAAATTGATAAGAGGATCAGTGATATACAAAGGAATATGGAGTACCACAGTGCTATTATAGTGTAGGTATTTCTAACAGGAACACTATCTTGATGACTTCTTTGTAGGTATTTTATAACGTAATCAATTGTTGGAACACATGTGTGTGACACCTACAGTGTCATCCCTAAACCCAGGTTCAATTGGACATGGAGACTGCAAAGACTGATGGAGCTTTGACATCTCTCGCCTCTACAAGGGTTTCTGTGACCCTGAGTACCTTAATGCTTTTATAAATCTGGTCTATATCCCCTGGAACTGAGGGACTGTTTCTACATGAAACAACACAGCTACGTATGAACTGCAACTGAAATATCTTGTAAAAAACATTTACTTCATCTCTTTCTAAATAACTGCAGTTCTGAAGTATAGAATCATAAAATCATTAAGGTTGGAAAAGACCTCTAAGATCATTGTGTCTAAATGTTAATCCAGCACCACTACGTTCACCACTAAACCATATCCCCAAAACATACAGAAAGTTAAGACCAACAAACCATTCTTTATCATTTCCAGAGAAACTTGGATCCCATTTCCAAATAGATATTTACTGAAAAACAATCAGAAAATTGAAGCAAATCTTTGGAACATGGGTATTGTCAAAGTAGTACAACTTAATCTCCCAGATCTGTAAAAATAAACATGTTGCCTTAACAAATATTTTCAATTGTATGCTGTGCAAAGAGTCTGTTAGCAGGCTCTTGACCCTTTACACCAAGAAAACACAACAGAAAACTCTAGGAAAACAGAAACATACCAGTGTTGGACACACAGTGGGAGGTGCTCACAAGTCCAGTGCAGATTGTAAAAGGTGTCTAAAGGAAATTGTTCAATTTATTACTTCATGTTTAAAAAGCAATATATACCTTTGCTCAGTGCCTAGGAACCACAGAATTTATGTGCAGGTAAAGCAAAAGACTGAACGTTCCTCAGCTGGCTGAACTTACCCACTCTCTTCACTGAAAACTAAAGCACCCGCAAAAAGAATTTGACACCCGCTGAATTTGTAATTAATCTTAGTAAAAATTCCTTCCATATCTGAGACATCACTGGATAGAATGTCTGGATAGAACGATATTGCATAACAGTTCTAAAATGCTACTAACTATAGGTGGACATTCCATTCATTTTAACCATAAATATAACCATAAGACAGAGCTTGGTTTGAAGATCCCTCATCTAATGTTATTTGTTGTCGTGTTTTAGCTTGGCCCATGTTTTTCTAGTGGGGGGGGGGCCACAAAGATGGCTCCTCTGTGAAGCTTCTCGAAGCCTTCACCATGTCCAGCTCTGAGGTGATGGACATGCTGCTGGCCAAGGCTGGGCCAATTAGAGATGTTGGTTACGCCTCTGTGAAAAACATATTTAAGACGAAATCAAAACAATGGGTGCACGCACTTTTCCTTAGCCAGAGGAAGAGGAGTAGGTGAGAGTATGTGAGGGAAACCAACAGGGAGAGACCAAGGTCAGTGGAGAAGGAGGGGGAGGGGGAGCTCCAGGCGCCGGAGCTCTGCAGCCTCTGCAGGCCGTGGTGAGGCCCATGGTGAAGCAGGGGGTGCCCCTGCAGCCCATGGGGGCCCACGGGAAATGCTGAGATCCACT
>VZRN01005936.1:607409-664196 GCA_013397935.1 Dasyornis broadbenti | reverse complement strand
GGCGGCGCTGCCCAGCCGCGCGGCCGCGGAGCGAAGGCGAGCGCCTGTGCCCTCCTTGTCCGCCGGGGCGGCGCGGCAGGGAGCAGCAGGGGACCCGAGGCTGCGCCGCCCGTGCCGGGAGATCCTCGCTCTGCCCCGCGCCTTCAGGCTGCCGTGACTACTCAGTTTACCCTGATTTAGCTACTCCCAGGAGGGTCCAACTCCACAGATTTCTGTGGCATTAATTAGTGCTTTTCACAAGACTGGAATTTTTCACAGATTGGGAGGAAAAAAAAAAAATGAGACAACAGTTATGCTGCTTCCTGAAGCTGATGCATAGCCTGGCAGTGGACACTACGCATTGGAAACAGGAAAGTGTTCCAAAAAGCAGTATCTTTTTAGAATACAGCCACTGCACTCTGTTAAAGCATTTAGAAATAATAATTTAGGAAGATATTATTTCATTGGGATTACTCATTGGAATATTTATAGGATTCCGCCCCAAACTGTTAATCTGTGGATATAGTTTACTATTAATTCAGTTGCCTTAAACAAGTGATCTGTCAGAGCACGGAACAATTTCATTGAATGAGAACTTTTCACTGTACGTAATATTTAATTTATAGCCAAAGTACAAGATACTCTCTATTTTAATTACACAAATTATTTTACTCAAATTATAGATGCAGTTGAACAATTAGAATTTGTTTCAAGTAAACGGCATGTATTTCATTACAGAATAGAAACTTCAATACTAGACATTCCAAGGAGAAATCTTTTATATCAATCTAGTGAAAAACAAAAAAACCCATCATTTTCTCCTCTTCATAGTAATTTTTAACCTGCAGTTCCATCTTTTTAATTTGGTGAGCTTTAACTCACAAAACACCTCACTCCCTTAAACATGAAGAAGACTGACTGCTGTTTGTGGCAAGTATATCCCCTTCATCTTTCCTTTTGCATTGATACTAAATAAGTGTTTAAATATAGTTATTAAATCTACGTACAACACTATATACACATGAAATACAGTTTAATATATCATAATTAATACAAACATCTCATGAGCAAATTGCATTCAGTACATATAAAAGCAGTTAAGCCATTCAAACTAGAATGAGCGGTTTCTTCATGAGCTTGATGGACACCTGCACACCTGGATGGCAAGAAAGAAAAAGGTTTGATTGTGTTATTAGGCATGTAGGGAATTGTTTCATTAGTCAAACAGGGACAGATCCCACTATACAGAATATAAATCTACATTTTGCAGCTAGGAAGATAGCTTTTAATTCTATCCTTTTTTTATCTTCTTCTAATACTTGAGGAATAATTCCATTCTCAGCATAAGTCAGGGCAGCCTTAGAAGTTCTACAAATTCAGGAACTTTGTCACTGAACCTAACGATCCTCCTTTTGGCTGTGTATCAATGAAGCACCACATCCATTGGACATAACACAAAACAGGCAAGAGCCAAAGGGAGAACAGAGGAACATAAACCAGTTCTGTGTGAACCAAGAGTCCTCCCACTAAACAGTACAACAACCATGGTACAGGAGTAAGAATCCTCTGTCCAAGGGGTTTTTAAATGTAGGAGTCAAAGATGCCACTAATAAGGAAGACTACATTTAAAAAAAATATATGTATGAATGTAACTTTGGATTCGATTTCTGATAGACATGATGCATTTGGGGTCAAAGCTAGCTATTATAATGAGTTGGGCTCTATGTGAGTTTAAAGCAGACCTTAAGGTCACTCACAATTTGAGTTACATTCAAACTGATGTCAAAGCAGCAGATGGAAGAGTTCCGGTTGATCTTATTTCTGTTCTCAACTTGATTAAATTCTGAGTCAAGAAAAGGACATGATGACTGCCAAGATGTGAAATAATGAAAGGGCCACAATGACAAGAAAACAAAAATTGATGTTGTCCTTTGCATAGTATGTATTCCTATATTCCACGTGGAGATGAAGGAAAGAAGGGAAAAGGGTCGCACTCTGAAGGACGTTACTGGTCAGGTTCAGTAGCAGAACTGATTATGCAACGATTGCCCTGAGTGATATTTATGAAAAGAAGGAAAGAGGCCACAGGCCTGAAAATCAACACCAAGTGCTCAGAGCATTCACACAGGATATGGAATAAAGAGAAAGGACTTAAGTGTGTGTCCCAGATGCCAGGCAAAAGTACATTTTCATCCTTGTCCTAAACTGCAGACTCATTTGGGAGCTGAGGTTTCAGTTTTTAACATCAACAGTCATTCTTAGGACAAAACCATATCCCAGAGATCAGGGATGATTCTGAAAGGGAACTTGTTGAACCTTCATTTCTCTGTGGCTGGCACATTTCCGTTTCTTCCACCATAGTCTGGCCTAGAAATTATTCAAAAAAATATTCAAAACTGGCATATTCAATACTTTCCCATCAATGATCAATGTTTTTTGATAAAAATAGCCCTACTGTACAGTTAGGTTGCAATGTGTAATTAAATGAAAAGTAATTGTATTTTTACAATAAAATGTCTAGGTAAAAATAGTAATTCCACTGAACAATTCTGCTTTGCACAGAATCCAGACATATAGATATATCACTTGTCATAATCATAGAAAGATGAGACAACCAAAATCAAAAGGAAAGGTTTTTAACATTGTATGATCCAACAATTCCATTGTATGATCCAACAAACATAAGGAGGATTTCCTGGAATTCTTAACAGCTAAATATTTACACTTTGATAGCAGGCTATAACTTGGCATGTTAGGACTCAAAGAGAAATGTAGTTATTGGAGTTTTAGATCAGTTTTTGGGAAAATTTTAGTTAATTTTTAACTTAAACAGTTGCCATAAAAAATCAAGTTTGATTGCTTGAAAAATGTTCTTATGCTTATATAACAAAATTTTTATATTTAAAATATATATTTGCTAGCAGCTAAATCAGAGTATTACATGTTGATGATTCAAATATCATTTACTCCAGAATTTCTGTAGCACAGAAATTGGACAGATTTTAAGTATTTGCATGTATCTCATCATACTGATATTACTCAGCGTAATTAGTACAGGGTTTGTTTTGTTGGGTTTTTTTAAAAATTAATTTTTCCAATTGTTTTAACTAATACATTACCCCCATTTTTTAAAACCCCAAAACTTAAAGGTTTGGTGTATTTTTCAAAAACAAGTGACACCAAAAAAACCTGATTCCATGGGAACCTTAAAGCTGGAAGAGCATGAGTGGTAGCTTCTGAAAAAAAGGCAAATAGCCTTTCCAATTTATATGAAAAAAATGATTGAATGAAATACTGAATTAAAGGCAAGATTCTCTCCATTCTGTCTTTCCCCACTGCCAAACAAACCTCTCTTCCAGCCAAGGCCCAAAGGTGTGATGAAATGTGTGACAGATTCACAATTACTTGTGTTGCCTTAGTATCACGATTCATTACTTTGTGTAAAACGTGTTCAACAGTACAACTGAGTGTCAAAATATGTGAAACAAGAATGTGGAAGGGGTTTTAACCCATGACATGCCTTGTCATGTGGAAATGTGGAAAGTTTGAAAACTCTGTCAAAAGGCTTTGACAATATCCCTTACAATAAGAAGAAATGGAGAAGTTCAGTAGTAGTCACAGATTTTAACAATCAAAAAGCAGATTTTTAATTGATTTAAGTAGGACTTGTTGTTCTCAGATGATAATACATATTGATATAAATCTGATTTTATTTTGAAGAATCATCTTTTATTTCCTCCTTTTTTGAGCTCTATCATTGTTACTCTGTTAGAAGTCATTATCAAAATATCTTTGTCTGACAGTAGGACTGGGAATAATTAGATTTAGTCCAGTCCAGTTCAGTCTAATGACTCTGGTGCATTGACTTAAGACCTGACCTTTGTTGACTAATTAAAAGGATTCTGTATCAGATGCAAATGTTGTGATGGTTTTTGATGCCCTACAGCACTTTTTAGTCAGAAAAAAGATTCTAGTTTGCTATGCTTCACATGTTTTGGTTCAGGTATTTCCATCTTTGAAGGGAAATAAATGTGTTGTTAATTCTTTGCCTTTCCATCCAAAATATTGTTTTAAAATGTTATTAAGTTCTCACCTCAATGAAACACTAATTCAGAGATACTGAGATTGTGTGATATCTGGATAAACCTAGGATTTAAAAAAGCAGGAACAGTTTTATATTAACGGGGTGGTTTTTTCCTTCCTTTCTCCCTCTCCTCTGCTTTCCCATTCTTAGAATGCCTATGAATCCCATGTTCTGCTCCACCAAACATTCCAGTATTGCATCTATATAGACTCTACCCAGCAAGCATCCTGAAATACAGATCTTCAGCATATCCCTCTTTTTGTCCCCCAGTGTTCCAGAGAAAGACTGACAGAATTTAGCAACTCTTGCAGGAAATTGTTCTAAGTTTCACTTGGTTTTAGCTGATAGTTTTCAGGCAGAAGCAAAATTACATTGCTCTTAGTACAGATTGGATGAGCTCTCATTGCAATGGGAGGAAAGGATTAAGGCTCATTCTTCCTTTACCCCTGACTTGTACTGTTCTTAAGTGGAGTTTGTGGGTTTTCTCTGCAGAGCCTCTCAGTAAATTCGGTCAATGTCTTCATAGGCTAAGTCAATGTGGGAAGCTGTGTTAGACAATTTGTACTCTATCATTCAGCTGCTGTGTTTCCCTCTATAGTCCTAGTTAACTTGTCAATGTATTTGCTAGGAAACAGGGTTTCTGTCACCATTCCAGCTGGTTTTTTTCACTGCATCTTGAAATTATGTATGATGGTCTTCCATGCTAACTGGCCCTAAAGACTGTAAACTTCAGCTAAGTGTTGTCTCGGGGTGGCAGTGTTCTGCCAGATTTAAAAAAAAAAAAAAAAAAAAATTAAAAACTGGCCAGCTGACAGGACTTCTATCATATTTCTGGGTTAGATTTCTTTCTGTGGGAGATTTTTCTTCAAACCTTACACCATTACATTGTCTAAGTTGAGTTTTGTGGTAATTTTCATATTTTAAATGTTCCTTTTTATTTGCTAGTCTGCAGTTGTTCCTAGGTTAGTAATGGAGAAGACAGATAAAAAGGTGTCACATAAACTTCTAACCTGACTTACAGATTGATTAAAGTGTCACTAGAGACTATTTCTTCTACCAGTTCTCATAACTAGGGCTCATATTGTCACATATTTAGTCATAGCTGGTAGCATTTGGTTATGCAATGTGCTTTTTTCTTTTAGTGAAGGAGATTTATTGTCACGCTATACTAACTTCCACATAACAGCAAGGAGCAATGGACAATCAAAATAACCTTATTAAAAAAATGACGTTGAAGGGTTATTTTTGCAGAAAGTTAAATTCACTATTTAATTGCAGAAATTCACTATTTAATTGCACTATATAGAATGAAGAAAATCCAAGGGGGAAATCTTCACCCAAAAATAGTAGTGTCACTAAAAACATTCTGGGGCAATTTTCTCTGGTTTGTTTAGCATCATCAAACCATTAATTCTAGGTGATACTTTCAATGACTCTTCCTCGGAGGAACAATATTAGGCATTCACTTGTATGATCTTCACCTTGTATGAAGAGAATGAATAAAAAATGAAGTTCTTCACTGTGAACTACTCCCGACTACCTATTTTCATTTTAAAAAATGTTTATTTTACTTTGACAGTCTGAAGGTTAAATTAACTCTGAGTTTTCTGTTCTACTGTGAAGCTAGTGGGAAGACTCAGAACGTACTGCTGCCTCTTAAGATGGTAAAGGAAGCAATAAAATCTAGCCCAAATGTTAACATTGTATTACATATCTAAGTCATAGACTCATCAAAAACCTCTCTGACCAGTGGTGCTTTTTTCTGTTAAGAGCATACAAGGTCTTGATTACTGATACAGGGCCATGGGAAATAAAAATTAATTAAGATGCTGCTTCAAAATAAACCTTCTCAGGGATGCATTTGGAATGCCATGCAATGTTTCCTACGCATTCCACAACATGTGGCTATGTAAGTCCAATAGAGATACGGTTCCTGACCCAGATACAGAAAGAATTTAAGGATTTGATCCCAATTTACTGCCATTGCCTAAACAAGAGAGAATGTTTTGACCATCCTGACTATGAAAAAAGCATAAAAGTATTGCCGTGCATATGCCTTTGCCCTTCTTAATAAAAACACTGTATGCAGAATTTGGGACATACTCTGCATCACAAATTCTGTAATTGCCTTCTCCCTATCATTAGTGAATCTTAACTGAATTCACATGGGTGGAGAGTTTTCTAAACAGTGAGGATTTTTTTGAAAAGGCTGGAATTACCAGTCTTTTAGCTGAAGTTACCAGAATCTATGTGGAGAATAGCACATATCACTGTAATCATGTCACAAAATACACACACTCCACTGGGCAGCTACACTGAGAGTCATACCAGCTTTTTCTAGAATAAACCTGTAAAGCAGACCAGTAGTGGAGATATTTGCCACTAGCTCAGAGAGAAATGAGTTCAGAATCTTTTGAAATATTTGTTCTGTGCTCTAGCTGATAAACCAGAGCCTATTTATTATACTATTTATGGCTCATTGTTCAGAATGTACTTGCCTATTATGAACGGCTGCTACATTGCTAGCTGAATGAAAACCTTATATACACAGAGAACTATCAACTCTTTCTAGAATATCTTTTAAAAGTATATCTGCAGTTGGATATTCAGACTGACTAGTTGTCTTAATTTATGCAAATATAGCCTATAGCTAAAAGCTTTGTATATTTGTTTCCCTATGGTATTAGTATTCAAAAAATAGGACATTCTTTCAAGGGCATTTTATAAACACAGAACTGTAATTTATATAGCAAATTAAAGCTCATACAAAATGTGTGCACTGAGCTACAGATTAACATATTTAATTTCACTATTACCTGCAAACCTATTTTTTCTATGCACTGCTCTAATTAGCCATATAAAATCAAGTCAGTATATTGTAAGCAATTATTTTAGTGAGAGTAGAAAGAGACTCTGAATTAAATATATGGTAAGAGATAATATCTTATGGAAATTAATATACTCATTTGTGTCAGGAAAAATGTGTTCTAGCTAAATTTTATAAGATAGTTTGGAGTTCAAACATATGACTCATGTAGAAGTTGTAGTTTTATAGTTCCTAAGATATTAGACTGTGGATCTGCTTTTAAGTTCCTTATTAATGTGCCAGTGCTCATTCTTTGATATCTACAGATTGCCAGTAACTACTGCCATTTCATATTGTGAAATTTCTCCTATTATGAATATTCACTCCCCCTACAGTCAATTGTGTAAACTGTTAGTAACTCTGTATGTTAAGAGTTTTATCCATTGTTTAAATGTATAAATCATACCTGGATCTTCATATTTTTATTTTTATTAATTTTTACTTTTGTAACTATTTACTTGAAAGAATTAAATTATGGTGAAAATCAAAATGCAATGTTTCTTGCATTGAAATCAAAAATTAATCCTATAAAGAGTATTTTTTTCTTTCTCATTTCACCCTCAAAAAGTACGAAAGCTAAATATGAAAAGTCTGTTTGAGGAATAAGAAAACAAAAAGTGATCCAAGTGATAATGAACTTCATCTGTTTCCTCCTAACAGTTTCCAATTGTGATAGTATTCAATACAAACCATTTCCTAGCAGTAAGAGCATTTAGTTGATCAAGCTGCTGCAATTCAGAATTTTATACTCAATTTCAATTGTGAAGTCTGCAATATATGCCACAGTTAAGTTCCTTTTAAAAGGATAACAGACAGTTCCTCTTACTTGTTGCTCATGATCTCAGAATATCCAGAAAAATATAATACTAACTACATGGAAGTCTGATGACTGCAGAACTATCTTTTGGCCTTAAAGCAGCTCTTCTCCATTTCTTGGCATAGAAGTTGCTGTCTGACATAGCTTCCTTATACTTCTACTCTGCCCTGGGAGATAACATGGAATCTTATTGCTTGGAAGGGCCTCCCTAAAAAAGCATGCAGAAAATAAAATCTTATAGAAAAGGTACACAAAATTGAATTATGTTTTTGCCTCCTTGCCTCCAGCATCACACAAGAATAGCTAATGCACAAGAAACTTCCTGGATCTAGAACTGTGAAGAGAAGTTTTCCCATCTCATGACAATTCAAAGCTTCCAGATGCTTTACTGTTTCTTATCTGAATAAATCAAGTGAACACAACAAACATACAGTGCACATAGGCATGTTCTAGTTCTTCCCTTACACTCTTACATCCCAGCTGAGCATCCTGGCCACTTGAAGTCTGAGGTAAGTTGTCCTCAAATTTCCCACTGTAGCCTTTTTATCTTCTGTGAACAGAAAATCTTCATTTGAAGAACCTGTACTTGGACAGAACATCAACTACTGACCAGCCTTAAGCAGCTGTATTATATGAATAACCACATATATACACACACATATACATTCTCCTATGAAACAGCTGGGTTTGGACAAATCATCATCTCGAGTGTTCTATTTTAAAAATCCAAAATAGTTTCCCCAACTATAGGAGGAATAATTTCCAATCTTCTATATTAAAGTCTACAAGTAAAAGAAGTGTGTATAAAATATTTTTATTTAAAACTTTCCATAACATTATAGGAAAAATTGGCAACATGGCCTCAACCCAATCTGTAAAATTATGTGGAAGAACTTCAAATGTGACAGCTAAACTTGCACTCAACATAAAGTGCAGTAGGAGTGACAGAAAAAGTGACAGACAAATTAAAGAGCTACCTCTGTTTTAGCAATTTTTTTGTGACAGCATTTTAAAAGTTTGCTGGGCAATTACTCTAAAATGACATTGTACTGCTGAGCGGGTAGTACACTGAGTACATAAAAGAACTTGTCAATAGTTATTTCAATAGGCACTTTCAAACTCACAGGAGCTTTAGTATACATCATTACATCATTAAAATATTAATTTATATCAGCTTTTACAGATGTAAAATTGTTGCTGCACCTATTTTGCTAATTAACTCTGACATTTATGCTTTTGCATAAATGTTACATACTTCAGAGATGGTTCATTTCTACATGCTAGTTACTAGTCTGTGGATTGAATCAACATGCTTGTAGTATCAGAACAAAAAGACAAAGTACCCAAATACAGCGAACTTTTGGGTCAGAGATCCAGTTTTGCATTTAATTTTCTTCCTCAGTTTCTTCAGCTAAGTCCACCTTTTGGAGGGCTGTAAAGGAATTATTTCCGTGTAGCGTTTTAAATGCATGTTAATTTTATTGTAGCAGAAATTATGTCAAGTATGAATTGTGATTTTCTTTCAAAAGAAAATGGTTTGCTTACAAAGCAAATATGATCATGTAACAGAAAATACTCAGGCAATACTACTGAAGAAATATTTTGCATCTGCTTTATATTACGAACTTCTGTGTGCTTTTTTAATATATATTTGCTCAATATTAATAACAGACCACTTTGGAACACAGTCTTACTTTAGCAGTTTAAAGATTCTCTGCATCTTTCAATAAAAATGGAATAGGTTTTCTTTTTCTCACATATATCAGAGGTTTTCCAACCACTTTAAAAAAGTACCATCCTAATCTTCCCAGACAAAATGACTAGTTATATTTTTCATCACATTACTCTGGCTGATGAGGTATTAGAATAAGATGATTCAAACTTAGTTTATATCAGAATCATTGAAGTGATTCTAAAGCCTTTAGTAAAAAATATTAATCCTGGATAAACTCTGCTGATGGAGGGTCAAGGCACAGATAAATAGGGCTTTTCACTTCATTGTACAAGTTTGAACCTATTCTACTTTAATATTCTCCAGAAATATCAGGTGTAAGCTGGCCTGAGTAAAGTTCCTAGTAGGAAACCAGTACTGAAACAGATGGAGATATACAATACTACAGTATTTTGTTACATACTGAAAAGATCTATGAGCCATCCTGGACTCCATTCTATCTCATCAACACTTTTAATGTTAGCGTATAAATGTGGGGAAAAAGGTAAATGCTATCCAAGAGGACTTCCTATCAATCACCTCAAATATTTCACATTGTGCTCTTTCCCCAGTTCTTCATATGGATTTGTGCTTGGTGTCATCTCATGGCTCAGATTTGCATGCTTGACTTTGCTTTCTGCTGCTACAGAACAAAGCTAGTGTGATAGCCTACTACCAGTCACATGAATTTTCAGAAATTCTTAAACATTTCTAATTTTAAAAAGCAACATATTGGGATAGTACTGATGGGGGTAAAGCCAGTTCATTGTTTTCTGAAATTAAAGTGGTTTTTTAAGCAAGATAATACAAAGCAGTGCCTGTAATTAAAGATAGGCTATAGCTGGAGCTATAGCTCCAACCGTACATGCCCAAACCCAGACTCAGATCAGTTTCTTCATTCACACAGAAAATATGTGGGGAAGATGCTTCCAGTGAAATCATACCCTGTCCTATAGGTGAAGTGCACACTGGAACTCTGGTGCATTGGCTCCAATGTATCCAAAGTCCTATAATTATTGACTCAATCCCTGCCCTCTACCTGTTTACAGACATTGCACTGCTGAAAAGTAGTTCACAAGCTCTCATGCACCATTCACAAAATATAAGAAATTTTGCACCTTAAAATTCTCTTCCACTTGAAAACCCAGTTTTATTCGGATACTGCAATATCTAGATTCATGCCAGCACTACAAAATAATACAACACTTTGAAGCCCAGGTCTTCATTAGATCCTGCAAAGCAATATGCAGGATGTGTAGTATTATGTTAAAATAGAAACCTTAATCTTAAAATATTTATTAAAAACTGACTTCAAAATTCCGCAAGTTTGAGCTACACAATGTCATTAGGTTTCAACCAGCAGTTATATGCACAATTCAAACAGAATTCTAAATATCTGGTCAATAGCTTTACCCTATTCAAGTATTGAAATTCACTCTCATTGATTTTGTAAGAAAATAACCAAAACTACAACACAGCAGAGAAATGCCATGCTATGCAGTACTTTTAAAAATGATAGAATGGTTATAAAATAATTCACAGTGATGCATATCACTACACATAAAACGTGTATTTTGAAGATTTGCACTATCTCTTCAATCACACTCATAGGAAGCAAAATAATACAGAAGCAATAGTACAGAATTTAGATAATATTGACATTAAACTGTGTATCAGCTACTCCATGTGTTATGAAGTAAACTTAAATCTACATCACTAAGGAACTTCAGCAGTAAGAAAACAGTTTACCTCTGAGAAGTGTGGCAAAACTTGCAATACACATTTCTCTCACTGAATCAACTTCTCCCTAGTTACAAATGTCCAACTGGAGTGTAAAAGAATGGCTTTAGTAACACAAGAGTTCAAACTGCATTCAGGCAGAACTCCCATCAAAATAAATGGGAATCTCTCCTACAGCTCTGTTTCTGAAAATGCATACACATGTGCCTATTGCAGTCCACAGGCCCACATGCTTAAAATTAATCCCACATAGATTTGTGGGCTCAAAGCCTAAAGAGGGAGTACAAAACTGAGCCTTACACGAACTATGGCTCAGCGATTCCAAAAGGAATTGCTTACAAAACTTACATTAAGACTGCAATGCTTAACTCTTCTAGTCTCCTTTGAAAAATCTCTTCATTTGCCCCAGCTATTTCCTGACTAGTTCAAGCCTTCTGTGCCCCAGGAAATAAAGAGAAAAGATATCTTCACTGCCTTAACCTCTAGGATTCAAGAACTAGATGAATAGTTTTGATGCACATCAAGTTCTACACTTTATCAAATGGCATAAATATCTAATATGATAATGCTAAATCTGTATTCATTACTCCTTTAGTCAACGGGGACATATTTGTAACAGTAAGACACTGTCATTTCTGAGGGAAAAGATCATTTTGTGACAGGTAAATTATTGCTATATCTCATTAGGAATGTTATGTTCCTGTGCTAAGACATACCAATTGCAAAGTGGTAATCAACATAATAGCATCAAGATGTTGCTATATATAATCTAGAAATCAGAAGAATGTGTTCCCTTTGGGCCTGCACAGAAATTTCAGTGCAATTATCAATACTTGACAATTAATTTCTGCCAACTTTTCTCCCACAAATCAATGGTGCACACCAATATTGAAGAAGTAGAGTATTCCTTTAGATGGGCAGCTCTTGAAGACCCCAAGCTTATAAATGCCAGCTGTTTCTCTAGTTCAGAATCAGCTGTATCAGTACAATCTCACTCCGCAAGGAAGTCTTAGAAACATCTCTGTCCAATGCTAGGGAGCACCAATAGTTCCATCTGACCTGAAGGCTCTTGAACATCGCCTGAGAGTTCGGTTGATCTTACAAGCAATTCTCTGTCCACAAGCTCTACTGACTCTACCAATCTTGTATGGGATTGGTTGTAACCATACTGACAAAGACAGAAACTTGAGACCTTAGATTTAGGTCAGAAATACTGACAATCTTTCCTCCTGTTACAAAGTTAAAATAAGCCACAAGTAATACAAATACTTCTAGTATCAGGCATTTTAAATGCAACTAAAATTTCCTGTAAAAAGGAAGTCAGTTCTTTCACCTTGATTTATGGCACTGACAAAGGAACCCCTCCTGATTTACATTAGAGCATGTGAATGAAAAATTGCTATTACATGTGTCAAAATGTTACCTGATAAATTTTTTAGAATCAGAGATTACACCACAAATATTTTTAATGAAACCTAAAAACAGACAAGTGAATTTAAGCCTTTAATTCATTAAGAGGTAAACTTTCAAGGCTGAAGGACATATGTCACTTCTGGGGGATTCCTAACAAATCTAAATTTTTCACCATGACAGGAAAATGTGACAAGAGTAATAATACATGGTATTATATACTGCTACACAAGTTGGACAAATTACATCTGCTACTGGATAGATATGGAAAGAGTCTGCATTAGAAAACTTCCTGCTGGGTCACAAACACACATCGGTAATGGTTTGTTTTCAGCACAAGAAAAATTGCCATTGGCATATTCCAAAGTGAGTGTAAATTGTTTTATTATAAACTCCCTGTTGGTCCCTGTTTAACTGAGAAATCATTCAATCTAAATTTGTCTTTTGTCTGCATGTCAATGCCATGTGTTGGTATCACCAAATTTTGCCTCAATAAGACCAGAATTTCTTTAAAAGACAGACTGCACTCTTGATCTTAAGCAACCTTGCCATACATTAACTCTTAGTTTGCCTTCATTTACTTTGATTTGTAATCCAAGGCTCTCAATTTCATAAAGACAAGGCTTCATTGTTACTGATTCACAAGGCAGTCAGTCTCTACAAACTTCCATCATGTTTAACAATTAGACATGTATGCACATGAATATATACATTCTGAAAACATTGAAAATTGTTGAAAACTATCCCCTATTTACGTGACTTCCTGTATCTTCAATAGAAAGAAATCCTAGTCCAGATCAGCAATGATAGATACACCTATTCCAGCTATCCTCCATTCACTTAACTTTCATTTGATTTGCAAGAGAACTGACCTGCTTAAATAATGCCACTTAAATGTACACAAAACCAATATGTAGCTTTTTTTGTTCTCCTTTATATATTTTACTGTTCCATCTTATCTTTAGCATCTGATGGCAACAGGGTAAGTGTCAAAGATTCAAAAAAAACAGTGAAGCAACCACTCAGCCATCACACAGTCTCCAATTAGCATGAGAGGGTGTTATTGTTGTCTCCAAGAGCTCCACCAAGGAAAGCTTTATTGAGGATGTAGTTTTTCACACTTAAACTATGAAATGTCAAGCTGAAGGAAAATCAAATCCACCACACTTAATGTCACAAACATCTCTATTATACCAACAAAAGCACAGCTGAGGAAATAGAATGAATCTGGGTCCCCAGTAAAGACTTATCTGCTAAAGATTAGAAGTATTATACTTGGATTTATTTACACTGGAAATATTATGTTTGATTTTCATACGGACACATCTGCCCACATCCAAAAGGAAATACAATTGTTTAAAACAAAACATTTCCTTTCATTTTCTTTAATTGCCTGTTATAAACAAGAAAGGCATCAGACAGCCCTTCCTATCCACTAATTTAACCTCTGGAGAATAAGAATGTATTTTGTATCTTACCACTCTTTGCTGAAAACCTGGAGCAATTTCTATACATGCATTACAAAAGGAGGTTGAAAAACATGTTACTAGAAAATGTGGTGATCCAATCTTTCCTGTATCCAGCTTCTTGATGTTTTCACTGGCAAAAGTAGCAGCCAGCTTGGTGTGACTTGCATAAGCAAGTCAAGGTAAGTCAGGTGATAGGTGCTGTCTCAGAAGAGAGCAGAAGACAGTATTGCTTCTCTTATTATGCTAATGAAGGGCACCATTAAAGCATATAATTCATTCCTCTTTTATAGGGTTCTCCAGAAGAGGATATCTATGGAAGGACATAGCAGAAGGGTGACTCTTCCCTTCTGTTATGTGCTTTTTTTTAAAGAAACTATGATTTACTGGATGGAAAAAACACCAGTCCTTTCAAATCTCTTTTATAATGGGATTTTTCCAGTTCTTCTTCTGCACCAGTTTATATTTTGTTTTGGAGTTTTCTTGCATATCTGAAGAAAGTAGAAGCCACAAGAGGCAAAAAAGGACAGTTTACTTCCAGGTGACTGGGACATCTTCCAGATTAAGAGGGGAGTTTGTTGATTATACTTCTGCATACTGCAGAAATTTAAGCATTTATCTGGAAAGTGGATGTTAGACTATGGCTTTGACTCAGCTTAAACTGAATAAAGGTTATTTCCTAGGAGAGGGAAGAGAACCTGAGTTTGCCACTTCCCTTCTCCTGCCTCAACAGTGCTTTTCCTTTCCAAAGCATCTGATGGAGAAGCTGGAGAGTTCCTGGAGCAGACTGCCACTCTCCACTGCCAGCTGGTACGTCCCAGCTAGTCCAGCTGTGGCTAATTTAAGAAGTCACAGTTGCAGCAATAACCTAGCAGCAGGAACTAAGTCATTGTGATTATTCTTTTGGATACAGAACTGCAGCTACAGACTGAGATCTGTCTTGCGTATGAACTTACATCAGACCTGGTAAGACAGCTAAAGTAAATCTTCAGCAGGGACCTTGGGAGTTAGAGATACAGCGAAAATTTAGCTGTACTCTGAGTTTTGGACATATGTGGTATACTGTGTTATTCTGGAGATCCCCTAGCCTCAAATGAGATAAAAATTAAGAATATTTGTAATGAAAAGCAGTGACTTTGGCTGCTACTGGCTTTCTTTCCTGTTGGGAAAAGCAGTTTGTGAAATATCATTAAATAGTTTCTTGTAGCTGCATGATATCTGTTTATTAAAACCCACTGATGTAGCTAGGAAGCAAAACATTACATTTGCCAGTAAAACTATTGCTACAGAAAAGCACATATCATCACAGGTATTATCTTCACAAGGGTGTGTTCCAGAGAGACTTACATTGGGCCAATAAATAATCTGTGAGTTTTCTGTTAAAAAAATTACTGTCTCATGGTATTCAAGCATAGCTTTAATCTTCTTTTGGACAGGCATCTAACAATGAAAAAAGAAATTGTGCATTTAAATATAAGAACCCTAGAGAAAAAAAACCAGATTTTTTATTAACCAAGTCAAGAGCAATAACTATGCACACAAGAAAAGAATCCAAAATGTGGTATGTTTAGTGGTAGGATCTCACCTATCCCAAAGCTACCAAAACCCAAAAATCTCTTAGTGAAGTACAAGTGTATAATTCAGATGGAAAAATGAAGGAAGTGTTCACCTTGTGAGAAAAGAAGCACCGAGATCCCATTAAAGGAGATGTTAAAGATGGAGAATGCAAGCTAGGAAACCACTACAGATAAAATGAGAATTAAAAAGCAGCCCTGCACATTTGATTTCTGTAAGCTTTTGAAAAGGTAGCAGTTGAGAAAAACAAAGCAGAAGAAATCAAAACATAGCTTGTTTTCTGACATTTCTCTGCCAAGACCAAAAAAATACAGATGGGCAGGGGGAAAGTATTATCTCAGGATGATATGAGCACACTAATTGGCAGGCTGGAGAGTGAGTAACTGAAGGGACTTACAAGGTGAACAACGTTGTGAGTGCTGGGAGAAATTACTTGTGTGTTAATCATTCACAGTCTGGGAAAGAATTAGAACGCTTACCCACTCCTCAGTGATCATAATTTCTGACGTTCATTGTGGGAATATTGTGGGAATATTATTTAAATTAAAAACATGAACAAGTTAAAAAATATTTTGTTTCACAATACATTTCATTGCTATCATTATTCTACTAACATGAAGTGCTAAACAGGAAAAGTCCTTTTATACCTAAATCTCTTGTCCTATTTCAAAATTCAGCAGTCAATCAATTTATTTCTATCTGTACACTTTAAGAAACATGTTTTGAATGAAAAACATCCTTTTTAAGGCTGCCTTTCTCCCATCTCCAATTTTGTTAATTCTAGCTGTTTGTTACAGCACAGCTGTAGTGCACTACAAACATGGGGGGGGGATGCTTTGGAAAGGGCATCTGGTTCAAGGTTAAGCTGAGATAAAGCCCTAACTTGCTTTAGACTCATCTATGTCTCATCTCAGCTGTGCGATATGACCCTCTCTTCTTGCTGAGCTGCACTATCTGATTCTGATACTGTGTTATCTGCTGACAGACTTCTTGAGCTTTATTCTTGCCACTGTATTTCAAAAGATGACTACAACGAAGTATGGACAAGTATTTAAAAGACTGAAGGAAATTTGGAAATAAGTTTTACAGTAATCTGTTTCACAACCATTACTCAGCAACACCTGCATCTTGTAACAAAATATTTACAATTATTTTCAGTGAAATTAAGGTTTCATTAATTTCCAGTTCATTCTTAACTGTGTCCTGCTATTTTTATGTTAATCCAGACTATTTTAAATAGAGTCAGCTGTTTGAAGTGCCCAGTGAAACATTTTCAAAAGTAACGAATTAGAGAAACAACAGGAGCATAAGATAAATTAAGAATCATCTGCAGCAGAAGATGACTTTAGGGCTTTTATTTTAAGAAGCCAAACACTCTTAAGCACATGAAATGGCTAGAAAATGCAGAGCAGGTTTTAAGAAGATTTCAGCTGAATTCTGGAACTACTAGGTAGTGATATTACCCAAGGCACTAAACTTCAAGAGGCTTTCAAAGGTTTCAGCTTTGGCCCACTTCAGCGCAAAGGCCATTATGTTGATTCTAGAATACTTTTGTCTTCCTGCATTACAGAAGCAGCTAACAGAGCTTTACGATTAAGGACTGATCAGAGTTTTAGTCTTCAGCTGGAGTGAGTCCAGAGACACTCACATCTGGGTTTATGCTTCAGTGACCACTGAGTCTCAGTGAAGAAAGTTAATAGTTTGGATTTGGATCATGCTCTGCTCTTGTGCCATAACCATTAATAGTTGTCTTCTGTCTCCCATCAACCATTCTAAAATATCTTCTTTTAAGAACATGTGTTTATTTATGAGAACAGCTTCAAATAATTTAAATTTTGTGTTCAGAGCAAAGGACACTGCATTTACAGGTAGAGTCCACTTACATTGCTTCTGCAACACCCATACCTGACATACTTTGTCAGAGTTTCTGATTTATAGATCTTGAATTTAGAGCAGACAACTATGGGCCCAGAAATACCATAACTGTAAAAATATTTGCTTCTGACTTGTTTTATTCAATTTCTTTTATTAAGCCTTATTTAAAAACAACTGAACATTCATTACAAATGTCATGCAATATGCAAAATCTATAGGTTTTGTTACTCCACTACCTTTTTGATGGCAAAAATAAGTTTCCACTAAACAAGACTGAAAATTATTTACGGACTATCTCCTGCTCTGTTTTCCATCCAGCACCTAAATATTCAAGGCAAACCAATGCTTAAACCCACATACTGTGAAAACTACCATTTAAAATTTATTTATGTTTAAAATGACCTATAAAACTTTTCTTCTAAACCTCAGTTGAGGTATCAGTTGCTTAAATGCATTAATCACATTTAGTAGAATCCTATTCTCTCTGCTTCCTATTTAATTAAGAATTACTTTTGCCAGGCACAGGAGAATCAGAAGAGCTTTCTTTTGAGTTATTCAGAAAGTGGTAAAATAACACATGCAGATACAGCAGCTGACAACATAAGCAGGGTCAGTACTAGGACAAACTGGCCAAAAAGAGCAGCTTTTGGCATAATTTTAATCAGTCCTTGGGTGCATGAAATGTCATGGAGTTTCATATGAAATGAAATTATCCCTTTCTCTTAGCTTATTTCTGTTCCAGCTAATCCTCTAACTCTTTATTAAACATTATCTTTACCATCTGCTCTGGGTGAGTGTTCAACACCTTGCAGAAGAACTCTGGGCTGATTGGTTTTCATGGGCAACATGATCTGAGTTTTATGCACATACTTAGGATTATGTCAAGGACAAAGAGGATGAATAATCCATTAACTGTAATAAGCAAGAACCCGTATCAGTGCAGCTAGAACATGTGTTATGTTTGAAAAGCAACAGATGAATTAGAGATATGTGGATCATAAAATACCCATAACCCAGGACCCTCTCTATACCAGGACATCATTTCCATACAGACACACTCCACTAAACAGTATTTCTGAAAGTGACGTTTCATTCTTGATGAATCAGACTGTATAGTGCTGAAACGGCATTTCCAGGCCTACAACATGCAAAGAAATAGCTCTGCTGAATTGGGCATTTCCTCTAAGAAGGAACAGATGGTAGCAAAATAACTGCCCCACGCATAGGTCTTTCAACCATATCTATATGTTCAATAATAGAATGTTACTCTATTTTCATACTTTTTGTAAGCCTCTAAAATAAATCATCAAGGAACTGGTACTGTTTAAAGTCACAATATAAAAATTTACATTTAAAAAAAGTAATTGTCAAAAGTTAGTCAAATGTTGCTATTAATTAGATCCAGTTATTGCTTCCACTCTTTTATTACCAAACACTAAAATAACATTATCACAATTATAATATTTAGTGTGACGTGCATCAGCCCACCAAGACCGCATTTGCCACAGAACACATAATTGTAGGCGTTTGGTTCCTTGCTTGCAATATTTCATGTACTTACTCACCTCCTTCACCTTTTCACATCTTTTGCAATAATTTGTCTTCCTTTGGCTAACCTTTCAGACCAAAGTATTTACCTTCTCTTCCACTATATAGGTTTATTATCCCAAAATGAACAACAATTATGATGGTATTTGAGAACAGTATATTAACAACAGAAAATATCTGGACAATAAGTCTTTACTCATCTTGCAGAAGGTTTGTACCATATATCCTTGTAGTATGCTCTAAGGTGGAATGACAGACTACTCTTCTAAACATTTTCAGCAACTTGTTGAGAATTATTTGACTCACAGTAAGCAGTATACTTCACTGCTGTATCATTCTATACATGAAAGGAAGGATCAAGGTTTTTGACTGTTGTAAAACATCTGGATTCTGTTGATTTCAGTAGAACTGTGTTAATTTAAGCCAATGGTGTTATCTATACACTTTTAGAATCAGTGAAACAGTAAGGACTCTGAGAGATGCAGTCATTACTAGCTACAGGATATGCTGCTAAAGACTATAAGGATTGTCCAGCTGAGAGCTTTGACTGGCAGCAGAAGGCTGTAGTAAATCCCTATATTCAAACCTCAGTACTACACATGCCTTGGCTGACCAGAGACCTTGACTTCTTTACCTGTTCCTGTAGTACACACTAGGAGAAAAACAAGCTTAGAAGCAAATCAGAGAAACCATGTGCTGTGAACCATGCTCCAGACCACTGCCCTCATAGCTCACTGGATTCAAGGGAGATCAGATTACACCCTAGATCATTTACTGTATGGTGACCCACTCAAGTTGCTTACCCTAATCTAAATCTCAAGTATGCTAGGCAACAGATGAAAAGCTACACAATAATTGCACAGCTCAGGTGCTTGGTAAACTTAGTTTCCTATACTTCCAGACTAGTGACCAGCTTAGAAGCACAACCTAGTAATAAATAAAAAATAATACCGTTGAAAGAACCCAAAATAGCATGATACTAAGCTACAAAAAATAACCCAGTATCTTCCTCTCCAATTCCCCTAGCTATGGGCAGCATTCAGTGATAGTGATAGGAAGGCAAGGAAGGATCTGGACAGTAGATGCAACACTGCATGTTTCTTTCCTCTCTCCTTTTTCCTCTGCTGGAGTCTTTGAACCAGGAATAAAATAAAAATTCACATTCCTGTACTTCATGTCAAACACAAGTGCAAAAGCCCTGGGAGATGAAGAAGAAGTAAAGGGGAATGGTATCAGAATGGCATATTTTATTTTGACATTTCCAGCTGAGATCCCGGCCTCTAATCATTGCCATATTTTTGCCCCTGTGAGAACCATACTTCACTGTTTTGCCTACTTTAAACTTGAAGTCTCCCAATCTCAGATTTAAACAGCCAGTGTATTGTTTAGTTAAATCTATCATATGTTGGAATCTTTCTGTTTCACGAGAATATGGAATAATATATGGCACAACATGACACATTTTGAGTGTTGTCTACATTTCTGTAGGTGTGTTTATGTCATAGTATTTCCCATGTAAATATTTAGCTGCTTAACACACGCACAGAGTTCTTCCTAGACTAACAAGTCTTTGTGAATCCCCCTGTTCAGAATACAAACTTCATTACTAAATGAAAGAATAAACATATACATAATATGCAGAGTAAATCACATCTAGGATAGGATAGCTCTATTCTTAAATAGGCAGAAAAATGGGTTCCAAACACTCAAGTCTAGTCAGAGGTCTAGGCCACTCAGCAGTAGATGTCCCTTATCAGCTCCCATCCTAAACACTGAATTTCAAAGACTCTTCAAAAGTACAAAGGGAGTTACTATTTTACTGCTGATACTTTCATTAAACCTCTTTTACTTTCCAGGAGTGCCAGCTGAAAAGTGCCAATTTTCAACCCAATGGGCATTTTAAAACAAAAGATAAATTTAGTATTCATGTTCATCCAGAAAGTGTCTCTCCCCTCCCTAAATCTTGTTTATTACACACATACACGCATGATTTAGCTGAGGTAGAAGGACAGTGGGAGATGAAGAAAAATCCTCTCCTAAACAAAAGCTTTGAAAGTTTAAAAAGAGGAAATCAAAAGTTACGTAAAGTGTTAAAGGGTAATAAAGATTTTATATATATTTTAATTGTTAGTATGAGTAATACACAAAATGGATTTGTTTTAGGTTACCATCTTTTATCCAGATTATCCAGACTATCAGCATCTAGTTAAGTCCCAATGTAACCATCTGTAGTAATGTCACATGAAGGATTAGCCTTATCTGACATTTGTAATGAATATATGGATGGAAGAAGAGGAAGGACTGTGACATGGAGTACAATTGTTAAACCTTAAAATCAGGTGAAACTACACATCTCTATTTGCTGATTTTTTTACTTTTAAAACATTAGCATATGTTTTGAAAAACAACATATTAAATTTTTTTAAAGAAAAGCAGGCAAACTGAGAAAATACATTTTTATATTTGACCTTTTAAACATAATTAGAACATTAAATAAAAATAAAGCCTACTTCACCATGTTCAGTTATGACAGATGGGTATGATCACAAAAACATCAAAGGCTGGCTTATCATAATCCTGTAAAGTGGTAAGTGCCTCCTGAAAGGTCCTGAGTGCCTTCTAATCCTACTGAGGAATAGGCTGCAAGTGCATCAAGAGGTAATGGGAGCAAGTAACAGGGGTAATAGTGGGCTTTCCTGTCCACATGAGGAACAATGTGTATTAAAAATATCTGATACATTAGGAAATAACCTGATTTATCTAAACACAGAGATCAGAAAATGGGAAGATGTGTGTTTATTTTCCACTCTCTGAGTGAGTATAGCATGGCCTTAGTCCCACATCATGCAGCCCTAATTCAGAAAATCTGGCTTCTCTTCCAGGCTTTGTTATTTGCACAGAATTGCACAGTGCCCCAGGTCAATATATTTACCTCTCAGCATCAGTGTCTTATTTCTACAAATGGTGAAACTGAAGTGATCTCTTCTCAACAGATCATGAAGTTGTGCAAAATTGGCAAGACATAAGAATGTATGTCCATGATTAGTTTTAGTGCATCAGAATTTTAATGAAAAGGCAGGGGTTTAAAGCAGAAAGAAAAAATTAAATCCTACAAAATGTTTTGACTTTAATATTTCCCCTTTGGGTGCAATCAAGTATTTAGGATAGGAAAAAGGAGAATAAAGGATTCTATCAGCTTAAGGCAGGTAACATGCCCTTTGGAAGAACAGCTGAATTGGAATGACTCTTGATCACGTCAAGTTCAACAAGAAGAGTCTTTTTAGTCAAAAATGGCCAGGTGAAAGGCCTCAGTGAAGATCGGGCTCTGTGTTTTGAGGCTACATAATATGAGAATACAGTAAATAGTACTGCAGTAGAGTGTAGCAGCTAAACAAACAAGGTATATTGTGACAATAGCAACCTTTCCTCCCCAGTTTAAAACAAGCTTGCAAGTGATACTGCAAAAGTACCTTGTGCAAAGTCACAGATGATATCTAGTGCAGCCTGAGAACTAAGCCTCAGCCAGTGAAACTCTACAATGTTCCTATTGGTCATACAAGACATAGGTATCTTATTTCCTTTGGTGAAACAGCCACAATTAAAATTAATAGCTGATATTTAAAAAAGGCTTCTTCATATGTGTATTATTAGATATCATGTGTCCAAGAAGTAGCTCAAGGTTGGGGGTTTTTTCAGATATCCAGATACCTGTTACCAGGTAGAGTGTCACTAATGCCTACATTTTATGTATTTGCATGAAACATTTTTATAGCACATGCTGTATTGACAACATTGCCCAATAGTGCTTGCAATTACTTTGTTGTTGCTGTTGTTGTTGAGGGCCAAGCTCTAACAAATTAAATTTAGAGAAGGGAAATAAGCTTATATGCAAATGGAATTAAATGCTGACACAAGGATAAAACAGCCCTGGATTTAGACAAGGCTCTCCCCCTGACTTTTTAACCAATCATTAGATTTAAATTGAACAGACAGATTCATCTTTGATTTAACTCCACTGTAATCAATGGAACTGCAGCAGGGATGAACCCAGAGCAATATGTTTTTGACAGTTTTTATGCAATGGCTATCCAGAATGAAGTAGATGAAACAGATTATTTTTTTTTTTGCTTATAATTTATGAAATTATTTCACCATCCCCAAATCCCTACATCAAGGAAATTAGTTGGTGCATAAAAATAGATAAAGTAGGTAGTTGCATGCCAAATACCAACTGCTGACCACAGGCTCTGTACCCAAATATGCAAAGTCAAAATATTTATCTGACTTACCTGTGATCCAGAAAAAGCTCCTTAATGGTGTAAGTACAGCTGAATAATTGCATGGTTTCTCCTCAATGTCACTTGAACTGCATAAAAAGAATGAAGTTCACATTTACTAACTCTATATTAGTATCACAGATAAATAGTTGCTGAACTTAGAAAATTATGGTTTTTGGTGATCTATAGAAGTCCTACAAGGAATAATGACTGTTGATCATTGCATTACATGAGAAAGGCATTTCAGTAAACTTTTAGAACCCTTGGTTGTATTTTGTGCCTTTATTACATGACTGCCCCTAGACATTGCTTCCTCCCCTCTCTGTCTCCACTGGCACATCTTGTGGAAAGAACAAATTGTTTATCAAAATACTTTGTAAATTAATGTAGGACCAAAAGACTCTGACAACATGCACTGTATATGGAGCTAATGAGGGACTAGGGACTAGGGACTATTGCTCATACCAATGTGACAGACCCTGATTTTTTTGGCACCTTGTCTTTTGGCATCAACTCTTCTTCATTTTTCTCTCTTTCTAGTTTTTTATTGCTTCTTTACAGATGACAGATCATTGCTAATTCATTTAATCATGGGTCTTATTTTTTTGGTTTTGAGGATCCTTTATTCAATGGTAAGTTCAGTGGTACAACATTTTGTTATTCCACACAGCCAACTCTCTGTACTAAAGCCATCAAATGATACAGAGAACTTCTGTATGGGTGTGTAGCTTTACCCTTCTTGTGTCACAGTTTCCACTCTTACATCATTTTTTCCCACAAAAAGTTCTAGCTTCTTTTTCACTGTATATGTACATATAATGCTATTTTTGGTAACTGCTAATGGTTAATCACCTATATATGAAGGAAGCATAACAGACTTCCTACTGGCTGCTATGGCATGGTCACCATCAGCCAGAGTTTGCAGATGATCTTCTTGAACTATTAGAGTAGGACAGTGCTTCTTACTTTGAGGCCCACAATAGGTCATTAAGATAAGTGTATTGTCAAAAAGTAAGTCCATGCATCAAGCATTCATTAACTGCTACAGTAGAGATATCCTCAGCAGGTGGAGTAGCCTTGAGACTATAGGTACTCTAGGCAAAGACAGCAACGCAGACAAATCTCAAAAAGCAAAAACCATTTCAAAGCAAACTCACTTCAGATGAAATAGACCTAGTGAAACGTGTATTTCCCTTGTATATCTTGGCTTACCTACATAAAAACAAGAGGTAGGAATGTACCAAGGCCTAGCATTGCACTTAAATTGGGGGGATTACTGATCTTTGTTTACATTTCCTGTTCTGCAACAAATCAGCAGGGACATAGCAAAACAGTGCTTATCAGTACTATTATACTAAAGTGCTTGAATCAGGTCTAAAGCACATATAAACTTCTCTTCCTTTCCTCAAATATATGCATTTCCTCCAAAAGCACAGAACAGGTATTCACTACCACCACATTTTGCTTACTGGAGATTTTTGAAAGTATAATCAGAATTACTTTGGCAACATGCAGTCCTATGAAAATATGAACAACCAAAAGAATGTGGCATCATGTATTTTAATGCAAAACAAGTTTCAAAAAAAAGGTTAGCTAAGTTATGAAGAGATATAAATCAATTAAAAGTGTGGAAAGCAATTGCTTTTATAATATACATCCAGCTTTAAAGAGAAAGAAAAGATAGTACCTTTGCAAGTATGTCACTGAATAACTTACACAAAAATTAAGATTTTACAGTTCAGCTACTAATACTTTCCAGCAAATGAAGCATGAAAGACTGAGTATTCCTTTTTTTCAAGCAATAAAAGTTTCAAGTTTTTACCCTATTCATATTTGTTACCACATCCCCATCATTTGTTTTCATTGATTTCAAAACATAGAAAATGGTCCATCAAAATAAAAAATTTTATAGATGTTACAAGCTGTATTACAATCCTTCTACATTTCTCACCATGGAAACTATAGTAATTTTGAAGTAATACAACTTCATGCTACTTTCTGGAGTTCTAATTCTAAACATTTCACTCTGTTCAGGGACTCTGTATTATCTGGTAGTAGCACACTCCACAGCATTCATTCTTCTTATGTGAAAAAAGCAGTTAGAGATGATAATTGATACTTGCATGAATTCAGGAATCTAAGCAAAACTACGATACAGGATGTCTGCTAATTAAGAAGTCAAATCAGCATTAAGCTGGCCCTTTGAGTATTACTAATATTAGTAAGAAAGTTTTCGACTCAAGCATGATTTATTTCCGTAATCTTTCAATAGATGAAAAACAAAGAGTATTTTAAGGAGAGAAACTTGCTGCATTACTATTAGCCTCATAGAGTAATGTTAACTACTTGCCTTCAAACTTCAAAGTAAGTGGTCCATTAAGTTTTAGCTCCTTTTTCTACTCTAGCTTTGAATTTCTTCTTTTTGCCTACCAAAATACCTGAAGTAATTTGGGGTTGCAAGAATATGATTCTCCGTGTGTTTCTTGTGTCTGCAAAGAATCAGTTTCAAAACCAGTTAGAGAATTCAAACTGACGGGATGCTGTCCATAAAACGAGTTAGTCAATTCATGAACATACTACAGGGTTTTACGTTGAAATAATAAATACAGGAAATCTATTTAGTACTCTTTAAAACGCTGTTGGGTCCTGCGGAGTGCCAGGCTGCAGCTCGGGGAGAGCACTTTTTGCCCTGGAGGCCCTGCTGGACTGTGCATGCACACCCTGCGAACGCCAGGGCGGCTCTTCTGCCTGGCCCTGCCAGCGGCAAAAGCCGGCTCAGCCACGGCTGCGGGAACAGCCAGCTCAGCCACAGCTGCCACCGGTGCGTGGCTCTCGCATGGACATAACACCTTGTACTCGGAACTCCCTCTTCATTTTTCCCCAATGTTAGAACTTTGTGAGTCTCTTATCCAAACTAAATGATGCTCCTAAAGAAAGTTTTACATTCCTTTCGGAAGAAAGTAGTAAAACGGAGAGTTGGATACGAGTCTTTTATACAAAACAAAACAAAATGTTCAAAATATGCAACTGTGTAACCATCATAGTAATCAAATTAATATCTAACAAGGAATTCAAAAATGGGTTCATTTTGAGAAACTTCTCCATTCATGGGTAAGCATCCACAACATAGAACAAATGCGAGTAAGAGGAATCAACCACAGAATCTGAGAGAATTTTCAGTGAAAAGCGTTTTACCACCCCTAATATGATTAAATATCCATCTTGCAAATAAACAGTTCAAACACTGCAGGGAAAAATTAGCAACAGTTTCAGATCAAATTTAAATTGGATGGCACTGAACTATGAAACAGGAGAATCTGGATTCTTTTTGCAAAGCTGTGTCTGACTTCTTATGAAATCTCATTTGCTATACTGTCTGTCTCAGCATCCTTCATTCCCTTTCTCAGCTCTGGTGAGCTACAGAAGTATGGACCAGTTCTCACAGTGGACACATCTATGCTAAAACCAGAAGAGTGGCAGAGGGAGGTGAATGAAAACATTCCCAGACTAGCTTTACTCTCTCTTGAGGCCTGCTCAAGTGTCCTAGTGAGACTTTAGTTGTCCCAATAAATATCCATGATGTCTGGCAGATTTTTGCATCCTGTGCTGCAGTCCCGGTTTCCTGTCAAATTCCTTGATAAAGTTTCTTTCAGCTATGCCCATGAGTCCTTTACTCCCACCACTTATATACAGTATGCAATGGTAATTTTGTATAGATGACACCTAGATTTCACTGTGATCTCTTAAGCACTGCTTTATAACACATCAAACTAGGTGCTGCTGAAATAAACAACTTTCTTGCACTGATGGTTTGTTGATGAACTAGCCCGGCTTTTCTCCCATTTTGCTTCTAAAAAGCATTTCCTGCAATTCTGAGCGTCCACTCTGCCTGGAGCACAGATCCCTGCAGTTGGTGCACAGAGCAGTCCCAGTCAGTGCATGCCCTTTGCACCAAGCCCTGCAGACACCCCCTGAAATGTGCCAAGGAGTAGATGCATTGCCTCTGCCCGCAAGCACTGCAACAGCCACTGCACAGGTGCTTGCTTAATGCCAACAGTATGATGCATATTTCCCATGCTGAGGGAAACTGCATCTTTCAGGAATTGCATCAGGCTCTGGCAAAAAAATAAAACAGCTAGGGAGAACATATTTCAATATGAGTGAGCTAATTATAATTTTGGCTCCTAAAGCTTTCTAATAGCCAGCATATAAAGTCCAGCTGGCATGTCCTTTTGCCTGCCTGAAGGAAACAATTCCAATTTATAGAATAATCAAAAATCATGTTTCTATATTTTTCAGGGTTTTTTAAGTTACTGCCAATACATCAGCTTATGGAAAAGCCTCAGATTGCTTTCCAAGTGATGGAGTGCCAGGAAGAAAAAGTTTCAATGTATACACATTTTACTGCCTCTACACTGGTTTAAAAAGCACTCAAGATTGCCTGGCTGGAAGTAAGGGAAAAAGAAGTATCAGTTAAGTAAGGAATTTGTGAATCACATAGCCCTGTGCAAGTAAGGGGACATTGTAATTCTTAGATTGTCGTAAATCCATTGGTGAATTTGAGACAGTTCAAAAACCAGTTACAATAAAAGGAAGAGGGGATTAGGCAATCTCCTGAAATGAAATCAAGCCCACAGAAACAAAATTTTGCAAGAACCCAGTACTGAAGTGTGCTATGAGAATAAAAAGCATATGAGTAAGTGCACAGGTATAGCCACTAAAGACCAACGTTACTTGGTATGAAGGCAGGGTGTTGCACAGCTCTGAACACAGGTTTGCTAAGTATAAAAGGCTCTTACTTCTTTCAGTCAGTTATACTCTGAAAACTTTGAAACTACCACAGATGTACAGGGAAGCAGCTGTATGGATTTTCACTCACTATACCTGTAGTAATAAATCAATCAATATCTCTAAAAAAATACTATAGCACTACTTCCCCTGAAATAGCATTTTGAGTATGCACCTGGAAAGGCAGATAAATTTTTCTACATCTCAGAACTAAAACACTGCACCACAAATAGCAGTTTGCAATGATCAAAACAGCATTTATATATCTATTTTTAAGTGATGTTTCTTTAGCAATATAATTATGATTTTGATTACTTATGCATCAAAATAAACTAAATTAAACATATTCTATGTTGTATTGAAAAAAATGTAAGTGACCAAATCTACAAGCTTTATTAAAATGCACAAGTCTTAAATAATCAACAACATAGGCTTCAGCATGACTCTTTGTATGTAAGAAGTTAACGTAGTAACCCTAAATGAATTAAAGCCCAGGCCTGTGATCTTGATCAGTAATCTTGCAAACCAAGGATAGGGACCACATTTACTCTTCAACTGATAGTCACCTTGTGGGATCTGTAGCACATAAAGTTTAAAATGTAACATTTACTCAGGTTCAGAGACTGGAAGTTGAATAGGTGCATTCTATGATGCACTGTGACTTAAACACAATTTTCTATGCCACACTCATCCACTCTATGCTCAGGTATTCAAATTCCTTCAGTCTAAGTCAATGCTTGTCCAAGCCATCCTGTCTAACAGCAGAATCTAGATGGAGGGATTTAAGTGCCTGAAGTAACAGCCTTTTTCTCCAGTTGCAGAAATTCTTTCAGTAGTTCAGCAATGTGCAACCTTAAAGCATGCTTGGGATGGAAATGAAGGGAGAATGGAAACCCGCCTCCACACTTTGCCTGCTACTTTAGCCTTTAGCCTTTTCAACACCAAACCCTTCAACACTTCCTGGTGCCTTCTCCTCAGCATGCATTGTGCTATTACACTATAAAGGATGTAGTTTGAAGTACCAGTATTTTATGACCTCCTAGTTCAATCTATTGCTACATTATGACCTATATATCTGTAACAATTGTGAAGAACCCATCAGTCTCCCAGTACTAATAGCTAGTTATTTTCTAGCAACTACATCCAGAACCTTGATTTTCTCTCAGGACCCCCGAGGATTTGCCTCTCTTATCAGTTAAATACAAAATTCCATGCATCTTTACACCTTGACTGTCTGGGTATCTTAACTACATGTCCTTTAGAGGTAACATTGGGGTTATATGAGCTCCTGAAGAGAGGATGCCAGTCTCCAGGTTCTGGGGCTGCAGGGATTGCCAGGGTCCATTTCTTGGGGCTGGGACAGGCAACATCCTTGCTTGCAGCAGTGAGTTCACACTATGTCTGGTGACTATGTCCACATCATCCTGGACTGCAGTAACAGCATAATCACCAGATTGAGGGAAGGGAAGAGAAACTCATCACTTATTAGGCAACATCTATAATAGAGTATTTGGGTTTGGGATCTCCACCATTCAAAAGACACAGGTAAACTGGTGTGTCACCAACACTGTCAGGGACAGAATATACATGTGTATCTCCAGAATAGATGTATACATCCAGAATATACATATATATCCAGAATATAGATATATGTGTGTGCATATTTTTTTCTCATTTTTATATATACATATACAAAGATGGACAGAATACATCTATATAAACCCAGAATTCCATGGAGGGTAAGTAACTGCATAGAAACCACCATATGAATTTCTTGACTCACAATTGGCTATGTGCTAGAAAAACATTTAGGTGATATACTTGATGTATATTTTCATATCTCTGTTTTTATTTTTCTACTTTTAGAAATAGGATATTGGGCTAGACAAACCTTTAATATGATTCAATATGAAAGTTTTTATAAAGATTATTTTCAACTATTTCAGTAACATGTTAAGCTTACAATCTCAAATATACACAAAGCATAATCAAAAAGAATCCAAATAATTTAAAGGGGTTTGGATTAGTTCCTGTTTTCCATAATGAAAGTATGAGGTTCAGGAGACTGGAAGACAAGAGGAGCCACAAGAGAAGCAATCCACAGCCATGGTCCACAAAAATCTGAGAACTATGAAATCACTAAGTACTCAAAATTGTGTGCAAAATATGAATAAAATATTGATTTCATTTAAAATGTTAAGGACTACTTAATTCAACAACATTTTATATGTTTGCATATTTATTTCCATATTTGCATATCTGTTTGCATATATCTTGTAAAGCTGAACGTTAATTATACTTTAAAATCATGTATAAATTGTAACCAAGAATGTTGTGTGAATTTTTGAAATAAGAGAGATGCTCAAGTACCATTAATTATAAACTGCCATTTAAAGCATACTGAAGCAGACCTCATATTGAAAAAATATTGAGCCCTTGACAAATAAAAAAGGCAGCAAGAGTTATTAACTGGTCTAGCTAATTAAATGGTGTCTCCTACAAGCATAGCATAGATTTTTTTTTTTTTCCTCTTTCTGCCTCCAGACCATGGCTTACTTTTACTTAAAAGTGACACATGACAATTTGCTGGCCAAGGTAAAACTGCGACAAACACTGTATGATACACTGGTTTATAGTTTCTGTTTAAGGCAATTATCTTTTTGAATTTTAATTCATATAGAAGTGACAGTAATATATAACAATAGACAAAACTTCATGGGTTACTTCAATGGACTAATGTCAAATGAGGTGAGTTGAAGTGATTTTCTCACATGCTAATTAGATATGTGAAATGATTCTGAGTAATTTAAAAAGCAAGGTCAGATTTCAAGCAGCTTCCAAAAACCTAGACTTGCTAAATATACATGACATGATGATCTGACTATCACTTAAAGTGGCAATTAGGGACAGTCAAATTTCTAATAGCTTTAGTTATAAATCCAAGGTCAGGTATCTCAGTAATCATTAAGAGCCAGGAGTTTCCTAAAAAACTGTTCCTTAAGAATTTTGCAAAAGTATTATTTGCTCTTGTTAATTTTGAGATATGTAGAAGATCCATTACTACTTAAAGAAAATAATTGAAATTTACAGCTTGCATAGAGAAGGCTTCACAAGTTTATTAGTGCAAATCGATGTTGCTGCCCTTAAAAGTTACCTATCTCTCCGACAGGTTGTCCTCTTAAGCAAGGACAGCAGAAAGGTAAAAGTCCACACCTCTCTCTAGTCACTTCAAACCTGATATCTTAATTTACATGAACAATGAAGCTGAATTTGCATTAGTCGCTCAGGCTGAAAAGTATCTAAGCAGAGATGCAAACTCTCCTATCTTGTTGTGCTGGCTTTGCCTCAGGGGTGGTAACTTCAGATCAAGGAGCAGACTGACATCCTGGAGCAGTGAAGTCTCAAACTTCTGCATGTACTATGCAAATGGGACCACGTCCATCAGCTTTAGTGATGTTGCACTACAGATTGAATTTGGCCTGCATGGATCTGGCCTAATATTAACATGTTATCAGCCACTCACACTCCTTGGTCAAGCAAGGGAACTTTCTTCAAATCTATGAAAGCCTCTTTTGCCTGATCTGTATTTCTCACTAGAAGTACAGACTACAGCGAGAGGGAGAGCCAAGAGATGCACTATGGAAATACAACTCTATGGTTATCTCTATGTTCAAGTTGATTACAGGAAAATAGGCAAAGGGCAGCCACCTCAGAGACATAAATGACTCATTTATTCCTGTCTTTTGTGAGACAACTATTCTGCCTACACATTCTTTGTTCTTCAGCCTACACTTGAGACTAAGCAAGTGATTCCATTGGAGGACACATATACCCTAGCACAGAGGCCTAATGTGAACATTTCTTCCACCATGCAAATACTGTTCACATTCGCAGAGTTGAGTTAGATTTGCACTAAATTTTAATAGTTGTGGATTCACAGTATAATACGTCAGTGGCAAAATAATCATGGCCAATTTTCTTGCTCTCTGAAGGAAAATAATGTGAAATCCCATGAGTTCTGACTTTTGATTTTTCAAGATTTCCTAAATTTTCTGATTTTTCTTTCCCTTTTCACAAAACAGTCTGCAAAGGAAATAAATCCCACAATTCCTGTAACCTTTCATAAAATCATGCCATTACTTCCAACAGTAACTGATTCTCAGCCTTGGTTCTTTCTCCTGTATCAGTGTAGAGCTTGAAGTAGCAACCAGCACAGCTGTATAGAGCAGGCAACTTCCCCCATGGCTAAAAATGCAATGATTAAGTTACCAGCCATTTGATGTTTTTCTTCCAATGCCCATGTCCTTCACCTACAACATGGAACAACATGGAAAGAGCGCTCCTGCTTCTTGAAACTAAGACATTCCTACAGCTATAATTTTCCATTCCAATGAGGATCTATACAGAAAGAATTACTAAAACACTAGACAAGCACCAAATAGTTCTCCCTCCTAATTGATTACATTCTAACGGCAACAAAATCTCATGGTTGAGGCACTAATGAATATTAGATAACCCATCTGTTTGTAATAGGAGCATTCTGGAGTGCCTGTAAAAGAAGGATATCTATTGATATTTTGGTACAGAAGGGTCTAGAACTAGATTTTTTTTAAAGAATTCAGATCCAAACAAAAATCTTTGTAGTAAAAATGTCAATTGCAGGAATAAGCCAAAATCCTGACTCAGTGTATCCACTCAAACTGGTATGATTGTAAGTATTTAAGAATTGAATCAATTTCTTTTGCTGAGCTTTCATGACTATAGTTATCTATTTAGCTAAACATAGAAGTAATTTGGCAGCATGATTTAAACACATGCTAAACTAATATAGCTTAACTTTAATTTCCTCTGTTCTTTCATTATGGTTTGCTACTTTGATACAAAACAGCAATTGTATTAAATTTGGGCCTCAGTAACTAATGAGTAGGTGGTAGTGGAATTAGTTAATAATGGTGCAGAAATGTTAATACAGCAATTCATAGTTTGTGTCATCTTAGTTTAATTTTAGTGCAGGTAGGTAGTTCAGTAATATTTGATAATAATAATTGTAGTTTGGCATATTCAAGACTTGCAAGACTAATACATGTAAGCTAATGTCTAACTAAAATATTTTTCTTGATTTTTCAAGTCTGAGAATCTTCTCAAGTGTTTTATCAACAAATACATTTTTAACTGAAAGTAGAATACACAAAATAGATATAAAGATGCACCCATTACTTCATTTATGAAAAAACTACAAATACCAGTGTAGTTGTTAGAGATTTTCATATGCAACATGCTTTAGATAACTGCTTTACAATTGATGACCTGATAAACATACTAATTCCTTACTACTTCACACCTTATTTTCAGTGTGATTCCTTACCAGAGAAAGGAAGGGGAAGGGGAAGGGAAAGGGGAAGGGAGGAAGGGGGGAAGGGAGGAAGGGAGGAAGGGAGGAAGGGAGGAAGGGAGGAAGGGAGAGAAATGTAATTTTGTCCTTTATCAAATTATAATAAAGAATAATTAATACAGAAAAAAAATCTTGTGAGAAAGTAAAGGGACTTTTTTTTTTATAATTGCCATACCTTGTCATTGTAGCCTTACCAATAGATTGTGTTTTGATCAGACTTCATTAAAAAATGTGCAAAATTAAGTTTCAAATTTTAGTTTGATCTCACTGATTTTCATTTAAAAAAATCCATACTTGCTGGGAATACACTTGTAACCATTAAAATGTTAGGTAGCTGCAGCTGGAAATGAGCTACTATCTTATGCTTTCAGGTCCTCTCACATGTGTCTCCTAGTCTTGGTTTCCCCAAAGATGCAAAAGAGACCAGGGGCCTTAAAAGACATCAGCTTTTGGACTCACCTACCAGCTGCAGTTGTAGCCATGAGAAAAGAGATCTCAAAGTTTTTTGGATTGCTTCCATTTTACAAGGAGCTCTCTGAAGATAACAGTGATCCACAAAGGAAAACACAGGAGTTGTGCTTTTTTGCTGGTTTTATGCACTCTGCAGAATGCCAAGATGATGTTGTTGTACAAGTTGCTTAAAAGCTTACTTTTTGCTTTTTGAAATACAAGGGAGACCAGGTTTTGCTCAGAACTAATTGAAGGGGATGGAAGTACTGAACCTTCATCAATTTTTTTTTTCTCACAACTGCTGTTGCTTAGCAGTTGAGACATACTGAATATACTTTTGTTATGCTGGTTGTAAACTTGAAGACAGCATTTTCTGTGCTGTATTATCAATTACTTCTGCTCGGTTCTGTATATAAAAATATGGAAAAATAATATATAGACAGCTTAATAGTAAGATAAAAACTCATTCAATAATGTCAGGAAAGGAAGTCTCTAGTCTTCATTAGCTTGATTTTTGCAACTACCAGGCTATTCTATTGTTATGATAGTACTTCCACCTCGAATACCCTGTTCTATGCATAAGCAGCAATGTCAGCATTGCAAAGGAAGGGCATGTGGCCATTTTAACAAGCCTATCACCTGCTTTCTAGCTAAGTGACACTTTTTTTAATGGTTAAAGAAACTCTCACAGCAGAGTCTGTCCAAAATCAAGTAACAGTTAAGTATATCACCTGAGATGCTTAAATTTGTATAGCTCTGGGGTTTTTAAACTGACCATTTATTTCACTCTAACATGACATTAAAATGAAACTTCCAGAGAGAGCCAGAGAGAGACAGAGAGAGAGAGAGAGAAAGAGAGAATATGGGCAATAGAAATCATTCCTTAATTGGATACATCAAAACTTTTCCTGAATGTATACAGTGTTGGCTGACTGAGAAATTCCTGTGGATGGATCTATGCTGAGCAATCTGATCAAGGAAGGGATAGAATCAATGCCATTGTGTGTATATAATAGAACAAAGTCTTAACTACATAGAAAGTGGTTTTCCTTCTTTTCTTTCCCTATATCAAAATGTACACTTCGATGAAAATAAAATGAATGCTGTTGGCTTATTTAAAGATCAGTCAATTGTAATAATAGAAAAGGCAGAGTTGTCTTGCTTTGAGAAGTGTCTGTGCAATCTATGACACCAGAGAAAGCACAGAACTCTATGATGCTTGTATTTGTAGGATTGCTTAATTTGGCTCTGAGGTATGAATGCATCTATGGCAATCTAGTTTTGAGATGAGTTTTGCAAGCACAACCTCATATTTCCAAATTTGTACCAAGCTAATTAAAAGGAACAAAAACTGAAGATTGCTTTCTTAATGCAAGATACTTTTCTAAAATTATCTCTATATGAATATAAATGTATCCATCCTTTCAGTAACTGCTTGGCTGAGCTGAAACCAACAAAAAAGGAAGCCTGGACGTGGAATTCCCCCCAGCTGTATATTGGAATCCCCTGGAAACCTTTGTCTTAGCCATGTTCTGAAAATTATTTCAGCTAGGGGGCGTTCAACTAACATCTTTTCCATGGCTGCACTTCAGACATCAACCTGTTCCCAGCAGCCGTGACAGCAGTCTCCTGGGGAGAGCTGTATGTGCAAAACCCTGATATCCTGGGATTATAAATTTCTCCCTTATTCTCTATGCAAGGGCCTCAAGCTTCACTATGAAGCTGTAGCAACACGAGTAAACAAGAATTAGTGTCTCATACAGAAATGTGCCTGCCATTTGCTTGTGCTATAGCTCTACTATAAGCACTCTAATGCAGGGATACCCCCAAAGCTCTCCTACTGTGAATGTAAGTGATGTGCATTATACCAACACAATTAAGCCATAATGCACAGAACAGATTACAGCAGCAACAATTTTGCCAGTGTAAATTCATGTACACAAAACTCCTACTGGCATAAACCAGAGATCATACCTCATGTAACCCCAGCTTTCCTACTTCCTACAAGTGACAGCAGTAGCATAACTATAACCTTAAATATTTACCAATGTAACTATTTTGAAATATTACATTTGGGGTATTTATGGGGGCAAAAGCTTCCTATCAATTAAAGCTTGGTTTCCCTGGCCACATCACGTGTGGCTCCAGGACACCAGCATCTTCACTTTGCTGCATAAGTTTCCTTGGTGGAAGGAAGTCAAAGGAAGTTTCATCACATGTACCAGCCACCAGGGTCTGCAAAATGAGAACATTTATTCCTGCCTCTTCAAAGTAGGCAAGAAATGTGCATCAGCACATTTTAACTGGCTTACATAAGGGACAAAGATTTCAAAGTTTTGAACCAACAAACAAGATAAATATAGATATATACCAAGGGTTCTATAAGGGTAGCTAGACACTGAAGTAAGGCTAAAATTTGCCTTCAGAAACTGTAACCTCTTCTATACTGATGATTCTCTGGCATGTCATAGGCTTAGCTGACTGTGCTGGGGCAGGTGGTCCAGTTAAGAAAATGCTAGAATATCCCTTCAGTCCATATTGCAAGAGATTTCTTTTGCTGTAATCTCCCCTTCTGCAGATGAATTAGAGAGGAAAATACACATTGCAGGTAGTGACTCCTTATATTAGTAGATGCTCCGTGCTAAATTTTATATAAGAGAATTTCCATAATTTCATGGGTACCACTTTAAGAAACAAAATAAGGTAAACTTTCATTGTGCTGTGGGAAGTAACAGCACATCAGCTGTTATGGTATTACATATGGACTTTTGCTTCCTCCTGGGAGTTGTTTTCCTTAGAAGCAAAATTGATTCCTATTTTCCACTTTGCTGATAGCCCTGTTCCCGCATAGTTTGTACTACAGTAGGAACTATTATGCACCCTTCCGTCTCCCTCCCACCCCTGCATACCTACACACTTCCTCTTTCCAGAACAAAAGCTTTTTCCAGTTATTTAAGGAATCTCACATTTTATTTCCTATCCTTATATAGTGATCTCAATTACTAGTTCCAAAACATACTTTCAAAGGAGAAAGTACAATTGTCACTCAGGAGCTGAGGCTCAAACCTCTATCAACTTTGTATTTAATGTTAAAATAGTCATGGGAGAAAAGCTTTTGTGGAAAATGGGATTCCCTACCCAGTTCTGGTCACACCACCTATATGAAAACAATTTGATTTCAGAGGATTACTTATGCAAGGATTCTAGAATCAAAACTTACTACAAATTCTGGTTACCTTCAGATATTCCCAGTTACTGTTTTATGGAACTACCATTTGGGATTTAGTTCAGAGCTGGCAAGCAGTAATGATAGAAACTCAAGACAGGTCAGGTTAATACAGCCTAGCTATCAGACCCCTTGAAAATACACTGTACAACCTTTAGAAAAACAAGCTTCCAATAAACACAAGCAAGTTCCAGTCTCTGATTAAGAATTCTCTTATCTCTTTACCCTGATTCCCAGGCTAATGAGATGACACTGAAAAAACTGTCTTTAAGTGCCTCCCCTTTATGCTGTCAAGAATTCTGCAGGCTGTATGGCTCATTACATGTTTCTCATAAAACTGATTTGCCTCTGCCATAATCTGCCTCTTTGCTGCCTGAGTGCAGGTACTCCTCACATTAAATTAAAGGGCCAGAAGCACAGGACATTTCAAGAAGGACAAAGAGGTGGCAAAGCTCACTGATTCTACAGGGAAATTGCTTTCTTAAGGGAAGTGTTTCATGTACTTAGGAAGTTTGGAAGATGTACTTTCTGGGAGAAGTTGGTTCAGTGTTGATAGAGGTGCTAACATAAACTGTGTATGAGACTACTGTTATAATTTTAAAATTAAAGAGCTATACAGCTCTTTAATCCTTCAGCCTTTCCATTCCCTCAAAGTCAGTATTTCATTGTTTTTAAAGCTTTACATTGACACAGTGCCGACCAAAGGCAAACACTACAAAATACAAGCACAGACCCAGCATGTCACTTCGCAAAACAAAAATAGAATGGGGAAGAAGTGTACAATGTCATGCAAAATACTTCCAGGCCTAATTAAAAGAACAAAAAGAAGACAGTTTTAGATGGAATGAATTCACCTTAACCTAGAAAAAGAAACATATCCAGAGAACTAGAAGAAAAACAGTGCCATACAATATAACATCAAAAAAAGCCTTAGCTAAACTGTAGCATTCTATAAACGATGATTGAATGAAGAATTGCAAGCACCTGAACACTGAAAATTACTGTCTTTTGTTACAATTCATCATAAAATAGCCTAAAACTGGAGGCAGAATTTTTTTGGAACTATTGTATTTTGGAACTTTGCTTACAATATTTAGCCACACACACAGAGGAGTGGTGTAGTTGAGATGAAGGAGTTATTGGGCACTGTACTACGAAACACACAGGTCCACAAACTGATCTGTGATTAGTACAAGGAAGTGGAACAGCCCTTGATAATCAAGCCTCAGAACAGGATCAGACTAAGATCAGAGCTGCTCTTGTCAGTAACAACTTTATTAAGCAAAGCATTGACATTCCCCCACATCTAAAAAAAACCAAACCAAACCAAACAAACAAACAAACAAACCCCACACATTCACAAATAAACCCCAAACTTTTCATCGATTATGCCTTTCTTGTTGAAAAGTAAATTTTCAAACAGCAGGGTGGGCCTTAATTAGTACCACTGTAAGCCTGGTTCAAATTTGCAGTGAATTCAAGAAAAGAATTTTCCTTTTACATTGTAGTTGGTCTCACTGGGCCAAGTTTACAGAGAGCATATTCCTGTAAATGTAGTCAAGTTGAAAACAATGGCACTGGTCATACAAGTAAATACAATTTTATACAAGTAATGCTCATAGGAAGGAAAGTGTTCAGGATATAGCCCTATTGATAATTTCTGTGGCACAAAATCACCTCAGCAAAAAAGAATCAGGCTGCATATGCTGAAGTTTAAAAAAAGAGAAAAATATACTTTGCTATAAAACAGACAAAACTAGTGTCTTTGGATATCTACTTATCTCGCAACCCCCAAAACACGGAAAAATTCACTCAGCAGCTTCAGTCATCCATCCAGCATGAAAATAAGTGTTCCATAAAAATTTGTGATGGTTCTGAAACAATAAAGAAAACATGCAAATTACACCAATACAATAAAGACTTGATTATGGAACTGTTTTGCCTCCTTCACTGCAGCAATAAGCAAGCAAATAGAGACTGAACTGAACACAATTTATACTGCAAAAGAATATTCACTTGTTACTTCTTCAGCTACTTAAAATAAATAATTTCGGTAAATCATTATCATTAGAAGACCCTATTTAATGTCTATATCACAACAATTATGAGACTTAATTTCATCATGTTTTTGCTCCACTTCTAGATTTCCAAGACAGAATTGCTTTGCTCTCAGAAGACAGCAGAATATTTTTTACAAAGTGTGTTTGATGAATTTTTAAGAGCGTCAGCATTCCATTTTTCAGAATTAATATCTTGAAATAATCTTTCCTAAGTATTTCTGAGTGAGAATACCTATGCATACTAGAATTTGCAAGTCTATTTTAACATCATTACAGTCAAAGAAAGTTAAATACAGGCCTAAATGTGTTTTCCTATTTTTCTTCCTGAATCAGGATATTCCATTTTATTTTAGACTAAAACAGAAGAACACTGAAAACTATATATCAGGCAGTTTTCAGAGTGCACATAAAAGATATGCTACACAAATCATGGCAATATAAAAGATATGCTATACAAATCATGGCAATATGCTAATAAACTCAGTTATTTCTTTTCTCGTGCTGTTGTAAGAAAAGACACCAACAACGTTGTTTATGGGGGTGATCAGAAGAAAAAGACACCTTTTATTCAACTACATGAAATCTAAATTTAAGAGAATGTTTCTCTTTCCTGGTTCCTTCTCAGAGCAATCGACTTTCCCACACCACTGTGGATGAGAATCCACATTTAAAATTTGATTCAGTAATGGTGCTTCAAGCAGCATTAGTTCATCCTCCAGCCCCAATGAGCTATGTCAGAAGGGGTCACAGAGTACTGGCACTGGCCAGCAGCCAGTGACAGCATGGCGAGTAGCCAGCCATTCTGCTATGAACTGGAGGGGGTTCCTGAGGGGATTTTAGACTTTTTCTGTATTTCCACCTTGATTGCAGCTCAAGATCTCCTGCAGAGTTCGCATGTACAGCTTACGGATACCAAAGGCTATGCTTTTCTTTCACTGAATGCTTTCATAAAGAAACCAAACCAACAGTAAGATTTTTATACTGCTTCAGGAAGCTTAGATGCATGAACTTCTTTTGGCCAAATCACATCCACGCACGACTTTGCGGAATTGATAATTTAAGGTAATTCATGCTTTCCTTGCAAGTTGAGAAAAACAAATAAAGGAATTAGTAATACTATCTTGTCTAAGTTCCCTATTTAGGAGGAAAATAATCTTCTTTGTTACAGTTTCCTGTACTTTAACATTCTTACCAATGAATTGCCGGATTTGGTCCTGAAACATTCTGCAGTAAGATTTGGAAAATTTGTAAATACATTATGAAATGAAACCAAGTTACACATGACTTCTGAGAAAATAAAATAAATAAAGCTTGCATACAAGAAAAAGATCCAGTGTAGGTTATGGAGAAAAAGAAATGCACCTTGGCATAGTACAACAGTAGGCATTATCACCAATACATCATTTTCTCATACATATTTACAAAGGTCCATATGTAAAAGCAACTGCCCACAAATGGACAACACAAAAATCACAGTTCTTTGGGAAATAGACTTCATAAAATATTATAGAAAAACTTTACTGCAGCATGCTTGAAAATAGATTGAAAATTATTGCCCCACTTTGAACATTTCCTGAAATGTACTGTAATATCGGTACAAAGCTGACTGCATCAATCAGGAATCTTCAGATGCTTCATTTGATTTTACAGAGAGATGAGAAAGCAACAAAGTGACTAGACCAAGCAATTCCAGGTACTGATAGCACATTAATCAATTTGAAATGAACTCCTTTTGTCTGCTGCTGCAATGGTTTAGGAGATATTTCCTAAACAAATAGATAATACTTTCTTTTCTATTACAACTGATCAAACTCTGAGACTTCTATAAGAATTATAAAAAAAAAACCACCACACAATGCTAGTACTTTTTTTTTATTAAAGAGCATTCTTACAATTGTCAAATCATGGTTACAGAAGTTCAAATAAAGCTTATTTTTTAAATTCTATCTAACCTTGGATTTGACAAAATTGTCTACGGGTCAAGATTATGAAAGGGCTTTCATTACATGAAGTTATCTAAGTATTTTTCAGACTGGTTTTCAGGATGAAATACTAGCTGAAGTTTGTATTTACTTTATGTGCAATCACTTTAACCTTGCTATTTGCACAGCAGATGTCTTCTTCACTAGACTACAGAAGCTATTGACCATAAATCTTGATAAGATAAGCTGTTCATTCCTTCCTTGTCAGAGCACTCTGAGAAGTCACATACAAGAAAACAATTACTGAACTAAGGCAAATACTAAATGTTCGTCCTAGAGTTCTTATGGGGTCTTCTATACAGCAGCTTCTGACCAAGTCAAACCAGCAGAATTAGAGCCCTTGTAGGAAAGTCATTATACACAAATTGATTCACTAGTGAAATTTAAGTCATACAAATGCCAAGACCGCAGTTACAATTTTTCTAATTGGCACTATTTCTGAAATCTCAATAGTTAAAAGAAGATTAAATGAGCATAGTAATTCAGCTACTTCCTTTATCCTTGCATCTTACTCATTCAGTCATTAGTGCCACACTGTGTGTCTAAAGCAGGAATGAAAAGGCTTGTATTCCCCATCCTAGTGCAGAGGAGAGTGGCCAAGACTGCCAATTCAATAGTTTAAATCGAAAGCCTCCACTGAGTGCTTTCCACTATCTCTGGAAATAGCCTTGGAAAGCAGGTTCCATCCATTTTTTTGCTTTACTGATTAAGGAAGTTTGTTCCACCTACAAAAACAACATCAAATCAACATAAAAAAGACTGAGGGCTGGAACTTCTTATTAAGAACAGGAAGGTATGAAAAATACACAGCAGCTGATCTTTTGGGCATGTGTCTTCACAATAATGGTTTAAAAAAATCTAGATAGGGTGAACTGTACTGTAGAGATAGGAAGATTATTCCTATTGGAGACCTATTAACATGCTCTAGGCAAAGTTCCTAATTCATCCAAAAAAAGTTTGGCATTTTTGAATTTAAATTAGTGGCCTTCAGGGAACTCACTATAAGGAGAAAAGTATTATCTTTCTAATCTGTCTCCATAAGGTAAAACAAAAAAATCACCACTCTTATTATTGCAATTGTCTTCTACAAATGAACTTTCTAGAAATAGAAACCTTATTCTGCTTTTACTTCTGTGATGCTACTGAACTGCTCCTGAACTTCTCAAGCAGATAAATAGTCAGGTTATTTCCTAGAGCAAAACTGACTTCCTGTGGGATAACAATTCACTAATGCTAAGCAGCAAAAGATGCATTATGATTGAAGTCCTTTTTTTATACAGGATTCCGTTCTTTCGTTTACTATATTCTACAGTCTTTAGGCATTTGGGAATCTCAGAAAAAACAGAAAAGTTATCTGCAAGCCTACCTTCATAGATGACTTACTGGATAAAATAACAAATAATTGGCAAATCACCCAAGAATGCTGTAAGCTAGTCCCATCTTTAAAGCATATGCATATAGGGACAGGCCTCAAAAAACAATATTGGTATTACCATCCATAAACTGGTCAGACAATCTGTGTATACTCATTCCAATAAACTGGATTTACTCAATTCAAATGGGATTCTGCAGTGGCAAGACCACAGTCATTATTTGCATGCTGCAGTTCAGTCTCCTTTGCCTGCATGCTGTTGTTAAATCTTTCTGAAAAGCAGCAAGTCCTTACTGCACTTTCTGAATCAAATGAAACAGAAACTACAAAGGTATACAGCCCTTTTAATATGTAATTAGCTAACCAATCAAAGAGTGAAACCAAGCAAGATTATATGACTGATTGTACTGATCCATTTGGATTGTTATTTATCACATTATTGTTCTCCAAGTGACCACAGAGACTTAACACAAGTAATGAGGAAAGCTGTTCTTTGGTTATTTAGAATCAAAGTTTAACAGAACTGCTGGTGATTTTTCTCAGCTCTCCTAAATTTCTTTACACCAAACTAATTCCCAGTTATTTTTGCCAAATCTTCAAGCATTTACTAAGTTGGGAAAGCATGATATATCTGTTTTCAGAGGCAGAGCCCACAATTTTCCATATCCTCACATGAGTGGCAGACCCTACAATTTAAGCACCACAACCCAAGTGTTCCTTCATAACTGCCACACTCAGTAAAGCAAATGTTTTGAGGTCATTTCAAAGTCACCTCTTGTGTCGAGGAAAATAGTCATAAGATCAGACATGCAACCTTGTGAGGATGGCAAGTTACACAGTGACAAGGTGGGTGAGCTGTAGAATTGGACTATAACTGGAAAGCATTTCTAGTAGCCCTAGAAGCAGCAAACAATAAATGTGATGGTGCACAGGAAATTCACGATGCAGACCTCTTTGCAGGCGAATATGCAGAGGAGTATGTGATTACTATCCTACAGCAAATAAACATAACATAACATTATCTTTAAAGGAGGCAAATCCAAACTAAGTTAAACATAATATATCCATCCTTCATGGCAAAGCATCCTATCAGCCTTAGAAAACAATCCTATTGCTAGAAAGCCACAGGTGTTGTTTCTATTGCTCAGCAAGTCAGGTGCATTTCCTATAGCCTCGTGGGACACTGCACCCTTGTACAGTTTTGTAATGTAAACGGGCCTGTTACTTATTAACAGATACAAGACCACATGGTCCAGATGCATCAGCCTTCCAGACTCTTAATTTGTTCAAATAAAATAATTACCAACTTTTAATTTTGGTTTGCTCAAGACATTCTGATACATACAGCACCTGCATCTGCACATATATATCAGCTCAATTACCACAAGGACTTTTTTGGGGCCTTTAATCCCTTGTCTTGCTTGTTGTAGGCACAATATATAGACTTTTTTCCAGAAAAGTGTTATTAAATAGGACCTATATCCTTCAGAAAGACATCCTGTCTTTCTACTGGAGCTTTCTACAATGTCCAGTTCTACACTCCAACACATAAATCTAATGCTAAACTGGAAAGCAGACTGAAATATGCTACTTCTAGGGGATGTTTGCTTCCATTGCAAACTCTTATTCTTTTCTGTTCCAAATCACCCTGCATATTGTAACCCACTTTTTACTCACAGGAGAGGAGGGAAAACTTAAAAGTCCACAATTCTACTTTGGAAGAATAACAGGACAAAATTCAGTTTAGAGAAACAGAAATAAAATAAAATTAAAAAAAAAGGAAAGAAAAGAGAAGCATTAAAAAAAAAGATAAGAGATATCAAAGAGTCCTTGAACACCTACATTTTTCTTACTATGCCTGGTTCATATCTCCAGCTGCCAGTCTGAAAAGTCTGACAATAACTGCTGTGATTGGAACCTGCTAAAGAAAATAGGATGCCATGAACAGCCATGTTTAATTAAACAGTGGCAAAGTTCACATTAGCAATCAACACAGGAAGTGTCAGAAGTCTTGGCAAAAGCCAAGCACAGTGCCACTTTTCTCCTCTGTACTTAAGCAGTCCTCTTTACTGGTTGTCTTTACAACGGAGTAGCATACATGTGGATTCTTATGTATGCTACTGAAATACCAGGTGATTCCACCTGTACAGAATAAGAATGCCTTATTCTCATTCAGATGTTCTGCTTCTAAAGCTTTGATTCATAATTTCATGGAAACATGAATGTGGACATGGAGAGCTTGATGGACTCAAAAAATGCCTCTCAACGTGGCCTTCTGCTTCAGTAGTAGTAAATCTAGAAAGGAGCACCAAAATAGTCCATTATCTGTTCTGCAGTCAAGGAAGAGATTTAATTAAAATAATTTCAGATTAGCTACAATATTGGGACTGAAATTATTCCTAAAGACCACATGGTATCCGAGGTTAAAAGCCCAAACCAAAACAAACCTGAATAGAGCCACTGAGTAGAAAGCTTTTTTATCTGCCAGTATGGAAATATGTAAAGACAAGAAGTCACATGCCGGTTTTCTTTTTCACAGTACGCACTATTGAAATGGACATTGTTTTTGATTAGAGGTGGATGTGAAAATCAATTATTTTCAATTAGCTAAGAGAAGGCCAACCATGGAAACACCACAGAAGTTAAAATATGATACTCAATAAGAAACATATGAAAGAAAGTTTAAGTAGGGGTTAAACCTGACTGAACTAGAAAAATGCATCAATGGTAAGAATATACTGAAAACAAACACAAAAACAAAAAATAAAAACCATTGCATTTATTTCTTTTGGGCAGATAACATCTAAATAATGAAAAAGGGTTGAATAATCAGTAAGATTAGATTTTATTACAATCAAAAATTAAAGAGGTTAGCCTTGCTTGGAGATTTAGAATCCCTTTTTGGTGAAATAGAATAATAGTTATTTGCCCAATTAAGTCACACAATCCAGCATTAAGCTTATGAAATAAACAACCTGATATGGTAAACAATGTAAAATGCAAAATGCCACAGGAGAGATTAACAGAATCAAAGCTTCATGGCCTTGATCTAATTAAGAAGGTGCATGAGACCAAAATCTTCAGAAATCTGGGAGAAAAGCAAGCTCTTCAAGTCCAGGGTAATGCTAAAAATCCCCAACCACTCTGCAAATCCTGAACTGTCCTGTGGAAGTTGTTCAGAGCAAAGGCTCAGATCAGGTGGATCAGCAGACAGGTACTCTCAATAACCTGCAAAAAGATAAAAATGCCCACCATTTCTGTATCCACACAAAACATTTTAAAAAGACATACTCTGCTAGAAACCAAGGAAGCACTACAGAACCAAATATTTATCTACGCTGCATGTGAGTAAGAACCAGGTTCTGATGAGCACATTTTGGAAGAAAATATGGGAGTATACAATAAATATTGTCTCCCTCAATGCATATGCTGACTGTTTTCTAGGACTGCTGCTGTTTGGCTCAGGGTTGAAACAATTATATTTCATTTAAAAATAAGGCATTTTCAATGGGATGAGATGTAAGATGATATAGATGTTTTTCAATATCAAAATCAGTACAAAGACACAACAAAGCAACCCCAGAAAGGAGCAGAATTCAGAGGAGAAAAATCAGTACAAATCATCATAAGGTGTACTCTGACAATATATCTGCGTCAGGAAACAAGAAAGATTTCATATACATATTTTTATTAATTCAAAGGAAATTTCTACTGTTTTAAGATAAGGCACCATTCCATTTCACCGCAATTAATTATTTCTTCATGCACTATTATCAGGATGTGCTACCTTGTATTTCAAACTTTGCAAGTTCAGCCAAAAGTATAATAGCTGAAGCTAAAATGCATGCTGCAAGGAAACTTTACTTAGCATGTAGGGAAGTTATGCAATTGTGATACTTAATGGCCTGAGAAAGGAAGATAGGAATAGCAATCTGCAATTTTAAGTGACCAAACTAATTGGAGAGAGGAAGTCTGGAAAAGTGCACTATAAGGTCTATGTTCCATTATTCAAGTGAATAATAAAAACAACAACAGTCTTGGAATACAATGCAACTCTTCTAGTCTTATAGACCAGTTTCTTAATATTAAAGGACTATTTACGCATGGGATGCAAAGAAGAGAGAATTAATGTATCAGGAAATTAAAGGTAGCAGATTAACCAAAACTGAAAAATGAAGGACAAAAATAAAGGAGAGGGGAGTCAGCAAGTCCAGTGCACCTGTTATATTTCCAAGAACAGTCAACTTTCTTTTTTAAAAATCTAATACTTAAAATTTGTTTTTAGACTATTTCAGTTAGCCCTTTTTCTTGCTTTTCATTTTTAAATATTTTTTGTTTTCTGCAGGACTTCAGCTGCTGGTTGGACAGTTTTGGGCTCTATTTAGAAACAGAAAAACAATACCAAGCAATCACCCTGAAAATGATTCATTGTTCTATGATTTTGCATTCTTAAGCACCTCAGTTCCCTTTAAAGCCAGCTGCACAAGGGATCACAGCAGTGGGTAGCAAGAAATATGAAGGTCTCCTCAAGAGCTCCCTTCTTTTTTGTTTTTTTGTCTTTTCAATGTATTCCAAGAAGAAGGCATCAAAGATTTCTGGATTAAACTTTTCCTTGTACATTTTCCTTCTGAATTTTCTCCCTATTTTCATACGACTGGGAAACACAGGTTTTTTCACCTTGATTGGCATAAGAATTCCAATTGCTTATGAAGTATACTGACATTAACTAATAATTTGATTAGTTCATTGTTATTATGAAAAGTACAGTATCAATTCCAGTTAAGGTATTTGGATGAAACAACCTGCAACTGAAATTTCTCTCATGACAGAATGCGAGATGCATCTCAGTATGCTGTACTCAGCATATGATTCACTGTGTATTTTAACTCTTTAACACAGAATCAGAGACTTCATCCTTAATGTATTACTTATGCAATTCAGCTTCTCTATTTTGCCTCCCAGGCCCAAGAAGAACTCAAACCAAAGGCAGTAAGGCATTAAAACCAAGATCTCAAAAGCAGTTCAGACACTTGGACACATAAGGCTTGCTGCCATTGAAGTAAACAGTAAAAATCCTCAGAGGAAACAGGAAGGAAAATCAAAGTTTGTACCTTGTCACGTGCTCTTGGTAAAGAGCTTCGTCTGTAAAAGAATTCAACCTTAAATTCTTTAGAGGCACAGTGATTACTAAAGGATAAGAATCACTACAGAAAAACATCAGTTTTAGCAGATTGCCACTAGATGGAGCAATTTAATATTAAGATTTCCATTTATAAAGGTTCTTTCACTAATATACCTTTCCCATTACCAATTTATTTTTCCTTTTTATGCTAAAGACACTTAGGAATATTGTGTCCTTGCATATTATGCAAGGAAGAGGAAAGCTGCATATGAATAAACACTAATGTTTCTATATTTTCCCTGTATTACAGCAAAGAAAACAGTGTATTACAAGAAACAGTGTAAGGTAAACTGCAATTCTAAAGCACTTCAATTAAACTGTTAATTTAATTAATCCACTAATCTACACTCCCTAATCTTCAGAAACATTAAGCATTAAGAAATATTAAGCAGTTTATCGGAGTACTATGCTCTCTATTCACCAGACACCAGAAGAACTTTTGCCAGCAGAGATTATTCTACCCTACCCTGAACCTTAACCTAACTATTATATATTTAGAATTCTTCTATATTTTAGTATCAAATTGAGAATTAAGAATATTTTGTACTGACACAAAAGGAAAAGAGGCTTGACCTCTTTAGCTTGAGTCCCCATTTACATCAATTTTATCTAAGATGGCTGTAGAACTACAGGGCCTTCTGTGAGTTTAAGATCAAAAGTTGAATCTCTATCTACTTATATTTCTAATGTCAATTTTCAAACAACAATTTACAGTTGTTACTATCCAAAATACTTCCTGATAACATCTATTTGTACTTGTGAAGGCACTGTTTCTGTTTAAAAACCAAAACAATGGCATTGTTGCTGAATGAGGCTCTGAGGCACCAAGAAAGTAAATCCTCAGTTATTACATGGGTCTTACAATCCTTCTTAAATACTGGATTTGCTGGGAAAAGAGGAAGCAATAAACAGAGTTAAGAACAGCCTGTGAATGACAATCGCCAACTGGCCTCTGCTTCACCTTTTTCTTTTAAAAGACTTCTGTTATACTATACTTCTGAAATATTCATATTTCTGATTGATAAGTATGATAATCTAAGCATAATGAAAACAAGTTATACCATCTGCTATATCTGAAGTCTGCAAAATCATAATACAGTATACAATTTTATTATCCTTCTTATTATTGCACTTTCCTAATGTTAAATCAACTTCTACATGCATAGCAGGTACAAATAACAACTAGATTTACTGTTGTGTTTAGGTCCATGGTGAAAATCCATGCTTTTAATGCCTAGATGTGGTGCTTTCTTCTAATAATTGATACCATCATCTACCATGATTAGTGATAAACCAAACCCAAACATTAGGCTGTTTATGCAACTATTAAGGTAATTGTGCGCTTCTGTCTTACAGAAATCAGCCATGGTTCTAAAGATAATGAAGACATATCATTGATAATTCCCCTTCATGTCCATCATTATCATGACCACATTTAGCACAGGTCCAATTAACCTAAACTCTCTTATCTCAATCAAATAGTCATTAAGGACATTGCAGTTCAATGACTTACTAGATGGATCTCGGAACGAAGAGAAAGCATATAGGACAGGAGGAGGGTAAACCTTATTATTTTCATTTTAGATTATTACACTTTATTTTTAAGCCTTGCTCCATCACTGCACTATTTCCAGGGGGGAAGAGGGGTGTATACAGGCAACAGGTAGCAAATAGCGAAGAATGAGTCAAGAATGAGAGCATGCTGCATTAGCTGGAGACATTTCTAGCACTTTGTGTAAAAGCTGCCTCCATTAAAGCTAACATGGCAACATTGCAGCAAGTAAAGATGTAAGTGAACATAAAGAAAATTCAGACTATCACATTTCAAATACTGAACCAGTATACTTCAGACCTCTCCTCCATTAACTCCACCTCAGTGATTGCCTCTGGCTGACTGCTCCTTGACAGTGTAGATACAGAAAACAGATCAGGGGTCCAAAACGTTTTCCCCCATGTTTTTCAGTAGCTTCTAGACTAATTTTTCTTATAAAGAAGAAACAAGTTCACTAACTGCAAACTACCTGCTAGACAGCAAATCAACTTGAAAGTGTTTTATATTTCATTATGTGATTATAATAAACAATTCAAATCTGAGGCCAGAGTGACAGTGTGAAATTTCAGTGAATGCATTTCAAGCTACTTCGAAGCAACTTAACCCAAACTTTGATTCAGCTTAGTCCTTTAGACATCCAGTGTTTGCCCTAGAACATAAAACTCATGACATTAAGTCCTTACAAAAAAACATTTTACACTTTTAAAAATCACTGGCATCTATGTATCTAAGCAAATCAAGAGAAGCACAAGAATTTAATTAATCTCTCAGATGCCTAATCATTTCACTTTCCAGTCGGAAGAGTCATTCCACAAGGAACTTTGCAACTAGGCTCCAATACAGAAATCTCACCTTAGCCTTTCTACATTGTATTGTTTTGCAGAAAACATAAGAATGCCAGCAGATTCATTCAAAGAAATGAAAATGCCTTTGAAGAACCTGAAACGTGTGACAGGTCAAGTTATAGCTAGTTAAAAACGTATATCCCAAATGTGACAGGTGTGATTAACTTCCTGGCTCGCTCATGTTATGACCATCCCTCTCCAGAGGTGGGGGAGAAAGAAGAAAGAAAAAGAAAGGAAAAAAGAAGGAAAATAGAGAGCGAGATACGAATCTTACTTCCTTATATGCTTAAATAACACTTAAGTAAGGGGAATACACTGCAAGAAGCCATCTCGGAACCACAGGGTTCATAAGAAGCAGAACATAAATAAAAGCAATGTAAAGCTGCACTAAATTATGTGACAGCAAGTTTGCCACAGGCTGAAAATAAAAAAAACCTGAAGGTGAAGAAAGACAAGGAAGAGAGAAGGGGAAGCACTAACATATTTGGTATCAGAACTTTTTTGAATGTTTTTCTCTTGATATTGTTTGATGCAATTGTCATTTTCTCAGAAAGTTGTTAAGCCATGTTCTCTTCTGGCGGTGTCAGTCTCAGCAGAGCAAGGAGAATGCAATTAGCACTAGCTACAAACCTGCTGGGTAACTCTTATTCTAAGTGTTCATTAGATGAAGATAGGTCTGCCCTTTTAATTCAGAGACATTGCATACTAAGTACAAGTTAATAACTACTTAGGACTTCAATCCCTGACAGAGTTACATATGCAGGCTACCATCTCTGAGAAGAGATAAAGACATGGAGGAAAAAAAACAACCATCAAGTTAATCATGACCAGAAATCATTACCATCTGAGTGTCTGATGAAGTCTGTTTCAGAACAACTTGACATAGCTATTTATGTGTACATGAACATATTAGAGCTAAAAAACCACTGACGTATAGATGCTGTATCATCAGACATGTCATACAATGGACTTCCTGTTTCTGTCAGTCTTTGCTGCAGATTTCAATACAGCAAATTGAAATTGGTTGAGGACAACCAAAAGTTCACAAGTCACACACACATCAACTTCCACAACACAAGGTGAGACCAGATACTATGATGCTGAGGAGAATGGACACAATCTTCTGATTTCAGTATATACCCTGCTGCAAGCTGCTAGCAAATCTGCAGTCTAATATTTCTGGAAGTTATACACTGCCCATAGGCAGGTCAAACCCCACATTACAAGCATGCAAGAGACATCCCTGCAGCAGCTTTCAAGCACAGATCTCTTGCAAAGATATCTCTGGGTATGCCCATGTCTGACCCATCCTTTGCAATACCTTTCCCTTTCCTCCAAATGCAGACAGGGACTTCAGCTAAAGTTGTAAAACTTTTATATTTGAAAAGCCTTTTGAAGAATTTTATTTTCCTAGAATCATAGAAAGTGGCACACATTAATGCTGTACAAAAGAGTCCTTCAATTACCTCCTGAGCCTGAATTTTCTCATGGCCATTCACAGCAACTTGAGGTCACAGCCAGACATTCCTTCAGAAAATTCCTTCACAGCCACATTCCTTCAGAAAATCAGCCTTCTTCATAACAGGATGACATATTTTGAATCACTCTTGAATTCACCTTGCCTTATTTTTGTAACGAGCTAAGGTACTTTCCCCTAGTCACCATTTGAAGTAATGTGCTTGCAATTTACAGAAATAAAGCAATGAGACCAGGAACTATCCAAAGGTATAGCTACCTTGCTTGGACTGGTGTCTTATCTACACTGTTATAAAATAAGGTCTTGATGTTACCAGTGCTGCACTAGGCCCTATTCACTTCAGTGGATTCAATGAAAGCATCAGAGTCCATCTGGGCTGTTCATTTGCAGAAACACCACCAAGTCTAATAAGCTGGATCCTACAATCAAGTTTAATTAAAATCACTGGGACTTAGCATAGGTGTAGAGATCCACAGTGTTGATCCACTTGTAGGCTCATAGCCTTAATGTAAAGACATAATGCATTTTGTTATTACTTCAAATAATCCAAGTTGATCTCCTTTAGAGAAATGAGGTCTGATCTTAACAGCTGGTTCTACACAGGTAGGGCCTTCCTCTCCTCAAGGTTCCACTGACATTAACCAGCATAAGGCGGACTTTTCCTTGTAAGAGAAGGGTGGAAAAGAAAAACAGGAAGCAATAACAGGAATGAACCTCCTTCCCCTGGAGCGTTATTCTTTTCTCACTGACTGCAAATCTTCCCAGGGTCCAGAATTAATAAAACAGATAGTAAGATAAAGTTTGTTACACTCCATACCTTACAACATCTGCCTACACTTAGCCCTGGGTAATAGTACATAAATATAGAAGACAAATTTTAAGTAGAACGTGTGCAGCAATTGCTAGGAGGGTTATGATTACATCACAATAATCAACACAGAAGTTGTAAGATCGGTTGTGTGATTAAAAGAGTAATAAAGGAATAGTTTAAAAATACATGAAATTTGCAAGAACCACAAGAGCTAAATAAACTTACATAGTCATTTTAGTTTTCTGTTTATGACATGCCATAAACTTGTCCCCCATCACTGTCACTGGTACATCAGTAAGAGACTCAGAGAGCTTTTACGCTCTCTCAGGAGCCTTTTCTTACACAGAATTCCCTTTGAGAAATCTGAGTAAAAGGCAGGTAATTAACTCCTTGGAAGTATAATGGAAGAAGTGAGTTTTCAAAAAAAGAAAATTATCCACACTTTTGATTTTTTTAAAAATTTTTTAATTTTCTTCTTTATGGCAGTTTCTTTAATAAACACCAGCAAGTTGTTGGTCTAAGAAAGATTATTATATAAACTTTTTTTCCTGAAGGTTTAGCCTGACCTAGACATATTTATTCCTAAATCCATTGGAAGATACAGTATTGGGAGCTTTATAAAACAAAGATTTCTTCTATTCCCACAATTATTTGTGAAGCAAAACAGGACAATGGAAAGTACTATTCTTCATTAATACACTATTTTTTTAACAACTCCAGGCTGAAGTAAACAAACAAAGACGGCAAAGATATATACATTCTCCCATCTCATTTTTTCTGTGCCTCATAGGTCCAGAATTTCATAAGGCTTTCAAAGGATCCAAGTTAGAAGGTCAATTATGCAAGAGGAACACTCTTATGTCTAAAAGTCAGAGACAACTAATGGTTACATTATTAAAATTCTGTTGTGCTGGTGGTAGTAGTTTGGTTTTTTTCTTAAACTAATGTTGGGGCTACATTTCTTTTACATAGTTGTCTTTATTCCTAAGTGAAAGAACTTAAATACTCTCCCAAAGCAGACTTGAAGCGTGAATTTTAGCATTCCCGCTTTATGAGACAAGGATTTCCTTTAATAAGTATCAATATTACTTGCAAAATTAAGTAATCTTTACCCCACCCCATTAAAAAGGTCACTAACACTTAGGGCTTCTTCTGTGCTTAAAAAGGTGGTGAGCTGGCCCAGTACTGCTCTGCCCCAGTCATGTATTAAGAGTACATATAGAATCATATCCCCTTTCTTCTTTCCAAGAGTTTCATTTAGCCCATATCCAAGCATGTCTTTACATTGTTGTCCCTCTAAACCTACATCACTAATTTACACAAGCAAGATTAACCAGAAGCATAAATAAGAAATTACATTTTTTCCTGGTAGAGTTTTGATAGTAGTAAGTATAATAATATAATTAACACCTATCTGGTGCTCTTCACATGTCAATCCTCATTTCTATATGCTTCACCAAGTGAAAGTAAACACTTTCTTAGGTGATATATTTGACTAGTTAGAACTATTCTAGAAAATATCTCTGATTTTGCTTACAGTATCCTGAACATTTATCTAAAGAGTTCTGTACTGTGCTTAAGGTTCACAAGGTGTGTTTTGTACCAGGAATACTGCAAGTCTCAGCTAATCACTTTCCAGGTCTTTGTGACAAAGACCTTAACAACACAACCTGAAGAAAAGAAACAATTAAAGGCCTCAGCCAGTAGTCTGGCATCCATTTCCTTCAGATTGCTTTTCTAGCTTGTTAATTGACTGCAGTGATGAGCTAACAATAAGGGCTGAAGAAATTGCATTCAGATATTTTAAGGCACAGGCTGAACTCAGGATTCCACATAATGCTAAATTCTTGGACTTGCATACTCAACTGCCTTCTATTTTGGGACTCATTCGGAATGTTCCCTCTTGCTCAGTAATTCATTTTCAGAGCACTTAAATGCAGAGCTACAGTTGTCCAGGACTACATTGTGTTTTCCAGACTCTGAAGGAAGAATGACTAAGTAGATTTAGCTAAGATAATGTGGTTTTATCAAACCAATTTCTCTTTAGATTCCTGTGCCACTATACTTCCAACAAAGAATCTAGTCCTTTGTCCTTCCAAGCTGCGTAAATAACATTGGGAATACAAAAAAAGATTACAGGCCTTGTCTTGACAGCGGTAATGATATGCTCTAGGCTACACTTGGTAGGCAGGCTAGGTTAAGCATGAACCAAATTCAGCTGCCTGTTTTAGAGAGAATCTCAAAACTTTACTAACTTCGTTGACATCCACACATATATCAATAAATTTTCTCTGGGCCACAATCTGTGTTTCCCCCTGACCACATCTTGTAAACCATATATGCAAGCACATTGATTCTCCTCCTTTGCAAAGGGACCAGGCAAGGAGATGAGCTGCAGTAATGGACCACATACACGCTGACAAGTATATGAAGTCACTAAGTCACAGTAACCCAGTCATTTCTGATTATTTCTTTATATCCTTCCACATCTGTTTTCAAAAACCAATTCAAGTGAAGTTTAAATACAGTTTGGAATTATTCTATCATGGCCAAAATGAGAAATTACTGTATAAAAGCCTTTCTTTCCCCATCTTTACGTTCTTACACAATGTACCTGAAACCACCCCAAGTGCTGTAAGCCATTTCATGGCTTTTGACATGTGACTGCTAAAATAAGACTACTTCATACCACTGACACTGTAGCTGTGCTAGCACAAATTTTACTGGACAACAGTCTTTCTAAAATAGACAATTTTAGTCAATCAGCACATAAAGTTTTCCTCTGAGCCTGTAATTGCCTGGCCACACAGAACAGAAACCAAGCCATTGGCTTCATGTGGACTAAGTCTAGACTAAATTTGCATATGTGCGAGATTATGAACTGTACCAAACAGCTATGTAGATATAAGTCAGTGAAACTGTAATTTCTGTAAAAATGTGCATTGATACTCTAGAACTATCTTAATATTTCTTTTATGTGAAATTAACTGTGTGCATATGTTCACAAACATCTTTTATACTGCACGATACAGTCTGCACTTCAGATTGTCAGGTTTGTTTGGTGCTCAGTAGTGGAAGTATAAGCACACTTAAAATGCTTCAAATGTGCTAGAAATAGTAGTGGTAATTTAATGTTGACTTCTCCCATTCCTATCTCCTCAAAAAAACAAAACAACCCAGCCCTCCAAAGTTTAACTTACAGTCCTACAGCAAACAGACTACTATTGGCCTATAGCCATAAAGAGATGCAGTAGCATATACAGAACAAATGCTGATGCTTGCATGAAGTTGAATCTATCAAAAATGTCTCAGCTTATGAATTTGACATGAACTGCATAGAGTAAAAGAAAAAAACCCAAACAGTTGTAATCGTTTCCACAGAGCATTTTGCATTAGTCCGATCAGCCTAATGTAGCATCTAATATTAGGGTGGAATGAGAATGTATGTGGGTATATAATCGACAAGAGAAAATACATATTTATGGATAGGTGAAAAAAACCACCAACCCTCGACACAGGCAGGAAGCTGAAAATAAATGGTCTTGTCACATGGTGCCACGAGGAAAGAGAAACCATTTCCTCCCAGACACACAAACCGATTTTGAAGCTCTGAGAAGCTTATTACTCTGCAGATTAACTGAACAGTGCCAACCCCCAAAAAACTCATCAAGCACCCCAAGTCAAATGTTTAGCCCTTTAAACTATTAAAAACGGCATTTACAGCCCCCACTCACCACAACCTCCTGGGCCACTGCTCCAGGTCCCCAGGGCGGCAGGTGGCTGCTTGAGACAAGCGTGACCTCTCCTTCCTGAGCTACCTGCCTTCGCTAACCAACAAACTGAGGGCTTCACGTGTCTCCTGGGCCCGGGAGAGCCGAGCCCCTGCAGCCCACAACACCAGGAACGTGCCACACGCCCCCCAAACCCCGTCACCACAGGATGAAACGACAAGATTCCCAGCGCTGGAGCCTAAAGGATGAGGAAGCGTCACCAGCGGAGTGCAGAGGGAGTGAGGGAGGTGGCGAGACGGCCGCGGGGCTGAGGGGAGTGAGGGGCTGTAATGGCTATGGGAGTTGAGGAGCCTCGCGCCCGCCTTCGCGCGCTCGGCGTCTCGCGCCGCTTTGCCCGAACGGAGGAGGTGGGGCCGAGGGGGCGCGCGCCGCCAGACGCCTCCGAAAGAGCCCACTCTTCCTCCTCGCACGGTCACGTGCTCCGAGAGCCGCAAAGCAGCGACGCGTTTGCGACAGGGTGACAGCCAAATGGTGCGACATCGGCGGCGGCCGCAGGCGCAGCAGCCGCGGC